>CM018681.1:43835509-44435509 GCA_009363875.1 Mikania micrantha | reverse complement strand
AAATTTTCAAAGCAAAAACCACTGCTCCTAATTCTAAGTCGTGAGTAGTGTAATTGTTTTTGTGTGGTCGTAGCTGCCTTGAAGCGTAAGCAATCACTTTATCACGTTGCATCAACACACATCCCAAACCCTGTGCAGATGCATCACAATACACCACAAAGTCTTCCGTCCCTTCCGGTAAGGACAGAATCGGTGCACTGCAGAGTTTCTGTTTCAATAACTGGAATGCAGCTTCTTGTTTATCCGTCCACTTATACTTCGTTCCTTTGTGCGTAAGAGCTGTAAGTGGTTGAGCGATCTTTGAGAAACCCTCAATGAATCGTCGGTAATAACCCGCCAAACCAAGGAATTGTTGTACCTCGGTAGGGGTTTTTGGCGCTTCCCAATTCTTAATCGCTTCAATTTTTGCTGGATCAACATGTATACCCTTTTCATTAACTATATGACCCAGGAATTGAACTTCTCGCATCCAAAAGTCACATTTCGAGAATTTCGCGTACAGTTGTTCTTGTTTCAATAATTCCAACAGCAATCGAAGATGTTCAGCATGCTCCTCCTCAGACTGAGAATAGATGAGAATGTCATCAATGAAAACAATGACAAACTTATCAAGATAAGGTTTACAAACACGATTCATGAGATCAATGAATACAGCTGGAGCGTTTGTCAACCCAAATGGCATGACCAAGAACTCATAACGGCCATAGCGCGTCCTGAATGCTGTCTTCGGAATATCTTCTTCTTGAACTCTGAGTTGATGATAACCCGATCTGAGATCAATCTTCGAGTAGTAACTCGAACCTTGCAACTGATCAAATAGATCGTCAATTCTAGGTAACGGATACCGATTTTTGATGGTAACCTTGTTAAGTTCCCGGTAATCGATACACATACGGAAAGTCCCCTCCTTTTTCTTGATAAATAAGACTAGAGCTCCCCACGGTGAAAAACTAGGTCGTATAAAGCCCTTATCCAACAACTCTTGCAGTTGTGTAGATAACTCTTGCATCCCGGATGGTGCAAGTCGATAAGGCGCCCTAGCTATCGGTGCTGCGTCTGGTGTAAGGACGATTCGGAATTCCACTTGTCTGATAGGTGGTAATCCCGGTAAGTCTTCTGGAAATACTTCAGGAAATTCACAAACTACTGGAATGTCTTCAATCTTCTTCTCCGCTACCAGCTTTTCAGTTATAAATGCTATAACTGCTGTATGACCTTTACGCAGACATTTGTGTGCTTTCATACAAGATATGAGACGCAGTGGCGTACTGCTCTTCTCACCTTGTACATACAATGTCTCTCCATGCGAAAGAGGTATACGAACGATCTTTTCATGGCATACAATTTCAGCCTGGTGTTTGGACAACCAGTCCATGCCAATGACTACATCAAAACTGCCTAAGGTGATAGGTATAAGGTCAATTTCCAGTGTTTGACCCATCAAATCAAGGATACATCCCTTAAGGATATGTTCTACTACAATTAACTTGCTATCAGCTAATTCTACAGTGTATGGATTCTCTAAGGCAGTGGGACTAACATTTAGCAATTTAGAGAATGTACTAGATACAAAACTCCGGTCTGCACCAGTGTCAAATAGCATAGAGGCATAGTGATTATTCAAGAGGAACGTACCTGTGACAATGTTGGGATCCTCCCGTGCCTGTCGTCCTCCAATCACAAACGTCCTGCCCCTAGCACCATTGTTGTTGTTATTGTTGTTGTTATTGGCGCCATTGCCGTTGCCACTTGCATCATTAGTCCTGCCTTTCTTAAGTTGTGGGCAATCCTTTTTGAAGTGCCCCGGCTTACCACACTCAAAACAACCCTTCTATGCGTTGTTCTGGTTGTTGTTCTGATTGTTGGAATTGTTTTGCAGTTCTCCGCGGCAATCCTTAGCTGCATGCCCTCCTTTGCCACACTGTTGACACTTAAACTTATCACACTGATTCCCAGCATGATGGAATCCACACTAGTTGCACTTTGGGTGTTTACCAATATACCCCCCCGATGACGATGACTGCTGACCACTGTTCGAATTGTGATAAGACTTGTGTGAATCCTGCTTTCGGTTCTGCTGAAACGGCTGTTGGTTGAAATTCTTGGTGTTGCTGCTTTCCCACTTCCTCTTGTGGTCTCCCACCTTAGTAGCTGATGTTCGTTTAGGCAGAGTTCCTTGTAGCACTGCCTGATCAGTCAATTGATGCGCCAGTCGAACAACTTGTTGAATCGTTGTGGGATTTGCAGAAGTGACCAATCCCTGGATCTGAGGCACTAATCCCCCGATGTACCTCTCTATCCACTTGCTAGCTGGAGTAGCCATGTGAGGTAGAAGTCTGGCCAGTTCATGTGACCGAGTCGTGTACTCCTCGATGTTTGACCCCTCCATCTTGAGATGCCAATACTCCTCCTCCAGCTTCTGCATTTCACTGCGAGGACAGTACTCCTCCTGCAGTAAGGTTTTCAACCCATTCCAAGTTAAGGCATTGGCCTCACCCAATCCCAATGTTTGTACATTTGAGTTCCACCAAGTCAATGCTGGACCTTCCAAAGTTCCAGTAGCATACTTAACCTTATTCTCATCAGGACAGTTACACATCTCAAACACTGATTCGGCTTTCTCAATCCATCGTAGGAGTCCAATGGCTCCTTCCGATCCTTTGAAGTTGTGTGGCTTGCAGTCCAAGAACATCTTGAACATGCACGCCTGTGGGTTCACCAATCCCCCTGCTGGACCATGTGGCCCTATAGTGTGTGTCTGAGTGTAGGTCGCGATAGCCTCCGTGACCCTGTTATTGATCAGCTCGTTGAGCTCAGCAACTGTCATGTGTATGTTCTCGCCAGACATGATCTTCATAGTTAAAATGAATGTTAGAGAGTTATCAAAATCAAATGCGAATTGTGTAAAAAACATAAAAAATAAACATGTAATGTAGAAATCAACACAATTGTTGGCAATAAGTAATAGTTTTAAATAGATAATAATCTGATTTGAGTACAATACTTTCAAAATCAAAACATAAGTTTTTCAAACATCTAATGTAGGGACACAACCCGCCCCTAATAAGTTAAACAAAATAAAGAAAGTCGAACATCCTCAATAGTGGAGTCAACATCAGAATCAACATCCTGTGCTGGTATCTCCTCCTCCTCCTCTTCCTCTTCAGCCTCAGATAAAAACTGCTCTTCCAATGCAATCAACCTTCCCTCCGCAATGTCGGCTCTATGTTCTTCCTCATGTACTCGTGTAGTCAGATGGACAATGTGAGACTCCATCCCCTGAACTACACTGTGAAGCTCTGCGTATCGGGCGTTTTCATCCCGAAGCTCCTGTGCCATGTGCTCAATCCAATCATTCGCCCACTTTGACTCCCATGTCAATCGAGCGACATCATCTGACTCAAATCGTGGCCTCTTACAGGCACGAAACCTAGGTGGCATACGATATGAAGACTCCTCGGTGGAATCCTCCACAGGTGCTTTCTCTGGGTCTCTCTGTGGCTCCTCCTGTGGGTCATCCTCAGGATCCTCCTCTGGGTCGTCCTCCTCCGGGTCCTCGTCCGGGTCCTCTACGGGATCCTTCTCCGGATCCTCCTCATGATCCTGAAATGCTGGAGCTATCGGCTCCTCATCATCGAGTACGATCACGTGCGGTGGTGGCGGTGCTGCCATATTTGTTACATAAGACCATATGTAAACACTAGGCAAAAGAAGTTGGGTAAACAAGTGTCTAACGTCTAACAGTTATAGTCTAAGTCTACTAATGCAAACCTAGTTCGCTATAACCAATGGCTCTGATACCAATCTGTCACACCCCCAATTTTCAACTAACGGAATCATACCGTTTGGGACGTGACAAACCAGGATCTCAGATCATTAGACATAACGAAGACCTCTATATGATTTTCAAAACATACTTTGGTCTAAAACTGTAATATCAAAGTTCTAGCGTTGCGGAAACGTTTTTAAAACATAAACAACCATAACGGTTTGAAAACTGTAAATTACAATGCAAAGTTTCAAATGTTCAAATCCAAATAACTGAAATGTAAAATATGCATGCGACTCGATCTCCTAGTCCATGCTTGCTTGCTTGTGTACCTTAGTGTCATGAGAAAACATGTAAATCAAGTCAACACAAAAGTTGGTGCATACACAGGTTTAAGTATTCACAAATGTTTGAAACAACTGTTTAAACAAAATGTTGCAGATAACATAATCACACATGCATAGTCATGATAGCTAGTCATTTGTACTATTAACATAAGTGGTCGACACCAAAGCTGACTGTTGCATGCTATCGCATGTTTTGCCTTTCCACTATTGTCTAGCACAAACAATAGAAATGTGAATTGGCTAGTCAAACACTTGCGTAGATCCCATCTACCAAGTGAGGTTTGTCAAACCAAATAGATCTATTTCCAACTACCACGCTTTGCAATACGGCAAACTAAACGGTTCGAAATGTAAGGACTTGTAATGCTATGTTTGCACTTAATGTAAACAGCTAACTCATGCAAGTGATATGTATCTAAAATGTTTGTTGCACATTTTTTCTCCCCCAAAACAATGAAATAAGAAAAGGGGCCGTGTACGCACCTTTGTTTGTGAATAGAATGATCAAACACGTGAAATCGCGTAGAAAGTCCTCTACGAAGAACCTGTGTTTTAACAATAACTTAGTGTTATTTGGGATGTCGTTTTGTGCTTGAAATCACATACGTGTCAACACACGTATGTTAGACTCGTTAGAAACGAGCATACGTAAGTACGCGTGACTTTAAAGTCGTTTAAATAAAATCATATAGTCGTTTATGATTTTATTTAAATAAACGTAATTATACGCGTTTACTTTTTCGGGTTAAAATGTGAATTTTATTATTTTATTTGGTTCGGGATTCCGTTACGGTTCCAACGCAACTTGAACGTGTCGAAACGGAGTTAGAACGAGTGAGTTACGGGTTAAAAACCAAAAATTGGTTTTTAATTACAAAAACCGGTTGGGCCGGGTTCGATCCCATGACCTCCCGGATCACACACACGCGCCCAAACCACCTGATCTGCTTCCAGTTTTGTTAACCAAACTCTTTACAAAGGTTTTAACCAACAAAGGGTTGGTTTCCCTTTGTTTAACCATGACCGAAACAATTGGGTTCCAATTGGGCCCGATCCGAACCCAATCAAGCCCACTATCATGGGGCTTTTGTTCCATTATCCAAGTCGAATTCAAGGATGGTTTTAATTTGAAAATTGATAACATTAACCCGTTTAAATCGATCCAAATCGAATTCAAACCCTAGTTCCAAGCTCTTGATTCAAATCAGTTAAATCCGTTTAAATTACACTGTATTTCCATAGGGTTTTTGTTAATCTGAGAATTTCGAAGTTACCTACACCATTTAATTTGATTTTTATGATCGTTTAATTCAAAAACCCCAATTGGTTTTAACCGAAAAACCCTAATTATAGAATCCATAAAATTCGATGTTAAAAATCCAAATTAACAGATGGTTTTCATTACATGATATATTCCGAATCTATCTGTAATGTTTAATTTGATTTATAAACTCGTTTGGCTCGAAAACCCCAAAACGTTTTAGCCAAGAACCCTAGAAACTTGAAACCCTTCGATTCATTATTATTTCATGAAATTCGCGTCTGAGTTTTGTTAATCGGGATCTTCTGAGACTACTGATAACATTTAATTTGAATATCTAATCTGTTTAAGTCGAAACCCCCCAAAAAGCTTTTATCTAAGAACCCTAGAATTCGAAATCAGTAGTTTCGTGTATGTTTCATGAAATTAACCTATGGATTTCCTTAAACTAATGATTTCGAAACTTTCTGTATATATGAATTTGATCTTTAAGCTTGTTTGATCAACAACCCCGAAACGTTTTTGTTTAAAAGCCCTAATGGTCGAGATCTTACAATTCGATATTAGAACTTCGAATTAACATGGGGATTGTCTTAGTCGGTCGTTTTAGAGTGTATAGGAGTGATTACTTACTTGATTGGATGTCGAATTCAAGTAGGTCGACTAACGGGTTTTTCTTCGGCCGGCTCTCAATCGCGTTCTTCAATCCAGAGTTGTTGAGATCGAATTGATGAGTGTAATATTCTCTGAAGATGCCGACTAAGGTTTAGGAATGTGCAATTGTGTGCTTTACGTTCGGGTTGTACGAATTTGATGCTAGTTAGGGACGGTTTCAAAGTTTTGATTATCATTTGAGTAAAATTCGATGTTTAATGGGTTAATAACGTGTACTAACAGTTAATCATCGTCAATATGATGATTAAAGTTGATTAATTTCAGTTACAAATTAGTGTTAATGTGGAATTCGAATTTTTGTTGATAAATTACATGAATTTTGACTTTCTAAGTCAAAATTACTCATTCTTGATGTTACAAGTTTAATTCTTATAATTTTGAGTTGTTTAGTTTCATTTTAATCAACTTTTGACCTTATAGTCTGATATTGTTAAATTTCGTATTGTTTCGGTTAGTTCTGGGTTTAACAGAGTTAATCTGGAATGCCGGATTGTCACAATTCAACAAGCGGGCTTTGACTTGGTGGAACGGCCAGATCAATGCAAGAGGAAGAAAAGAAGCGATGTCAATGACTTGGGAAGACTTTAAAGCCCTACTGAGAACCGAATTCTGCCCCAAGAACGAATTGCAGAAACTAGAGGTTGAATTGTCTAACCATGTGATGAAGGGGCCCGATCACATGGGGTACACGACTCATTACCACGAGTTAGCTGCTTTGGTGCCAGACATGATACCAACTTTAGAGAAGAGGATTGATAGATATGTGGGTGGACTCCCTGCCTGCATTCAGGGTTTAGTTGTTGCAGCAAACCCTGTTACTGTGGAGTCTGCTGTGAGTTTATCTGGGAAACTCACTGATCTTATGGTAGCCTCGGGGGTACTGAAGAAAGAGGCTGACTCTGGCAAGAACAAAGCTGAGTCATCAAAGAAACCCCACCACCACCAGAAGAAGAAACAAAAGGTCATCAAGAACTACACGGTGGGCACACCCCTTCAACAAGTAGCAGCAGCACCACAAAACCCTAACAAAAGACCCTACACTGGCACGTTTCCTCTATGTGCCAAGTGTCAATACCATCATATTGCTAACACTCCCTGCAAGCAATGCACGAGATGTGGACGAAAGGGCCATTTAGTCCAACACTACAGGATGACATCTAACCAAGCAGTTGACAATGCTGCTTTGGCTCTCCCTCCACCAGCCAACCAGAACAATGGTGGATGCTTCAGTTGTGGCGAACAAGGCCACTTTGCAAAGAACTGCCCGAAGAAGGCACAACAGGCAATTTAAGCTCCTCGTGGAAGAGCCTTTGTTACTGGAGCACCCGCCGCACGCCAAGACCCAAATGTGGTCACTGGTACATTTTTCTTACATGACTTTTATGCATCTGTTCTATTTGATACTGGTGTGGATCAGAGTTTTATTTCTACCGATTTTGCATGCCAACTAGATTCTATAGAGGAACAGTTAGATTCCCCTTACATCATAGAAGTAGCTAACGGGAAACATATCACAGTTAGTACAGTTTATAGGAATTGCCCATTGACACTTAATGGTCATACATTCACCATCGATTTGATACCAATGGAGTTGGGTAGTTTCGATATCATTGTCGGAATGGATTGGCTTTCCTCTAATTGAGTGGAAGTCATCTGTTCTGAAAAGCTGCTTCAAATTCCATTGCCGAGTGATCGTGTATTGGAAGTAAAAGGGGATCAAGCAAAACGAAGTGTCAAAATCATCTCTTGCATAAAGGCGCGTAAGTGTCTGCAGAAGCGGTGCGTGGCGTTCTTGGCCCATGTGGTGAAAAAGGAGAAGGATAAGAAAAAGATTCAAGATGTACCTGTAGTGAAAGAGTATCCAGAAGTTTTTCCTGAAGATTTACCAGGTTTGCCTCCTGCGCGACAAGTAGAGTTTCGTATCGACTTAATTCCGGGAGCAACTCCTGTTGCTAAATCTCCTTACAGGTTAGCACCTTCAGAGATGCAAGAATTATCTAATCAGTTACAGGAGCTACTTGATAAGGGTTTCATTAGACCGAGCTACTCACCTTGGGGAGCTCCGGTCCTGTTCGTGAAAAAGAAAGACGGATCATTCAGAATGTTCATAGATTACCGTGAGCTGAACAAACTGACTATCAAGAATCGGTATCCATTGCTGAGGATTGATGATTTGGTTGACCAACTGCAAGGAGCTCAATACTTCTCGAAGATTGACTTGCGGTCTGGCTATCATCAGCTTAGAGTTCAAGACGAAGACATACCAAAGACGGTGTTCCAAACCAGATATGGGCATTACGAGTTTATGGTGATGCCTTTCGGATTGACGAATGCGCCAGCGGTTTTCATGGATCTCATGAACCGAATGTGCAAGCCATACCTGGATCAGTTTGTCATTGTCTTTATTGATGACGTACTGATTTATTCTAAGAGCAAAACAGATCATGAACAACACCTCAGGAAGATCTTGGAGCTGTTGAAAGAACAAAACCTTTATTCCAAATTCTCTAAATGTGAATTCTGGCTAAGGGAAGTTCAATTTCTAGGTCACGTCGTCAACAGCGAGGGAATACACGTGGATCCTGCTAAGATCGAGGCGATAAAGAACTGGGACACTCCGAAGACACCGACGGAGATACGGTCTTTTCTGGGATTGGCGGGTTATTACAGAAGGTTTATCTCAAACTTTTCTAAGATAGCTTTGCCACTCACCAAACTAACTCAGAAAAGTGAACCGTTTGTTTGGGAGTAGAAACAAGAAGATGCTTTCCAGACCTTGAAACAAAAATTATGTAATGCTCCAATTCTATCTCTCCTAGAGGGCTGTGATGACTTTGTCGTATACTGTGATGCCTCTCATTAGGGACTTGGTTGCGTACTAATGCAACGGGACAAAGTTATTGCTTACGCATCAAGACAGTTAAAAGTTCATGAGAAGAACTACACTACTCATGATCTTTAACTGGGAGCTGTAATCTTCGCATTGAAGATTTGGAGACATTACTTATATGGCACCAAGTGTACCATATATACTGATCACAAAAGTCTGCAATATATCTTTGATTAGAAGGAGCTCAATATGCGACAGCGTCATTGGGTTGAACTTCTGAAATATTACGATTGTGTAATCAAGTACCATCCGGGAAAGGCAAACGTTGTAGCTTATGCCTTGAGCCGGAAGGAACGGGTCAAACCCTTGTGCGTTAGAACAATGGGAATGACTGTACAGACCAGTTTAAGAGACAAGATTATTCAGGCACAACAGGAGTCAGTTGACCGTGGAAACTTGAAGAAAGAATTAGACTGTGGAGCGGAGAAACAATTTGAGACTAAGCCTGATGGAATGATCTACGACCAGGATCGTATATGGATTCCGGCATTGGAAGAAATGAGAAGAATTATCTTCGATGAAGCACACAAGACTAAATACTCTGTTCATCCCGGCGCTGATAAGATGTACCAAGACTTGCGTGGATTTTATTGGTGGCCGGGATTGAAGAAAGACATAGCCGAGTACATCGGTCGATGTCTAACGTGTGCAAAGTAAAGGCGGAACACCAGAGACCGTCTGGTTTACTGGAACAGCTTGAAATTCCGCTCTGGAAGTGGGAACAAATAGCTATGGATTTCATTACCAAGCTACACCGCACTTCCAGTGGTCATGATACAATTTGGGTGATCATTGACCGTTTGACAAAATCTGCTCATTTCTTGCCAATGCGTGAGACCTTCACGATGGATAAACTGGCGAGATTGTACATCAATGAGATAGTGGTACGCCATGGTGTGCCATTGTCTATTATTTCTGATAGAGATAGCAGATTCACATCAAGGTTCTGGCAATCATTGCAGAAATCTCTAAGGACACAGTTAAATCTGAGTACAGCTTACCATCCACAAACGGACGGTCAAAGCGAACGTACGATTCAAACCCTAGAGGACATGTTAAGAACCTGTGTTTTGGATTTCGGTGGGAATTGGGATTCTCATTTGCCATTGACCGAGTTCTCCTACAATAACACTTATCACAGCTGTATTGGATGTGCACCATTCGAGGCTCTTTATGGCCGGAAATGTCGATCACCGATCTATTGGACCGAAGTTGGAGACAATCGAATAACTGGGCCAGAGCTTATTCAGGAAACCACTAACAAGATTGCCCAGATTCAAAGGAGGCTACAAGCAACAAGGAGCAGACAAAAGAGCTACGCTGACAAACGACGCAAGCCGTTGGAATTCCAAGTGGGAGACCGTGTAATGTTGAAGGTATCCCCATGGAAGGGTGTGGTACGTTTTGGAAAGAAAGGAAAATTGGCACCACGATATGTGGGACCGTTCGAAATCATCGAACGTATTGGTCCTGTCGCGTATCGACTGAGATTACCAGATGAGCTCAGTGGTGTGCATGACGTGTTTCACGTCTCGAACTTAAAGAAATGCCTTTCTGACGAATCACTCGTCATTCCAATCGAAGAAATTCAAGTCGATGAACAATTACACTTTATCGAGGAACCTTTGGAGATTATGGATCGCAAAGTTAAACAACTGAGGCGAAGCCGTATTCCGGTTGTAAAGGTTCGATGGAATTCAAGGCGCGGGCCCGAGTTTACTTTGGAACGCGAAGATCACATGAAGTCAAAGTATCCCCAACTGTTTGAAGAGGAAGCCGTACCTGATAACAATACTTAAATTTCGAGACGAAATTTCTCTAACAAGGGGAGACTGTAACATCAGTGCCGGAACCATCACCGGAACAGTGATTTTAAACAGTTCATGAACAGTAAACAGGTACGAACTATATATATTTCATTTCATATTCATATCAAATATCATTATCATTTTATGTAACGAACAGTAAATTCATCATTATTTCAGAGAAACAAAGCTTAGAAAACATGGTTTATCCGTCAGATAATTATCTGGCAACACATAACTATTATGTGATTATTTGTTAGGATTTATTACGTATAAACGTATGTGAGGCTTAATAGAACAAAACTACACGGATATCGTTACGTGAATGCTAAATTGACGGATTATCCGTATAGGTGACGATCTGTACGAATAAATCTGAAAGTTTAAGGTTCTGAATGATATCCACTAATTAGAAAACAATATTGAAAAGTATAGTTATCGTCGTGTTCGTACGAGTGACGATTCGAACGAATACGCACGACAACCGTACGATGCAATTTAAACAATAAATTAAAATTTTAAATTTTAAAATATAAACACAAGATATTAGTTAATTTATTAGGAATCACAACTTAAAATAAACTTATAAACCTTATTTTATAAATTCGTTTCGTTTCGTGATGAAAATTTTGAATAAACTGACATTTCACGCGAAACCGAACAATCGGGTATTTCTAAAACATTCATTGTGGCCATTAATGCACCACCCACCACCACCAATCCCCCACATACCTCTCAATTTCGTTTTACCACTCTCTCTCTCTCTAGAGTGATTCTCCTCCTTCTCTCTACCCTTTAGTGGTGATTTCTCATTAGATTAGAGCGTCCTCGGTGCCAAAACGATCCTCACGTGACGTAGATCAAGGAAGTACAAGGATTTCAAGCAATTACCCGTCGATTTAGAGTAAATCTTGACCTTATTTTCGGTATTAGAGTGTTTTCACGAGCCTTGTAGTTAGTGCTATGTTAACCGGTTTTAAACACTTAATCTCTTTGAGATGAGTCATGGTTAGTAACTAGGTAGCTATAGAAAACGATTTGAAGTAGGTAAAGCAGGATGGAAGATGATGGTGATACAGGTTCGTCACCCACAAGTCGGCCGAACCCCATACACCTTGGTCGAACCTTTTTAGGAGCGGAATGAGGCGAGCCGAACCCTACCAACTCAGCCGAACCTGTTGGGTCTGCAACGAACCTGTAACCACACCTGCAACGAACCTGTGGTCTTCTGCAACAACCCTGTAGCGAACCTGTACATAGGACCGAACCTTCTATGGTTTGGACGAACCTTCGGCTAACGAACCAAGAAGCAGCGAACCCAGGACCGAACTTGGAAGCCTTCTCCTTAGCCGAACCTTAATACATAGCAGCGACCCTAGCTAATAAACTCAAAGAATCGGCGAACCTTTGGTTAGCTGGGACTTAGCCGAACCTCTTTGAGAACCACGAACCCAAGAACTTTTAATGAGGCAGCCGAACCCTTCATTTACACGAACCTGGAACCAACTGAAATCACTAGGGCCGAACCCGGAGGGTTCGTGGGATTTGAGTTGTTAACCGAACCCATGATGACTACCCAAGAAGGTTCGCTGCCCTAGAGGAAATATCGAACCTAGAGTTATCAAGATTGTTAGTTTCTATCGTGCGTGGGAGTATGAACATGTTCATACACGTTAGAAATCATGGGTGTTTGCATGGGAATGATATGGAATGATCAACTCCATGCAATCTCACTGTTAGCATAAATAAATGTATCATTGAAAGACGACAAGGGTTTAAAGATTAGTGATTTGTTTAATCACTAACTCTAACTTAATAAAAACATTAATAGGTTATTCATATCATGTTGTCCTAAGAGTTCGAGTTGTGACCAATTGTCACACCCGGACTCTTGGCGGCCCGGGCGCTGCGACCCGAATTGGTTTCATTGATAATTACAGTCTCGGTCAGAGTTTATTACTCCTTTTCATATGTGTTAAGCGGAAGCGTTTCATGAATTTCATAATTTTACAAATGATTCAAATGCATGGATGTGAAAACAATATTTTTCATGATTTCTAAATAGTTCATACGCGTGGGTATGAAAAATCACATTTCATCGTTTATAAATAATTTTCGAAATAACTTTTCAGGATTTCATAAAATTTCATACGCATAGGTATGAACACCATCATTTCATATTATTATAAACCGGATTTTCACACACAAATAATTACAATTCGTTTTATAATATCCGGTTTATACATGACTTGGAGGCATAGCTCCAATAGCTCCATGGTCTCACCACAAGATTTTATTCAAGGCATCATGGGCCAAGAATCTCTAATCTTGCTTCTCTTTTACATTTCATTATCACCTGAAAAGTTTTTGAAAATAAAACGTCAACATAATGTTGGTGAATACAAATAACAGACTTGATATGTAAGCATAGCATATTCGGTACTTTAACCATAATTATTAGTGGCAATACTACACATTTAGCAAGTTATTTCACTGATCGATACAACCACTGCATACCCTGGCTTGTACGGTCACTGGTTAGGAACAACAGCGGAGTGCGTCTTACAATTGATCTCTCCAGCCCACAGCCCGTCACTGGTTAGGTTGCCTGCGGAGTGCGTCTTACGTATAACCTTCCAGCCCACGTTACCAGCCATGTATGAGAATTTCACCCATAGCGAATACAATTTGCAAATCGTACGTATACTAATGGCCTAAATGCTGGTCTCATAGTATCCCTTTATGCGTCAAAGTTTAAACATACCATGCTAATAAAAATCATTTATAAATTTAAAAATAAATTAGATGTATTCACCTGAATTTTGGTTGGCTGCGTGACAGCTTAGAACTTTTTGGTAAAATTCGGCAGCGTTTCTGCTTAATCTATCCTTATAAATATTTTCAAATGATGATTCCTGATGTTTATTTTCTGTTCTTAAAATAGATCATAAGTTCAATATAGTATTTGTATACATAAGATTGAATCTTAACCCTATTATGAAATATTATAGTTATGAATTAAACTTCAAAATTAACATACATAACATACCTAGAGAATTGGCTTCTTAATCTCAAAGAATGTTGAAATGAGAATAGTGAGGCTCTAACTTAATTGCTTCAATATTTATTATATGTTAAACCGACTCTATATATATATATATATATATATATATATATATATATTTATTTATTGAATTCGAGATACATATCTGTTTGAGAATTATCTTCAATTGAAGATATGCAATTCACATATCATCCACACTTGCACACGTGCACCTTTCTTATTCATTTATTTATTTTTATATAATAATTATTATATTATTATAATTAATTTAGCTCAAATTTTGTTTTTCTCCCATAACTTTTATAATATCATGTTTTATAGAATTTTAATTATACGAGTAGAACCGGCTCATTTTTCTTTACGTTTCGACCTAAGTTTCGTTAAAAACGGATAAGGATCAAATATAATGTATTTTCTTATTATTATTATTATTATTATTATTATTATTATTATTATTATTATTATTATTAGTAAAACGAAGTTTGACTAAATTTAAAGTCTTTGAGACCCCGATTATTTTGAATAATTGTTTCATCCGACCTATTCGTTTAAATGGATGCTACAAATTTTAAATTCTCAAATTTTATTAGACGAGACTTTACATTTCAACTTATCATTTCTTTTTATTATGATTATATTTTTGACTAATAATAATTTAATTATAAATGAGAGTAATATTATTAATATCTACAAAACGAGAAGTTACACCAATGGATACCCAAGGACTTTCTATGGGCTTAAGTGGGCCTAATGGGCCTAGACAAGCCCATCACAGGTTAATCATTAAATTCAGCTAAACTAACTATATTTAAATAAAAGAAAATGGGTTATAAGCTTTGTTAAATTTAAATGAAAGGATTTTTCTAAAATAACGGTTTAACTAAAAATAAAATTATTAAACATAATAATCAAAGACTTGTTGTAACTAATTATGGGCTATGGGTCACCAATGGGTAATTAAGTTAGATTAATTAGATTAGATCATAGAAGCACTTAGTAAATTAGGACACTTAGTTACACACACCGAGACCAAGCCTTAGATACGACGACTAATACGCGTACTTATAGTATTCGAATTCTTTTAAAACAACTCAGGAACTGAAGAAACCTAAGCTACAAGAATGAGTGCGCATTTTGTGATATATCAGTTACATAGCAACACAGGTGAGTTCATTGCCCCTTTTCTAACATTTTGTTTTAAAACGCGTGGCTGAGAAGCATGCGTAAACTGTTTATTTAAATTGTTTACTTAAATGCTTTTACTTAACCTATTTTTTTAATATGTGAAATGTTATCCTAGATCATGTCTAGGTAAATTTTATGCAGGTTTTACTAACAGTGTCTACTTAAGACATAAGTGGATAATTGAGTTAAACTAAACATTTCAACGAATCAAACGAAACTACTTTTACGAAACTAATATTCGATGTTCAACGAATCAAGTGTTCGACGATCAACGAATCAAGAGTACAATTGTTCAACGAATCTAGTATTCAATGAACAACGAATCAAGTACATCTTGTAACAAAACTAGACGAATCAATAAATCATTTTCAGGGGAAAGTCTAGGAAATATCAAAGATAACATATGCCAACGAAACAAAACGAATCAAGTACGAAACACAAATCCTACATTTCAAGAAGTCCTAGTTAGACCGTTTGATTCGTAGGTCATATGTTTGATGATATTTACAGAATCCCCTAACTACTAAGAACCTTGATTGATAGACTAGTCCACTCGAGTTGACCAAGGCCCAATCAATAGGACTTAGATTTTTTTGAATGTTTATTTATTTATTTAATTAAGCATTTATATCTGTTTCTACAAATACCGTGGTTGATCATAATTATGATGATCTTAAGGAATCAACATATATTCCAGATGGTTGTATTTACAGGAACAAAGAACTGAAAAACTAATGGGTTAATGGTAAGGGTGAAACGCTTAATTATCACTAACAACAATATGTTAAACAGTCTGGTATGTGGTGGGACGGTGGCTGGGGCTTGTCCCCTACAGATGCCCTATATATAAGCATACTTGATTGGATAACATATGTGGTTGTTGATGAGGTTAAGGTTGTCACTCTGGGGAATCAAGGTAAACATTTTCAGGGTAATCAAATGCTAAGAATCATATGCCATGGAAATCAAGGTAGTGGAATGAAATGCTTAATTATCACCAGGAACAATATATAATGTGGTTTAGTATGTGGTGGGACAGTGGCTGGGCGGGCGATAAGTTCGACCCTACATATGCCCTATATATAAGCATACTACACTGGATGGTATAGGTGGTTAATGGTGAGGTTAAGTTTGTCATTCAGGTTGTTCAAACTCATTTTTATAAAACTTAATGAACTCACCAACCATGTGTTGATTTTATTTTTGCATGACTCCACAGGTGACGAACATGTCAATTAAGAAGCTTATGTTTTTGGACTAGGACTTCAGATAGAAGACTTAGTATTTTTGGACCTGCATACTTTTGGAACATCATTACACAATTATTTTGTATATCTTGTGCAGATACAAGATAGATATTTTATGATGTTTATGATAGATTTACATTGTTAAATTATGAATGATACGAATGTAATTTAACTTTGTAATTCTATTCTATTTTAGCATTTCTCATTTATATCATGTGCAACGTAAACAATCTGATCATTTTGATTATCACTCACGATATCGCGCCCCGGGAACCTTCCGCCCGACGGGGAATCCGATCCAACCCCGTCGGCTCGGGGTGTGACAGGTGAGGTTAAGGTTGTCATTCAGGTTATTCAAATTCATTTTATAAAACTATGTGAACTCACCAACCATGTGTTGACTTTATTTTTGATTGACTTCTCAGGTGACGAAAAGGTCAACTGAAGAGTTATTTCTTTTTGAACTAGGTTACCAGATAGAGGACCTAGATTTTTGGACCTGCATATTTTGAAGCACCAATATACCGATTATTTTGTATATCTTGTGCAGATACAAGATAGAAGATTTATGATGTGATAGTAGATTTACATTGTTAAATTATAAACTTAACTGATGTAATTTAACTTTGTAATTCTATTTTATTTTAGCAATTTCTCATTTATATATATCATGTGCAATGTAAAAAATCTGATCATTCCGATTATCACTCATGATATCGCGCCCCGAGAACCTTCCGCCCGACGGGGAATCCGATCCAACCCCGCCGGCTTGGGGTGTGACATCTTTGGTAGTAGCTCCCTCTAAAGTTGAACACTTAGTTATTTTTGGTTGTTTAGGAATTTTGGGGAAAAGTAATTCAATTTTCTCAGGGAATGTTGGGACTTAAATACCCAACATTTAATGTTACAAGACAAGAAGTAATAAGACAAATAGCTGACACTGTTACAGACACTGAGTCATCAGAATAGTACAACTAATACAAAGTCAACAACCACGGAATCAAGAGTCTTCAGAAGTCTTCAGTTCTTCCGAGGTTGAGATAGTTGTGTAGAAGTTCAGTTGTTATTCTTTCGAAAGGTGTTCATCAGAAGCTGATTAATCAGTAGTTATTATTTAATCAGTGGTTGTCTTCTGAAGCATTGGTTATCTTCCGAGGGGATCTGGTTCAACTATTGTCTTCCGAAGTCAAGAAGTTTTGCGGTAGTTCTTTTTGGTGAATCTTCCGCTGTTGAGCTTCCGATGCTGAAGTTCAGTAGTTTTGCAGTTGGAAGAGAAAGTTTCCAGAAGAGAAGTATCAGCGGTTGGTCAATCCTCGGTTTTATTCATTTTTCTGGCTTCAGTGGTTTTGCTCATCAGTCCTTATTTTCCAACAATCTCCCTCTGGACTGATGAAGCCAAAACCTATTTTTTCCTTAAAGCCATACTAATTTTATTTCTCAGAGTCCGCACATGCTTCAGGACTTCATATTCTGTATCAGCATTTTCCAGAGTCATATGCTGCAGTTCCTTCAGATCATTATCTGTTAGCTAGAGAATTTCATCCTAATATGAGAAGAAGGTCTTGAACCATTGTATCTCTCAATGATCATGATCTTGGAGACATGATCGTAGAACCATCTCCTTATTCTAGTTCTTGAATTTTGATCTGAAGGGGTTGGGGTTTAGGAGAAAGACCCAAAAGAAGAGGAGCTCCAGCAGGCCAGTGAATTTTTTCTCTTCTTTTTACTTGATCCCTTAAATCAAGTATTTTATTCACTATAGCATGCTAATAAGGCTCATAATTTCTCAAGAGATCAGGGAGAATCTCCTTTTCAACTTCAACCCAAGGTCTGAAGTTGACAGCAGATGGAGATTTCACAGACCCAACACCTAGGCTTCCCATAGGTGCATTAAGCAAATGGTCAAGCATTGTGCTTGGATTAGCATCCTTGAGCTGGGACACTATAGTAGGAGAAGGTGACATGGCTTCTTTCCAAAGCTCAGGATGATCACTGTTTTCTCTTTTGAATTTTGACCATTCATCAAACAGTATATCATCTCTCCATCTTGTTATAGTGTTCTTTGGTCCCCATTGATTTTGGATGAGGATGTGTTTTATTCTTCATCTTTGCTAAAGGATCTTTTTCTTCTCGATGTCTGCCTTTATTCTTTTGGATATAACCTCAGCTTCATTTCTAAGGCTTATGATATCCCAGTTGCTGAAGGTTTCAACTTTATACTTACCTTCGTCCAACAAAAACTTGATCAGTTGCTCCCTCTCAGCCTGATAAGCTTTATTTTGTTGCTGATCCGTCAAAGCTATTTGTTCCTGATAGGTTTTGACTAAATCATCTCCTGAGAGACCAGTGGCTTCTAGATCTGCTAAGTTCTTGTTTTCCTTTTTAGTTTCTTTATTTTTTGTCTCCAGAAGGTCTTCATCCGAGGGGAATTTCCTTACAGGAGAATAGGATTCCTTCAACGGAGAAGTTTTTGGTTTTTCAGCTTCAGCATCAGCTGACTTTATGGTGGTTTTAGGTAAATCAGACTCATCATCATCAGCCAAGATGATCCTTCTCTTTCTTGGAATAAGAGAGGCAATGGGCTGATCATCATTCAAGTCTGAGCTTGGTTCTTGAATAGGGGTTAAAGGTTTCTTAGGTTTATTATTGGGGCTTTTGGATTTTCTGGCCACAATCTTTTGTCTTCTTGAGAAAGATTAAGTGATTATGGGAGTTGGTTTTTGACCAATTTTGGATACATTGAGAGTAGTGGGAAGGGAGGTATGTGAGGATAGTTCTAGGAGGGTTTGAGAAGCAGAATTAGGAGAAAGAGTAGATGGGTTTTCTTTATTGGTGTGTATATGTAACACACCCCGACCGATGGCGGAAACGCCGGGATGCCACGAGGGATGTGTAGATTGTTCAAAATCTCGTGGGCATCTAAATTAAATCATCACATAACATTCCATCAACCAAATTCATTACACAAAAATCATGTCTATCATGAATTAAATACATCAATTACACAAAAGAATTAGCTAAACTAACTAAACTCTAATTGCCAGAATTTTAGTTAATTAGCTAAGTCCAAGATCCTATGTGATGATGTCCAAAAGTGAGAATTCATCTTCTTCAACCTACTTAGCTTCATCACCTGAAACATGTAAAGAAATCAAGTGTCAACTACTAAGTAGTTGGTGAGTAATCATAAGTTTTTATACTTTAAAAATGTTTTATAAAATGAATATAAAAGTTTGTAATTTGAAAAGATTTTATAAAAGTTTAGATAAAATGAGTATAAGAACTTATGGTCTTTATGAGAAAATCCACAAGAGTACCTGTGTGACAATCCAATACATATCCCAACACAACCAATCAAACACACAAACAAACACATAATCACATATCAATTCAGTCGTAGACAATCAGAGATAATCATAATCAATAATAGATAATCAAACACATAACCATTCAACCAATCTCAACATCAATATTCTCAAATATTATCCGTGACTATACATGGACATTATGTAATTAACATAAGTTAAAAACATGATCCATGGAGTGGAAGCTATCCACGTGACAAGACATGAAACCAATGCAATTAACCAAGGTCAAATGCAATGTTTCACGGAGTTGTGATAATCCAAGTGGCAATACATGTAATCTTTATTATTGACCGAAGTCAATGACAATATTTACACGGATGTATAATAATCAGTGATAATCCATAATAATGATATTCCATAATAATGATAATCCATAATGTGAATATCATATTTATAAACAGGTACTACCCTAGTGTTATCAAAATAATATTTAAAGTTGGTATACATGTTTCACCTCCGAGTTTTTAAAACAAAACAGTTTAGAAGAAAGGGAGGTTATGAGAACTCACCTGAGTCCTTAGAATTAATGGTGTTAGAAGAATGCACGCTCGCGTAAGAGAATCATAACAACTCAATCAACCTGTAATTATCGTATGTTCATGTTCATAAGTGTATGCGTTTTATTTCAATTAAATGTTCACAAGTGTCTCTTTTTAAATCATTCGTGTTTTCTTCACTTAGATCATAATGCTTGTTACTACAAAAGTGGTTATCATCACAATATAATTCAACTTATTAATTTGTTACTTATAGACATTGATGATAACCTAGTAGTGCGATTTCATGTGCACCCCTCATAAATGTGTATACTAAAGAGTACCAATCTCCCTCATACACAACCCATTCACGCATACATGTTTCATTTGGTTAACCACCATTACTCAAGTTATTAAATCGTAATTCGAGTTTAAATAATTTATAAATAATCTCATGCAATATCCTCATTAAGTAAAATTTACAACTTCATAAACTTATATTCTTAAAGAGTAAAAGGTGGTGGTCTTAAATCTTATGCATGCATGGTGTACTCCCATCCTTGTATTCTTTTGTGTATTTATGATTATGGTTCGAACACTTCGGTTCAACTTGCCCTAAGTCCAGCCCTAAGCCCAGATTTATGGCCTATTAAGACTTAGGTTCGTTAAACCCTACTCGACTAACCCCTTGGGCCAAGGTTCGCTGCATATATTTTACAGCAGCTTAGGTTCGCTGCCTCTAATACTTGGCTACTATGGGGTTCGGCTACACATGGTTCGGCAACACATGGTTCGGCAACACATTGTTCGCTGGTTAGGCCACCTAAAGGTTCGGCCAACTTATACTGATGGATAACAGGTTCGTAGCTAAAAGGTGAAAAAGGTTCGGTTCTCATGTGATGCTAAGGTTCACGGACTTAAGAAGGTTCGGCCAGAAGCTTCTAGGGTTCGTGGTCCTTGGTTCGTGGCTACATCATGTTCGGCTATCAATGAAGGATGGTTAGTGGGTTCCATGGTCCATGCAGGTTCGCTAGGCCAGCAGGGTTCGGCTCCTATCCTGCTTAGCTAAATAGGTTCGTTGCCCCAACACTAGGGTTCGGCTAACCTTAATGGTTCGCTAGGGTTCGTGATGGCTAGGGTTCGCCCAAACCAAGGGTTCGGCCAGGGAAGCCCTCGTCCACACAGGTTCGCCCGTCCCTAAGATGTTCTTCTTCATCATCATCATGTCTATAATATTGCAAGTTCATCTACAGCCTCACTAGATAAACTACTAATTCGATTAACACATGTAAGACCCATAAATCGTATACAAAATGGTAGCTAAATCCGAATAGGGTTTTTAACCAAAAACCGAAAAGTAAAAGCTCAGATTTACCTGAATTCGTTGGCCAAACTCGAGATTTCTTCGTACTTTCTTGTTCTCCTTGATTCCCCGGTCGTTTAGGCTCCGAGATCGAGGAAGATAAGCTAGAGAGAAGATCTAGAGAGAGAAGGTGGCGTTTTTGGTGTTTGAGAGAGAAAAGGAGAAAATGAGAAATGAGAAGGAAGAAGAGAAAGCTCTTCCTTTTATCGCGTATACTTCCCGCGTGTCCGGTCTCGTTTTTATCGCGATAAAACATAATAAATGCTCGGTTTTTACTCGTTAAACATATTTAAAACGTAAGACATTTAAATAGATAAGTTTCGTTTTCAATAAAATAGTTTTCAATTTAAAATCGTTTAAATAAAAGGCCTCCGTTTATTTTCGTTAAATCCATTATTTAATGAAATAATTTGATCGTATTTGTTTTAGGTTGTGATTCCTAATAAATGTTTTTAATTTTTATTTATTAATTTAATATCGTTAGGTATTATTTAATTATATCGTCGAAACGCGTTACTTACGTACGTATTCGTAAAGATCGTCACCTTTGCGAATCCGACGCTCGTACCGTATTTCAACTCGATTTACAATTTTGAGAATATCATTTCAGAATATTATTCTTAATAATTATATTCGTGTAAATCGTCATTCACGCGAATACGTTATTAAGTTAATATTTATAATTTAATATTCGTGTTTATTTCGTGTTCGTAACCTCACTATCATGTTATTAATCCCAATTATACTTTCATTATTTTATACATTTTAATATTATCAATCCCCAAAACCCGCTAAACCATGTCACTGACACATCCATGATAGACCGAAATATGCATATGTATAGGGCATATGTATGGGTTAGTCGCAACTGCCCCAGCCACCGTCCCACCGCTATTTCGATAAACCATGACCATGTGTCCTTGACTATGTTTAGCAAGCATACAACAACCAACTCCAATCCCATTCCATTCCAACCCAATAATCCATAACTGTGAAATGTAACTGCAACAAACTCTCTAGTCCTGTTTAGTTGGGTTTCAACTAAACTCACCATGGTTTATACATAGAATATTATATTCTCAATGTGTACCAATAACAGTGATAATCATCAAATAATACATCATCATTAATAATTACAAATCTCAGGTCGTAACAGTACAATCATACGGATGTACGGATGTACAACGACCGGAAGTACAGTGATGTTACAGTCTCCCCTAGTTAAAAGAATTTCGTCCCGAAATTAAACTTGGAGTGACCGTAGTAAATAAATGTGGGTACTTAAGCTTCATCTGATCTTCTCGCTCCCATGTGAATTCTGGACCACTCTTCGACTCCCAACGTACTTTGACAATTGGAATTCTACTGCGTTTGAGTTTCTTAACTTCACGATCCATTATCTCCACTGGTCTTTCAATAAAGTGCATGGTATCATCGATGCGAATGTCATCGAGTGGTACCTGAAGATCCTGAACAGCTAAGCACTTTCTTAAATTGGACACGTGAAACGTCAGGTGCACGTTACTAAGTTCAGGAGGAAGTTCCAACTTATAGGCAACCTTCCCGATCCGTTCAAGGATCTTAAAAGGGCCAACATATCGTGGAGCAAGTTTACCCTTCTTCCCGAATCGCACAACTCCTTTCCAAGGCGACACTTTAAGCAATACCATATCTCCCACTTCAAACTCTAAAGGTTTTTGTTGTTTATCCGGCGGATCTTGTCAGTCGTTTCCTGAATAATCTTGGGACCAGTGATCTGCGATTTGCCGACCTCGGTCCAACAAATAGGTGACCGACATTTTCTGCCATAAAGAGCTTCAAATGGCGCCATACCAATGCTCGCGTGATAACTGTTGTTATACGAGAACTCAACCAATGGTAAATGGCTATCCCAATTATCACCGAAATTGATGACACAAGCTCTCAACATGTCTTCCAGTGTCTGAATCATTCGCTCCGTCTGTCCATCCGTTTGAGGATGATAAGCGGTGCTAAGATCCAATCTTGTTCCAAAGGCTTCATGAAGTGATTCCCAAAATCGTGCCGTGAAACGAGCATCACGATCCGATATTATGCTTAAGGGAATACCATGTCGGCTAATGATCTCATCAATGTAGATACGAGCTAACTTCCGCACAGGGTAAGTTTCGCGTAGCGGTAAGAAATGAGCCGACTTGGTCAATCTATCAACAATTACCCAAATGCTATCTTTATCGTTAGTGGTCCGTGGGAGTTTGGTAATAAAATCCATGGAGATATTCTCCCACTTCCACATGGGTATTTCTGGTTGTAATAACAATCCTGAAGGTCGCTGGTCTTCTGCCTTGACTTTAGCACAGTTAAGGCACTTAGACACATACTCAGCAGTATCCTTCTTCATCCCAAGCCACCAGTACAAGTCCCTAAGGTCTTGATACATCTTGTCAGAACCCGGATGGATTGAGTAACGAGACTTATGAGATTCATTCATAATCACCATCCTGAGATCACCTTTGTTCGGTATCCACAACCGATTCAAATAATACATCAAACCATCATCCTTAGTTTCCAATAAAATTTAGCCTCGCAAGACATCTCATTTTTCAAGTTATTCTAAGCCATGGAGTGTTGTTGGGCTGTGAGAACATCATTACAGAGATTAGTGTGCACACGGACACTATGAATCTGAACTTGACTTTTACGACTAAGCGCATCTGCTACTACATTCGCTTTACCAGGATGGTAGCGAATTTCACAGTCATAATCGTTCAACAGTTCAACCCATCTCCGTTGTCACATACTAAGTTCTTTCTGATTGAGAATGTGCTGCAAACTTTTATGATCAGTAAAGACTACACACTTTGTGCCATAAAGATAATGTCTCCATATCTTCAAGGCAAACATGACTGCACCAAGTTCCAAATCGTGTGTAGTGTAGTTCTTCTCGTGAATTTTCAACTGTCTTGATGCATAAGCAACAACCTTTCCCCGTTGCATGAGGACACAACCGAGACCTAGGTTGGATGCATCGCAGTAAACTACAAAGTCATCGTTCCCATCAGGAAGTGTCAAGACAGGAGCATCACAGAGTTTCTGCTTCAAAGTCTGAAACGCCTCTTCTTACTTTGGTCCCCACTTGTACGGCTTATTCTTCTAAGTCAAAGAAGTGAGAGGGACAGCAATCCTGGATAAATTCGAAATAAACCGCCGATAGTAACCGACGAGTCCAAGAAACGATCGAATCTCCGTTGGTGTTTTCGGTGTACTCCAATTCTTCACAGCTTCAATCTTTGCAGGATCCACGTGAACACCATTTTCATTGACTATGTGTCCCAAGAATTGAACTTCCTTAAGCCAAAATTCACATTTAGAGAATTTGGCATACAGTTGTTCTTTTCTCAAGATCTCCAAAATCAACTTAAGGTGTTTCTCGTGTTCTTCCTTGGTCTTTGAGTAGATCAAAATAGCGTCAATGAATACAATCACAAATTTATCCAAGTATGGCCTGCAAACACGGTTCATGAGGTCCATGAAAACCGCGGGTGCATTGGTAAGGCCGAAAGGCATTACCAGAAATTCATAATGGCCATATCTTGTTCTGAAAGCTGTCTTGGGAATATCATCATCATGTACACGAAGCTGATGATACCCAGACCTAAGATTGATCTTTAAAAACCATGCCGAGCCTTGAAGCTGATCGAAGAGGTCATCGATGCGCGACAGTGGATATCGATTCTTGATTGTGAGTTTGTTTAATTCGCGGTAGTCGATGCATATTCGGAATGACCCGTCCTTCTTCTTGGCAAACAGGACCGGTGCACCCCATGGTGAATGGCTCGGGCGAATAAATCCTTTATCAGTCAGTTCTTGCAGTTGGCTCGCCAATTCTTGCAACTTCGAAGGTGCAAGTCTGTAAGGAGCTTTGGCGACAGGGTTCGCACCAGGTACTAAGTCAATTCGAAACTCTACTAGACGTTCTGGTGGAAGACCCGGCAAATCATATGGAAATACTTCAGGAAAATCTCTGATTACAGGAACATCTTCAATCCTCTTTTCTTTCTCTTTCTTCTCCACAATATGCGCTAAGAATGCTATACATTTCTTCCTAAGGTACTTGTGTGCTTTAGTGCAAGACATCAGCTTAAGACCTTTACTAGAAGTTTCTTCAAAGACTCTTAAAGTTTCACCCGAAGGTAAAGGAATGCGAATGTATTTTTCAAGGCAAATTATCTCCGCTTTGTGGGTGGCTAACCAATCCATGCCTATGATAACATTGAAGCTACCAAGATGCATAGGTATGAGATCAATTGGGAAAACGTGATCACTTAAGTTCACAGTACATCCAATAATAACAGTGTCAATATCAATAGTGTTTCCGTCAGCCACCTCCACGTTAAACGGTTTATCTAAATATGTACATGTTCTACCAAGCAAGCATTCAAAATCATACGAAACGAAACTCCTATCGGCACCAGAATCAAATAAGACAGATGCATAAGACTTGTTGATCAGAAATGTACCGTTGACTACGTCTTGGTTGGCTTGAGCAGCTGGAGCATTCAGTTGGAACGCTCAGCCTCTTTCCACCCTCTGATTGTTCCCAGTCAACTTTGGGCATTGATTTCTGAAGTGACCCACTTCACCACACTCGTAACAGGCTCTTGCCTGTGCAGGTTCCTGGCGAATGGGTACAGCCGGTATTGGTTGTGCATGTGGAGCAGGTAGTGCAAGCGGTGCTTGTTGCATCCTTTGTGCTTGCGGTGCACTCCTACAGACATTTGCAAGATGCCCATACTTGCCACAGTTGTTGCAGATGCGACGTGGCAAGTTAGGTGCACGGTGATATCGACAGGTATTACATTGGGGAGTGTTCCCAACATAATTCCAGGCAGCAGTGTTGTTTGATGATTGCTGCGCAGACTTAGCAGCAGGAGCAGTGACCATGAAATTCCTGGTCTTCCTCTTTTTGTTGCTACTTTTAGATGAACTAGCAGCTTCAGTCTTTACCTCAGTCTTTGTTTCTTTTGCAGTAGATTTCCCCTCAGTTTTCTTCGCCCCTTTCCTTGTGAGTGTTCTAGCTTTGACATGGTTATCAGTCAGTGTGGCAGATAAACGAATTGCAGCCTCCAGTGTGGTAGGGTTGCTACCATAGACTGTGTCCTGAATCTGCATAGGCAGACCGCCTATGTACTTCTCAATTGCTCTCTCTAGCGGTGTCACTAGATGAGGCACCAGCAGGCTATACTCATGGAACTGAGTATTGTAGATTACATTCTCCCCACTGTCTTGCTTGAGTTCCCAGAACTCAGTCTCAAGCTTCCTCATCTCACTGCGAGGACAAAATTCAGTGGTCATCAGCTTTTTGACCTCTGCCCATGTTAGTGCAAGGGCAGCATCGACTCCCCTAGTTCGTTTCTCCCCATTCCACCATGTTAGTGCTCTCTTTTGGAAAACACTAGTGGCATAACGAACTTTCAGGTTCTCAGGGCAATCGCTGTTGATGAAAGTGTTCTCCATACTCTCGAACCACTGCAGCAGACCAGTGGCTGACTCAGAACCTGTAAACTTTAGTGGGTTACAGGAGTTGAAGTGCTTGAATGTGCAAGTTGGAGGGTTTGCACCACCTCTGTTCTGAGTGAGAGACTGATTGGCTTGTGTCAGTTGATTCACCAATCCAGAGATAAGTGTTGCTAACTCTTGTATGCCGGAGTTGGCATTATTGTTGTTAGCATCCCCATTGTTTGAGTCATCTTCGTTGTGACGGCGCAGCGGCATGTTTCTGAGGAATTAGAAACATGTTACTACCGTTTACAACGTAATTCATACAAACAATGGTCAAATGAGTTCATTTAGACAGTTAAGATTACATATAGGAACTATATTTTTCTCCTATCTGTCATTAAACTCATAACATTTATCAATTTTCTAAAATTATACTGTGTCCTAGTTGGTCATAACTAATACTAGTTAACTATTCCTAAGTTTCATACATTCTCCACCCTATACCAACACTGATAAGCTCCCGATGCAATGCAACAAGCTTATATATAGGGCATATACAGAGGTAGATCGCAATCTCCCCTACACCGTCCCACCACCGTTCCATTGCACCACGATTATGCCCTTGTTAGCATTTAGAGTGTATCATGTATCTTACCATAGTCTCACTTCACAAACCTTATCCTAGATAGGATAATTTTGAGTGAAGTGGTCTCCAGTTCCCTTGGACAATTAGGTTCGCCTAATGTCTAAGTTCACCTGACATGTAGGTTTACTATTTCTAAGTTCACCTAATGTCTAAGTTCACCTGACATTAAAGTTCCCCCAATGTCCATAATCATCAATAAGGGTTCATATCATCATTAAGTGCTCTTATTGTCACTAAGTGTTCATATCCTCCCTATAATTTATTCTCATCAAGTGTCCATACCATCACTAAGTGTTAGTATCATCACTATGCGTTTATATTATCCCCCAAGTGTCTATATCATCACCCAAGTCTTACAATCCATTACTAATCGTTCGTATAGTTCATTGATCCTATGCACCCTACGTGTCCAATAAGTGTGTTTATAAATGAGATTGTAAGTGTTCATCAAGTGTGATCATCCATGAGTCAATCCAAACCAATCCAACAGACATACCATCAATAATCCATCAATCATAACCTTAAAGCAATTCTTAATAATATCCTAAGTTCCTAACACTGACAGACCCCCAATATACTACAAATGGTATATGTATGTAAGGGTCAGTCGCAACTGCCCTAGTCACCGTCCCACCACCTTTGTAGTATACCATGAGTGTGTCCTTGTCTGGCGTTTATAGATCAAATAAATAGTCCCTAAAGCAGATAATTCCTAAGCAGTCAATTTCCTAAGCAAATAATTTCCCAAACAGGTAGTTCCCATATTCTTCAATACTGACATCCACCTAATGTACCGTAAATGGTATATATATAGGGCAAATGTAGGGGTCAGTCGCAACTGCCCCAGCCAATGTCCCACCATCTTTACGATACACCACGTGCATGTCCTTATCGAATCATTAGGGCACACGTAAGCAAGAAATCAGTAAGTAGCATATACATATCAAATGTATAACAGGAGTTCAAATAACATGTAATAAACACATAAGCATGAAATCCTGAATATACTAACTAGTGTATGAATTTATTCATACTAGGGTATCCTACGGTTATAGACTAGGTCAACCATTTCTAGTAACCTAATTCCCTATAACCCAGGCTCTGATACCAATCTGTAACACCCCGACCGATGGCGGAAACGCCGGGATGCCACGAGGGATGTGTAGATTGTTCAAAAGCTCGTGGACATTTAAATTAAATCATCACATAACATTCCATCAACCAAATTCATTACACAAAAATCATGTCTATCATGAATTAAATACATCAATTACACAAAAGAATTAGCTAAACTAACTAAACTCTAATCGCCAGAATTTTAGTTAATTAGCTAAGTCCAAGATCCTATGTGATGATGTCCAAAAGTGAGAATTCATCTTCTTCAACCTACTTAGCTTCATCACCTGAAACATGTAAAGAAATCAAGTGTCAACTACTAAGTAGTTGGTGAGTAATCATAACTTTTTATACTTTAAAAATGTTTTATAAAATGAATATAAAAGTTTATAATTTGAAAAGATTTTATAAAAGTTTAGATAAAATGAGTATAAGAACTTATGGTCTTTCTGAGAAAATCCACAAGAGTACCTGTGTGACAATCCAATACATATCCCAACACAACCAATCAAACACACAAATAAACACATAATCACATATCAATTCAGTCGTAGACAATCAGAGATAATCATAATCAATAATAGATAATCAAACACATAACCATTCAACCAATCTCAACATCAATATTCTCAAATATTATCCGTGACTATACATGGACATTATGTAATTAACATAAGTTAAAAACATGATCCATGGAGTGGAAGCTATCCACGTGACAAGACATGAAACCAATGCAATTAACCAAGGTCAAATGCAATGTTTCACGGAGTTGTGATAATCCAAGTGGAAATACATGTAATCTTTATTATTGATCGAAGTCAATGACAATATTTACACGGATGTATAATAATCAGTGATAATCCATAATAATGATATTCCATAATAATGATAATCCATAATGTGAATATCATATTGATAAACAGGTACTACCCTTGTGTTATCAAAATAATATTTAAAGTTGGTATACATGTTTCACCTCCGAGTTTTTAAAACAAAACAGTTTAGAAGAAAGGGAGGTTATGAGAACTCACCTGAGTCCTTAGAATTAATGGTGTTTGAAGAATGCGCGCTCGCGTAAGAGAATCAGAACAACTCAATCAACCTGTAATTATCGTATGTTCATGTTCATAAGTGTATGCGTTTTATTTCAATTAAATGTTCACAAGTGTCTCTTTTTAAATCATTCGTGTTTACTTTACTTAGTTCATAATGCTTGTTACTACGAAACTGGTTATCATCACAATATAATTCAACTTATTAATTTGTTACGTATAGACATTGATGATAACCTAGTAGCACGATTTCATGTGCACCCCTCATAAATGTGTATACTATAGAGTACCAATCTCCCTCATACACAACCCATTCATGCATACATGTTTCATTTAGTTAACCACCATTACTCAAGTTATTAAATCGTAATTCGAGTTTAAATAATTTATAAATAATTTATTCTCATGCAATATCCTCATTAAGTAAAATTTACAACTTCATAAACTTATATTGTTAAAGAGTAAAAGGTGGTGGTCTTAAATCTTATGCATGCATGGTGTACTCCCATCCTTGTATTCTTTTGTGTATTTATGATCATGGTTCGAACACTTCGGTTCAACTTGCCCTAAGTCCGGCCCTAAGCCCAGATTTATGGCCCATTAAGCCTTAGGTTCGTTAAACCCTACTCGACTAACCCCTTGGGCCAAGGTTCGCTGCATATATTTTACAGCAGCTTAGGTTCGCTGCCTCTAATACTTGGCTACTTGGGGTTCGGCTACACATGGTTCGGCAACACATGGTTCGCTGGTTAGGCCACCTAAAGGTTCGGCCAACTTATACTGATGGATAACAGGTTCGTAGCTAAAAGCTGAAAAAGGTTCGGTTCTCATGTGATGCTAAGGTTCACGGACTTAAGAAGGTTCGGCCAGAAACTTCTGGGGTTCGCGGTCCTTGGTTCGTGGCTACATCATGTTTGGCTATCAGTGAAGGAAGGTTCGTGGGTTCCATGGTCCATGCAGGTTCGCTAGGCCAGCAGGGTTCGGCTCCTATCCTGCCTAGCTAAATAGGTTCGTTGCCCCAACACTAGGGTTCGGCTGACCTTAATGGTTTGCTAGGGTTCGTGATGGCTAGGGTTCGCCCAAACCAAGGGTTTGGCCAGGGAAGCCCTCGTCCACACAGGTTTGCCCGTCCCTAAGATGTTCTTCATCATCATCATGTCTATAACATGGCAAGTTCATCTACACCCTCACTAGATACACTACTAATTCGATTAACACATGTAAGACCCATAAATCGTATACAAAATGGTAGCTAAATCCGAATAGGGTTTTTAACCAAAAACCGAAAAGTAAAAGCTCAAATTTACCTGAATTCGTTGGCCAAACTCGAGATTTCTTCGTACTTTCTTGTTCTCCTTGATTCCCCGGTCGTTTAGGCTCCGAGATCGAGGAAGATAAGCTAGAGAGAAGATCTAGAGAGAGAAGGTGGCGTTTTTGGTGTCTGAGAGAGAAAAGGAGAAAATGAAAAATGAGAAGGAAGAAGAGAAAGCTCTTCCTTTTATCGCGTATACTCACCGCGTGTCCGGTCTCGTTTTTATCGCGATAAAACATAATAAATGCTCGGTTTTTACTTGTTACACATATTTAAAACGTAAGACATTTAAATAGATAAGTTTCGTTTTCGATAAAATAGTTTTCAATTTAAAATCGTTTAAATAAAAGGCCTCCGTTTATTTTCATTAAATCCATTATTTAATGAAATAATTTGATCGTATTTGTTTTAGGTTGTGATTCCTAATAAATGTTTTTAATTTCTATTTATTAATTTAATATCGTTAGGTATTATTTAATTATCTCGTCGAAACGCGTTACTTACGTACGTATTCGTAAAGATCGTCACCTTTGCGAATCCGACGCTCGTACCGTATTTCAACTCGATTTACAATTTAGAGAATATCATTTCAGAATATTATTCTTAATAATTATATTCGTGTAAATCGTCATTCACGTGAATACGTTATTAAGTTAATATTTCTAATTTAATATTCGTGTTTATTTCGTGTTCGTAACCTCACCATCGCGTTATTAATCCCAATTATACTTTCATTATTTTATACATTTTAATATTATCAATCCCCAAAACCCGCTAAACCATATCACTTACACATCCATGATAGACCGAAATATGCATATGTATAGGGCACATGTAGGGGTCAGTTGCAACTGCCCCAGCCACCGTCTCACCGCTATTTCGATAAACCATGACCATGTGTCCTTGACTATGTTTAGCAAGCATACAACAACCAACTCCAATCCCATTCCATTCTAACCCAATAATCCATAACTGTGAAATGTAACTGCAACAAACTCTCTGGTCCTGTTTAGTTGGGTTTCAACTAAACTCACCATGGTTTATGCATAGAATATTATATTCTCAATGTATACCAATAATAGTGATAATCATCAAATAATACATCATCATTAATAATTAAAAATATCAGGTCGTAACAGTACAATCGTACGGGTGTACGGATGTACGGACGACCGGAAGTACAGTGATGTCACAGTATAGGTGAAGAAGGGATAGATGTGGTGGGAGAAGTTTGTTTGGGGAAGTGTAACATCAGCGCCGGAAACGTTACTGGAACAATGATCTCAACAGTAACATGAACAGTAAATCAGGTACAAAATTCAGTTATTATTCATATATTATTATCATTTCATGTTATCATAGAACAGATTCAGAATCATTTTAGAAACATAACTCAGAATTATGGTTCATCAGTCATATAATTGCCTAGAAATACAGAACCATCATGTAATTATTAGTTAGCATTCTATTATGTCTAAATGTATGTGAGGCTTTACAGGACAAAACAACAACAGATGTCGTTACGTGAATGCTAAATCGACGGATTATTCGTATAGGTGATGATCTGTACGAATATATCTGAAAGTTTAACATTCTAAATGATATCCAATAATTAGGAAACCATATTGAAAAGTGTACTTATCGTCGTATTCATACGGGTGACGATTCGAACGAATACGCGCGACGACTGTACGATTCGATTTTAAACAGTAAACTAAATATTTCTGAAAATTTAAAATAAACGAAAGATATTTAGTTAATTTACTAGGAATTACCACCTAAAATAAATTTCTGAACTCTACTTTTAATATTGTGATGTTCCGTTTCGAAAACGAAAGAAAAACGACGTTTTTACGCGAAACCGAGCTGACCCGAACAAAACCGGATAATTTGAATCCATTTAATGTGGCATTTAATGCCACAACAACCACCACCAACCAGCCTCCATCACCATGTTCTTTAATCTCTCTCTACTTTCTCTCTCTAGAAACTCACTCCATACCTCTCTCGTTTCTTCACGAAATCGAACGTTTTTGGTGTCAAAACGACCCTTGTAACTTGTAGATCACAGAAGTACAATGAATCTAAGATTTTACCCGGCTGATTTGAGGTAAATCCAAGCTTTTTGTTCGGTTTTAGGGTTTGAAAACCCTAGGTTCGGCCTCATCTAAAAACCCGACTAAAACCCTTCTAAACCTTAGGGAAATCCCACAACACCACACTAGGATGATGAAGAAACATGTAAAATGCCATAGCCTAGCCTAAAGAGCCGATTTTGGAGTGATGAGATGGATGAAGGTTTGAAGACCCAAATGGGTTGCCCAGCTCGTCGAATGAGCCCCAGCCCACATTCTGCCGAATGGCGCTAGCTGTGGATGAGGCCTCATTCGCCCAATGCTCCTTCGGCCGTAGTAGCCATGTGCCATCCTGCTTCGGCCTAGTCCCATTCTTTTGGTATTCCTCATTCGGCCACCACCTTCATTCGATCATCACCATCATTCGGCCCAAGGCCATGCGCGAGGAGAGTCAGTCGGCCAAGTCCTCCATTCGACCGGCTCCTCTTCGCCTGAACCCCATTCGATCGACCAAGGACCATTCGGCCTAAGCCTTGTTTCGGTCGGTCAAATAGATCAGTCGGTCGCCCCAACAGCTTATTCGGTCGGTTCATCATGGCATACTGGTGTAACAAGTTTGCATGCATGGGAATCAAAAGTATGTGTATGCATGGGAACTTCCACGTATGTGCATGCATGGGAGGGAATGATAGTAGGGTTTCATTGTGTGCAACCAACTTTGGGTGAACTAAGGCTCTTTTAAATGATCATGGGAGTCATTTCAATTGAGATGGGTTAAGTTACATGGGCTATCCAAGGAAACTATAGTAGGGTTTCGTTAAAGGGAGTTTTCATAAATCACATTGTAACCTATACATTAATGTCAATATCTTTTGGGATTAACATATTTGAGAAGGCATTGAGAAACAAAGACCTTAAGTCTAAGGTTATGGAGTTGTTCTCACGAGTAACTCCTAACACTTAGACGATTCATGAGAGCACATACCTACTTTGGCTGGTTCATTGAATTACGTAGAATGGGTTATGCAAGGAAGAGATCAAAGACTCATAGAACAATCAAGAACTATTAATGGGCCAAGGTTAATCAAATGGGATTAACCCAAGCCCATTATGTGTAAATTATACTTTCCTTAAAATCATTATGTTTTTAATAAAATAAAATTTATTTGTAAACCCTAATAAATTAAATTAAATGATTTTTAAATAAATGTTCAACTTAAAATGAATTAATTTAAAAGTATTTTAACTAAAGACTTGTAATAAATACTGTGGGATCAGGGTTTACTTATGGGTAATATATTTAGACTAGTTAGATAGAATCCTAGAAACGTGTTAGTAACATAGGACACTAAGTTGCACACCGAGACCAAAGCCATAGATACGACTAATATAAATACTAATCGTATTCGAACCCTCTTAAAACAACTCAGGTACTGAAGATACATAAACCACAAGTAACGAGCGCACATTTTATGATAATTCATTTGCACAGCAACACAGGTGAGTTCATTGCCCCTTTTCTAAACCTTTTTGTTTTCAAACGCGGGGCTGAGAAGCATGTGTAAATCTTTTTACATAAATATGTTTTACGTAAATGCTTTTACTTATTGCATGTTTTATATATACATGTTTATACTCCTAGACCTCTGTCTAGGTATATGTTATGCATGATTAACTAACGAATTAATTAATTACTCTTATGAGTAATACCTTAATTCTAAAACTCTAAAACAAACACTTAGTCCATCAGATTTCAATTCAAAGAATCTAAACTCAAAGTGTAATTAAGAGAACTAAAGCTAAAGATCAAATTCAAGGAAATCTAATTCAGTGTGTGTTCAGTAAAACTAAGGATCCTATTCAAAAATCTATAATCATTATGGAAATCATGGAAACTCTAAAGATCAGAATCAAGAGACTCAAGGGAATCATAATCTTGTGTGAATCAATGGAATAATGAAATCATTAAGATCTAATGAAATCATTAATGCTTAAGTAAAGGTGGATGTTAGTTGTATGTAAATCAAGACCACGTGTAACATACGGAAAGTCCCGTCATAAATAGTAGACTCTTGTAGTCAAGCTATATGGGCATAACTAAAACGATCAAACGAAATCAAGAAAACAAAGACGGTCAAGAATCAAAAGGATATCCTAAAGTCCCGACATGTACAATATACCTGAGGGTCAAGCTGATATGGGCAAAACATGAAAGTCCTGACGCATACATGTAGACTCATTTGGGTCATGCCTGATATGGGCCACGTGTGAGAGGGTACAACTTGGACACCACCAACAACTAAGTCTAATTGATTGAGTCAAATAAGGCCCAATCATCGTGTCTTAGTTGTATCTAAATGATTAATTATTAATTTAATTAAACATTTAATATTATATTTCTACAAGTGCTATGGGTAATCATGAATACATGGTGAACTGAAGAAATCAGTGATATTTCAATTTGTGGAAAATCAAACTCTAAAATGGAAACGGGTGGTAGGTAAGACGCTTAATTATCATTAACAACAATGCCATATGTGGTTTAGTATGTGGTGGGATGGCATCTGGGCGGTTTATAGGCTCGACCCTTTCATATGCCCTATATATAAGCATACCAAATTGGATATTACAGGTGATGTTAATGAGGTTAAGGTTGTTACCGAAGAGATTGGTAAATGCTAATGTATATGTATTTTTAAACTTCTAAACTAAATGCTTGAAACTAGTATGGGAATGAAGCTGAAAGTTAGGTAAGACGCTTAATTATCATTAACAACAATGGCATATGTGGTTTAGTATGTGGTGGGATGGCGTCTGGGCGGGTTGTAGGCTCGACCCTTTCGTATGCCCTATAAATAAGCATACCGAGCTGGATATTACACGTGATGTTAATGAGGTTAAGGTTGTTACTGAGAAGGTTTGCAAAACTATTTTTCAAATACTAAACTACATGAACTCACCAACCATTATGTTGACTTTGTTTTCTTTCATGCTTTCTCTGGCGATGTACAGGAGTAAGCTAAGGTTTCAGGAATGCATGCTACGATGCCCAAATAGAGGACCTAGTAGTTTTGGGAAGCACATAATTTGTTGACTTCTGTAAATCACTTCTGATATCTTGTACAGTTACAAGATAGTGAACTTATGATACTTTTGTTAGATTAACTTAGTTAAATTACCAAACATTAACAATTGTAATTTAACTTTGTAATCCTAGTTTAATGCTAATTGTACTTTACTTATTCTTAATATTGATGCTATGTAAAAGAAGAAGGGGCAGTGGTTGTGGGTTTTGTTGGTTTAGTGAGAGTTGATTTAGTGGGTTTGGGTTTTCTAGACACCCCAGATGTTCCAGTTTTTGCTTAAGCTTCAGCTTCCCTTTGTTTCAGCTCAGAGCTGGCCTTAGCAGCCTCAGTCTGAAACTGCTGATCTAGTGCAGCTTTGAGAAGTGCCTCATGATTTTTCAATCTTATTCCCTTCATCCTTCTCTGCTCAGTTTTATCTTTTGCCTTTTTGGCAGCTTGGGCTGCAGACAAGAGACTTTCATTTTCCCTCTTTTTGGCTTCATCAGCCTGTTCCTTGAACCAGGGAGAAGGAGGAGCTATTACTGTAAGAGATTCTAGACAAAGAGTATGATTAGATACCTCATGCTGTAACGAAGAGATTTTGGAGTCTACAGAAATTTTCAGCAGATCCAATTGTAGCTTTGGGTGGTGAGGAAATCTTTGGTAAAATTAGCGAAGAAGGTGTTAAGAAGTGGGTTTAACACTTCTTCAAAGGCTTGGCTTGAGAAGGTAGGTGCAGTGGAAGTAGGTGGAATGTTTGGGGAACCTTCAAATGAAGGTGCTTGCATTGGGCTGGATTGGGGATGCAGAACTTGGTTATTCAAGGATTTTGTGACTAACTCAGTGAGTTTGGCCACATCAGCCTGAATATGAGCAACAGAAGCCGTCAAATCCTTTAGTTTAAGATCTGATTCGTCCAACCTTTTACGGATATCATCCGAATCTCTTACTGGTAAGTCAGTTTTATCATGACCTGAGTTCGTCTTAGGAATGTCATGGACCCCTTTTACTTGGTTCCGGGGAATTCCAGCCTTAGTTTCAAGAACTTCATGGGCTGTTGCCATACCTGGAGTCTTATTGCCTGATCCACCCAGATGAAGTCCCATTGGGCTCTCATGTGATATGGATGCTCCAGATATATGATCATGATGTTTAGATGGACTAGACACCTTGATCTAATCCTCTTCTCCATGGGTAGGAGATTGATTAGTTTGAGCAAAGGGTTGAAGGGGCTGCTCCTCAATTGGTGAGAGGGGAGGAGAACCAATGTGCTCAAAGGTAGAATCAATCTCATGGAGAACTTGGGTAATAGAGTGAAGGGCTTTTTGTGGAGAAGAAGCAGAAATGTCCTTGGGAGAGTGGACTGCCATCTGAGTGTAAAGTGACACATTAGTGGTTTGTAGGGGGTCCCTTTGGAGTACAACATCATCCTGTTGAGAGGATTGATGAGAAGCTAGATGGGGTGGAGATTCTGGATTCATCCGTGAGGATGGAAGAAATGTATCTATCTGTCCAGTGGGGACAGAGACATGTTCATGGATCTCAACTTTCTGAACAGTCCTTTTGGGCTTTTTAGGTTTGGGGGCTTTGGTAGATGTTTTTCTTTTGGCTGGTACCTTTACAGGTGTGAAAGAGGGGGTGGATGTGGGTTCACCAAGGATGGTTGTATCCTCAGTTTCATCCATGTGTTTTGCCTTAGTGTTTAACCTAGTGAACACCTGTTTGTCAATGATCTTGATAGTAGAGAGAGAGCAAGATGACAAGCATTATTAATATACGCAAAAAGACAAGCCATTATAAACCTAGGGTACAACAAAAATTTGGGACATTTTTGATGATGCACCAAGTGGTCAAAAATTATTGGAAACAAGTTGACCTTTTCATTGGACGGAATTGCGTACATGACCTATTGCATGTCATATGGCATTTCTCCCCAACTAGTTGTCTTCTGAGAAAGAAACTTATACTTAAGTTAGAAATAAGCTTTGTACAAGGTTCTGTTCTTCAGGTCTCCCTGATAATCACACTCAATAAAAACATTATGAAGAATTTTTAGAGGAATGGTGGTAGGTGCCTCAGTATCACTCAGATTTAGTGCAACACTTATTTTGGAAGGGTTGATGAAGACTTTTTGACCAGCGGCCACCGAAGTGATGCTTTCAACAGAGTCATCCTTCGACAACAAGGCAGAGGTTGCTCAAAACTGATTTAGGTTAACTTCTGAGATAGGAGGGTCAACAATAAGAGCGGTGTGAACAAAGGAGTTTACCAGAATGTCGACGACTTCATCATAGTGAGGGTACTCAGAATACTTGACAAGATAGGCTCTGAGATGATGAATTGGCTTGATTTTTAGAAATTCAGAAGCCATGGATGCGATGATGATCGAAGAACAGTTACAAGAGCAAAATGTGATTACAAAACGTTTGCTTTAACTTTAGATAAGTAAATAAGGAAAATGCAACTGTTGTAGATGAGTACGGTTTCAATAAAGAAAACCTCCACTACTTAAACACACAGGAAATTTTTCCTTAGGGTTTGTACCCATTAAAACCTGTGAGCAAGAGAGAGAAAGGCAAAAGACAAATCAGTACGTTCATGCACACCCTGATGTATAGACAAAGCTTTGTTAGGAATGAAGCCTGGTCCTATGCCATTACACCATCATCATGAGCATCAAGCTCAGATGTGTTGAAAACTCGGAGAGGCTGTTTAACCAGGAACAAAGACTTTAGATACACGGTCAAAGCTTTGGTATTAGTTCCCTCTGAAGTTTTACACTAAGTTATTTTTGTTGTTTAGTTTTTGCTAGAAAGAGAGAAGAACAGAATAATAGCACAAGGAATTTTTGGAAAAGTAATCCAAATTTCTCAAGGAATGTTGGGACTTAGATACCCAGCATTCAGAATTACAAGACGAGAAATAATAAGACAAATAGCTGACACTGTTACGGACACTGAATCATCAGTATAGTACAACTAATACAAAGTCAACAACAACGGAAACAAGAGTCTTCAAGAGTGTTCAGAAGTCTTCAGTTCTTCCGAAGTTGTGATAGTTGTGTTGAGGCTTAGTGGTTATTATCTCGGAAGGTGTTCATCGGAAGTTTATTGTCTTCCGAATCATTTGATGTCTTCCGAAGCAGTGGTTGTCTTCCGAAGGGATTATAGTCAGCTAATGTCTTTCGATGTATAGGAGTTCAGCGGTAGTTCTTTTTGGCGAATCTTCCGTTATTGATGTTCCGATGCTGAAGCAGTTTTTCAGTCGGAAGAGAGTGTTTCCAGAAGAGAAGTATCCGCGATCAATCCGTGGTTTTATTCCTTGGTCTGGTCTCAGTGGTTTTGCTCATCAGTCCTTATTTTCCAACAATCTCCCTTTGGACTGATGAAGCCAAAACCATTTATTTTTGTTTAAGAGACAGACTAATTTTATTTCTAAGAGTCCGCACATAGTTCAGGACTTCATATTCTGTATTAGCATTATCCAGATTCATATGCTGTAGTTCCTTTAGATCATTATTTAGTAACTTGAGAATTTCATCCCATTCTGAGAAGAAGGATCTTGAACCATTGTATCTCTCAATGATAATGCTCTTGGAGACAGAGTCATAGAACCATCTTTTTATTCTAGTTCTGGAATTTTTGATCTGAGGAGGCTGGGATTTAGAAGATGAACCCAAAGGGAGAGGAGCTCCAGTAGGCCAGTGAATTATTTCTCTTCTTTTTACTTGATCATTTGAATCAAGTACCTTCTTGCTGATGAGGCTCGTAGTGCCTCAGAAGATCAGGAAGAATTTCCTATTCAAATTCAACCCAAGGTCTGAAGTTGACAGTAGATGGAGATTCTGCAGACCCAACACCTAGGCTTCCCATGTGTGCATTGAGCAGATGATCAAGCAATGTGCTTGGATTGGCGTCCTTGAGCTGGGACACTATAGTGGGGGAGGGTGATGTTGCTTCTTTCCAAAGCTCATGATGATCACTGTTCTCTATTTTGAACTTTGTACATTCATCAAACAGAATATCATCTCTCCATCTTGTTATAGTGTTCTTTGGTCCCCATTGATTTTGGATGAGGATGTGTTTTATTCTTCATCTCTACTCAAGGGTCTTTTTCTTATTGATATCTGCCTTTATTCTTTTGGACAGAACCTCAGCTTCATTTCTGAGGCTTGAGATATCCGAGTTGCTGAAGGTTTCAACTTTTTACTTACCTTCATCCAGCAGAAACTTGATCAGTTGCTCCCTCTCAGCCCGATAGGCTTTATTTTGCTACTGATCCATCAAGGCAATTTGTTCCTGATAGGTCTTGGCCAGATCATCTTCTGAGAGACCAGTGGCTTCTATACCATCTATGTCACACCTCGAGCCGGCGGGTTGGATCGACTTCCCCATTGGGCGGAAGGTTCCCAGGGCGCGATATCGTGAGTGATAATTGGAATGATCAGATTATTTACATTGCACATGATATATAATTAAGAAACTGCTAAATAAGAATAGAGTTACAAAGTTAAATTACATCAGTTAAGTTCATAATTTAACAATGTAAATCTACTATCACATCATAAATCTTCTATCTTGTATCTGCACAAGATATACAAAATGAATCTGTAAAATGATGCTTCAAAATATGTAGGTCCAAAAAGCTAGGTCCTCTAACCGGTATCCTAGTCCAAAAGAAATAACTCCTTAGTTGACCTGTTCATCACCTGAGAAGTCATGCAAAAATAAAGTCAACACATGGTTGGTGAGTTCATATAGTTTTGTAAAAATGAATTTGAATGACCTGAATGACAACCTTAACCTCACCATTAACCACCTATACCATCTAGTTTAGTATGCTTATATATAAGGCATATGTAGGGTCGAACTTACCACCCGCCCAGCCACCGTCCCACCACATACCAAACCATATGATATATTGTTCCTGGTGACAATTAAGCATTTCATCCCATACCTTTGATTCCATAACCATTGATTCTTAGCATTTGATTACCCTGAAAATGTTTACCTTGATCCCCCGAAATGACAACCTTAACCTCGTCAACAACCAGTTATGCTATCCAATCAAGTATGCTTATATATAGGGCATATATAGGGTCGAACTTACCGTCCGCCCAGCCGCCGTCCCACCACATACCGGACTGCTTAACATACTATTGTTAATGATAATTAAGCGTTTCACTCCATTCACCTTAAATTTAGATTCTGATTTCCACAAATAGATTTACCTTTGATCTCTTGAGTTCACCATGTATTCATGATTTCCCAAAAGCACTTGTAGAAATATAACATTAAATGTTTAATTAAACTAATAACTAAGCATTGAAATACAACTAAGACATGATGATTGGCCCTTATTTCACTCAATCAGTTAGACTTAGTTGTTGGTGGTTGTGCAAGTTGTACCCTCTCACACGTGGCCCATATCAGACAGGACTCACAAGGAGTCTACCTGTGTGTGCCTGGACTTTAATGATGCCCATATCAGCTTGACCCACTGGTCGACTGTACATGCCGGGACTTTAAGGATATCCTTTAATTCTTGATCGTCTGTGATTTCTCTTGATTTTTTTTGATAGTTCACGTTATTGCCCATATAGCTTGACTACAAGAGTGTACTATTTATGCCAGGACTTTATGTGTGTTACACGTGGTCTTGATTTCTTTACAACTGACATCAACCTTGACTCAAGCATTATTGATTTCATTAGATTTTAATGATTTAATTATTTTAATGATTCACATACAGTTCTGATTTCCTTGATTTCCTTGAGTCTCTTGATTTTGATCTTTAGAATTCCATGATTTCACAATGATTATAGATTTATGAGTAGGATCCTTTGATTTACTGATCCACACACTGGATTAGTTTCCATTGCATTTGATCTTTAACTTTAGTTCTTTTGATTCCACTTTGAATTTAGATTCTTGAATTTGAGCTGGATGGACTAAGGGTTTGTTTAGAGTTTTAGAATTAAGGTATTACTCATAAGAGAAGTTAATTAACTTGTAAGTTCTTTCTGCATAGCAATTTCCTAGACAGGAGTCTAGGAGTATAAACAGCATATAATAAGCAATTCATAATAAGTAAAAGCATTTACGTAAAACAATTTAAATAAAACAGTTTACGCATGCTTCTCAGCCCCGTGTTTTAAAACAAAAATGTTTAGAAAAAGGGCAATGAACTCACCTATGTTGCTGTGCAAATGATCTATCACAAAATGCGCGCTCTTTGTTTGTAGACTAGGTTTCTTCGGTTCCTGAGCTGTTTTAAGAAAATTCGATTACGATAAGTATACGTGTTAGTCGTCGTATCTAAGGTTTTGTCTCGGTGTACAACTAAGTGTCCTATGTTGCTAATGTGATTCTAAGATTTAATCTATCTAGTCTAACTTCAATACCCATTTGTAACCCGTATCCCAACAGCTAATCACTACAAGTTCTTAATTAACATGTTTCTAATTTAATGCACTTTAAGTTAAACATTAATTCAGAAAATTATTTAATTTAACCTAAACAAGTTTGCAACTTGATTTCTTTTATTAAAACATAATTTCATTTAAGAAAGTGAAATTCCCACATGATTGGCCTGGGTTTAGCCCATTGGGCCCATCTTGGCTCATTGTTAAACTTTAATTTCCCATGATCATATAATGACTTCCCAAGTATTAAGCTAATTCAATAGATATTAATCTTTCATGTTGAGTTGTTAGGGTATTTTAAAGAAAACCCTTGTTATAAATTTGATAATTAACCCATGATTGACTCAATAACCCTATATCATTATGATGGGCCTTAGTATGCTTCCCATGCATTCACATATCACCACTAAATTTGTGTTCATCATGTACAATGGTGACCACCTTTGAAACACACAAGCATGCATGTGCACACCAAATTTCGAGTTCTAATCAACCAAGCCCAAACTCAAACAGCTCAACAGTTCAATCCTAACCCTAAGTGTGATATCTGAATAATAGGTTCCCTGCCCAGAGGTGTTTAAGCATGAAGCTCGGTTAGATCAAGTAAAGGTTCTAGAGTTGGCGAACCTTAGGGTTTGGTTTCCCATAGGTTCGCTGATTGCTTAACGGTCACAGAGGTTCGTGGTCCTTAGGGTTCGGCTGTGCAGGTAGGTTAGCCACCTTTAGGGTTTTCTGATGTATTTGATTCGGCCAACCCAGCTGTTTAAGGTTCGTGGCTTTTTGGTCTAAGGTTCATGGACGTTCTGGTTCGTGGTACGTGAAGGTTCGGCTGCTATGGGCTCAAAAAAGATTCCAGGTTCGCAGCAATTGGATGGTTCGGCCAGCATGAGGCTCGCAACTGGTAAGGTTCGGCCCTTATTCACTCTAAGCAAACCTCATTGGTTCGTGGGTCTAGGTTCGTGGCTCCTAGGGTTCGGCGGATCGAAGGTTCGGCCCTGGTCACCGGTTCAGCCACCTGCTTTCTTACGAATCTACATGTTCATCATCATCATCCTCGAATTCCTTCGAGTTACAGGCTCACCCATGGTTTTCTCATGCCCATACCAGTGCGTTTTAGTGTTTACAATGTGTACAATCGGCTAAAAAGTGATAGCAATAACCGGCTGCATCTAAGTGAAAAGTAAAACAACAAAACATCGAGATTTACCTTCAACACTCGATTAAATGCTAAGTTTCTCTATAGCTCCTTGTTCTTCTCGATCTCTTGAGTGATTTGAATCAAAAACTTCTTGAAATGGTGAAGAAATGGGTGGAAAATTTTAGAGAGAAGTTAGAGAGATAGTGTTTAGAGAGAGAGAGAGAAGAAAAGGAAAATGAAGGTGGGAGGTGAGGTGGGTGGTGGTGGTTATGCGTTAAATGACTATATTTAATGATTCAAAATACCCGGTAGGTTCGGTCTTGTTCGGTTTCGCGTAAAATGTCGGTTTCTCGTGGTTTTCATAACGAAACGACACGGTTTATATAATAAGATTTATAAAATTATTTTAGGTAGTTAATCCTAGTAAATTAACTAAATATCTCTTGTTTATTTAAAATTTTCAGAAATATTAGATTTACTGTTTAAAATCGAATCGTACAGTCGTCGCGCGTATTCGTTCGAATCGTCACGCGTACGAACACGGAGATAACTATACTCTTCAATATTGTTTTCTAATTATCGAATATCATTCAGAACGTTAAACTTTCAGATTTATTCATACAGATCGTCACCTATACGAAAAATCCGTCGATTTAGCATTCACGTAACGACATCCATGTTCTTTTGTTCTGTAAAGCCTCACATACGTTTATACATAAGTAAATCCTAACACATAATCACATGATGGTTCTGTAATGCAAGATAATTATCTGACTTATGAACCATGTTTTCTGAGTTTTGTTTCTTTGAATTGTTTCTGAATTCGCTCTTTGATAACACAAAACGAATATGATATATGATATGAATATGTAACACACACTGAAATACGTAAAGTTCGTACCTGATTACTGTTCATGGCACTGTTGAGATCACTGTTCCGGTACGGTTCCGGCACTGATGTTACAAGCTAGGATCTTATTTTCCTTTTCAGTTTCTTTATGCTATGTCTCTTGAAGGTTTTCATTAGAAGGGAATATTCTTACAGGGGAATATGATTCCTTCAGCGGAGAAGTTTGTGATTTTGCAGCATATGCTGACTTTATTGGTGAGGGAGCTATGGTGGTTTTGGGTAAGTCAGACTCATCATCATCAACCAATATGAGCCGTCTCTTTCATGGAATAAAAGAGGCAATAGGCTGATCTTCATATAAGTCTGAGCATGGTTCTAGAATAGGGGTTACAGGTTTCTTGGGTTTTTCTGTGGGGATTTTGGATTTTCTGGCCACACTCTTTTGTCTTTTGGAGAAAGACTGAGTGATTATGGGAGCTGGTTTTTGGCCAATTTTGGATGCATTGAGAGTAGTAGGAAGGGATATATGTGAGGATAGTTCTAGAAGGGTTTGAAAACCAGAATTTGGAGAAAGGGTAGGTGAGTTTTCTTTATTTGTAAGTACAGGTGAAGAAGGGATAGATATGGTGGGAGAAATTTGTTTGGGGAAGATTCGGTTATGTTAAGATTGGACAGAGATAGTTGGAATTGGTATATCCTGAGTGGTTGAGGCAAATGAAGAAGGGGCAGCGGTTGTGGATTTTATTGGCTCAGTGGGAGCTGATTTGGAGGGTTTGCGTTTTCTAGAGACCCCAGATGTTCCAGTGTTAACTAGAGCTTCAGCTTCCCTTTGTTTCTGCTCAGAGCTAGCCTTAGCAGCCTAAGTCTGAAACTGCTGATCTAGTGCAGCTTTGAGGAGTGCCTCCTTATTTTTCAATCTGATTTCCTTCATCCTTCTTTGCTTAGTTTTGTCTTCTGCCCTCTTGGCAGCTTGGGCTGCAGACAAGAGCCTTTCATTCTCCCTCTTTTTGGCTTCATCAGCCTGTTCCTTGGACCAGGGAGAAGGAGTAGCAATCCTTGTAAGAGATTCTAGAAAACGAGTATGGTTAGGTACTTCATGTTGTAAAGAGGAGATTTTGGAATCTACTGAAATTTTCTGTAGATCCGTTTGTATCTTTTGAGTGGTGAGCAAATCTTTGGTAAAGTTGGTAAACCGGGTGGTGAGATGAGCATTAAGATGTGGGTTCAACACTTCTTGAAAAGCTTGGCTTGAGAAGGTAGGTACAGTGGAAGTAGGTGGAATGTGTGTGGGACCTTCAAGTGAAGGTGCCTGCATTGGGATTGCAGGACTTGGTTATTCAAGACTGTTGTGACTAACTCAGTGAGTTTGGCCACATCAACCTAAATATGAGCAATAGAATTCGTCAACTCGTTAATTTAAGATTTGATTCGTCCATCCTTTTAGGGATATCATCCGAATCCCTGACTGGTGAGTCAGTTTTAGCATGACTTGAGTCCATCTCAGGAATGTCATGGACTCCTTTTTCTTGGCTCCGGGGATTTCCAGCCTCAGTTTCAAGAACTTCATGGGTTGTTGCCATAATTGGAGTCTTATTGCCTGATCCATCTAGATGAGGTCCCATTGGGCTCTCATGTGAGATGGATGCTCCAGATATATGATCATGATGTCTATTAGGAGTTGACACCCTGATCTATTCCTCGTCTTCATGGGAATGAGATTAATTAGTTTGAGCTAATGTTTGATGTGGCTGTTCCTCAATTGGTGAAGGGTTAGGAGAACCAATTTTATCAAAGGTAGAATATATCTCACGGAGGACATGTGTAATAGAGTGAAGGGCTTGTTGTGGAGAAGAAGCAGAGGTGTCCTTGGGAGAGTGGACTGCCATTTGAGTGTCAAGTAACACTTCAGTGGTTTGTAAGGTGTCCCTTTGGAGTACAACGTCATCCTGTTGAGAGGATTGATGAGGAGCTAGATGGGGTGGAGATGCTTGATTCATCTGTGAGGATAGAACATATGTATCTGTCTATCCAGTGGGGACAGAGACATGTTCAGGGATCTCATCTTCCTGAACAATCATTTTGGGCTTTTTAGGTTTGGAGGCTTTGGTAGATGTTTTCCTTTTGGCTGGTACCTTTACAGGTGTGGAGGAGGAGGTGGATGTGGGTTCACCAAGGATGGTTGTATCCTTAGTTTCATCCATGTGTTTTGCACCAGTGTTCAACCTGGTGAACACTTGTTTGTTGATGCTCTTGATAGTAGAGAGAGGAGCAACATGACAAGCATTATTGATTTCAGCAAAAAGACAAACCATTACAAACCTAGGATATAATAAAAACTTGGGGCTCTTTTGGTGATGTACCAAATGATCAAAAATTAGTTGTGACAAATTGAATTTTTCGTTGGACAGAACAACATACATGACATATTGCATGTCATGCGGCATTTCTCCCCAACTAGTCGTCTTTTGAGAAAGACATTGTAAAATGGTGTGATACAGAAACTTGTACTTAGGGTAGAAGAAAGCTTTGTACAAGGTCCTGTTTTTCAGGTCACCCTGATAATTACACTGGAAAAAAACATTATGAAGGATTTTTAAAGAAACAGTGGTAAGTGCCTCGGTGTTGTTTAGATTTAGAGAAACACTTGGTGAGGGTGACTTGTTGACCAGCGACCACCGAAGCGATGCTTTCAACAGAGTCATCCTTCGACACCAAGGTCGAGTTTTCCTAAAACTGGTTTAGAGCAACTTTTGAGATAGGAGGATTGATGATGAGAGCAGTATGAACGAAGGAGTTTATCAGAATGTCGATTACTTCGTCATAGTGAGGGTACTCAGAAGACTTAACAAGGTAGGCTCCGAGATTGTTAATCGGCTTGATTTTCAAAGCTTCGGAGGCCATTGCTGAGATGATGAGCAAAGATTAGTTACAAGTGCAAAGTATGATTACAAATTTTTTTTGCCTTAAGTTTATAGAAGTAAAGACAGAGAAGTGTAACCGTTGCAAATGAGTGTGGTTTCAATAAAGAAAAACCACCACTACTTATAACTTACCGAGATTTTTACCTTAGGGTTTTTACCCTTTGGACAAACCTATGAGCAAGAGAAAGAAAGACAAAGGACAAATGAGTACGTTCATGCACACCCTGATGTACAGACAAAGCTTTGTTAGGAATGAAGCCTGGTCCGATACCGTTACACCATCATCATGAGTATCAAGCTCAGACGAAATCAGTGTAAGTATGTCGTGCCAGGCGACATGCCCGACAAGCAATTGTCCCTCGTCATAAGAAGCATTCTGAAATTTTGAATTTGAAAGAAAAGTTTTCTTGATCAAAAGAAGATCAAGAGGCCTTTACAAGTAATTATGGAAGAACTGAAGAAGATAATCACTGATATAAATAAGATCAGTGGTTATTAGAGATGAGAGGGGTAGGATGGTAAAATGAGAAGATCTTATCGAGCCGTGAGAAAAATTAATGAGGGTCAATTCAATTAATTGTAATCTTGCAGAGTGATTAGTGACGGTCAAATCAGGTGTAAGTATCAAGAATTTGATAACTACAAAGAAAATATTTTAACCACGAAAGAGATGTTTAACATCAGAAGAGCCTTATCCTCGGAAGAAATTTAACCATGGATAAGTTACAAGGTTAAAATCCTGAGAAGGAATGGAGACCTCGAAAGGGGTAAAAACCACGGAAGGTTTAAAGTGTAACAACGGATGGTTATAACCGCAGATAGATATGAAACAGTGGCTAGCATAACCACTGATCCTATCCGTGTTTTGGGATAACCACTGAGAGAAACCAAGGTTGCTTTATCAGTGGTTTATCAAATATTCATTGTTAGGACAATTCTTGAGAATTATCCTTTTATATATTTATTGTAAGGTTTAAGAAACATATTCTTAAACATAATTGTTTATTAGCTCATATTTATCATTCCTAATTTGGCCACAAACTTAGAAAAGGTTGAAGAGTCCAAAGGTTTGGTTATTATGTCCGCTATTTGGTCACTTGTAGAAACATGTTCTGGGACAATTAGTCCCTTTTCAAAACAGTCCCTAATGAAATGATGCCTTATTTCTATGTGTTTGGTTTTAGAGTGATAGACATGATTATTTATTATATTTTTTCCAGCTTCGCTTTATATTAAGAGAGGTGTTTTTAGTTCCGTTATTTCGAAATCCAACAGTTGATATTGTAACCAAAGGATTTGAGCAGTGCAATGAGCTGCTGCAACGTACTCGGCTTCAGCAGTTGAATTTGACACCCAAGTTTGCTTTTTTGCTTTGCCATGACACTAAGCAATTTGCAAAGAACTGACATCCTCCCGAAGTAGACTTTCTGGTGAGCGAACATCCATCATAATCACTATCTGAAAAACCAACAAGCTTACAAGTTTGATTAGCAGGATACCAAATGCCTAGCACATGAGTGCCTTTAAGATATCTGAGTATCCTTTTCACAAATGATAAATGGGATTGTTTAGGGGCATGCTAGTACCTTGCACAGACACATGTTGCGTACATGATGTCTGGCCATGATGCATTAAGATACATCAAAGATCCAATCATGCACCTGTAGAGGTTTTGATCTATAGGTTCACCATTTTCATCTGGACTTATTCCAGGTGCGGTTGCCATGGGGGTAGAAATTATTTTACAATCATTTATTTCAAATTTATTTGGACGTTCCTTTACATATTTAGATTGATGAATGAAAGTCCCATTAGGAGTTTGTTTGACTTGGAGTCCCAAAAATGTTTTTAGTTCACTTAAAGCACTCATTTCAAACTTGGAAGACATTAATTTAGAAAATTGTTCACACAAGGAAGGTCTTGTTGATCCAAAACTGATGTCATCGACATAGATGGACTAGCAAAAGTTCCTTGTCTACCCTCCTGATGAACAAGGTCTTATCAATGGTTCCCCGAGAAAATTTATTTGAAAAAAAGAAATTGAGAAAGAGTGTCATACCATGCTCTAGGTGCCTGTTTCAGACCATAAAGTTCTTTGTCTAGTTTGTACACCCAATCAGGGTGATGAACATCATCAAACCCTCGAGGTTGACAGACATAGACTTCCTCCTTTATAGTTCCATACATCAATGCACTTTTTATATCCATCTTAAATACATTTATGTTGTGGGATATAACAAATGCTAGGAAGAGTCTAATGGCTTCTAGTCTGGCCACACGGGCAAAGGTTTAATCATAATCGATGCCTTCCTCTTGGCAATACCCTTGTACTACCAATATGGCTTTATTCTTGATTACAACGCCCCTGTCATCTGTTTTATTTCTAAATACCTATCTAGTTCCTATAGGGTATTTTCCTGCTGGCAAGGGGCAGAGAGTCCAAGCATTTTGCCTTTTGAACTGTAATAGTTCATGTTGCATAGCCTCCACCCAATTATTATCTTTAAGAGCTTCCTGATACTTGTAGGGCTCAATTTCAGACTAGAAGGCTGCATGAAGGCAAAAGTTTGAAATCTTGCTCCTAGTTTGAACACCCTTACCTAAATCACTTAAGATCTGCTCTAGTGGATGATTTCTGTTGAAGGGAATGATGTCCAAACTATTATCTGTAGAGGGAATTTTCAGTGCATGATTTTTGTTGAAGGGAATGATGTCCAAAAAATTATCTGCTCCAGTGGATGATTTCTCTAGAAATTTATAAATTTCTTTTACAATATATCAATAATAAGATAATTGAATTGAAACAACAATTTTTAGTTAAATCTTAAAAGATTATTAGTTGATAAAAGTTCATAAATCACTTTGATAATATTTTAATAATAAATTACTAACTAAACCTTATTTAAATCTTAATGAGATATTATAATTTTATTATCATTTAAGCTAATATTATATAAATCACTTTTAGTAACTTATATGATACAAATATTTTGATAAACTAAAACTTTAAGTATACATTTTATAAACATATATGTTTGTAGTTTACAACACCAAAATAAGTTATCTTTGAACTTATCTTAAATTCTAAACATTTTCATGTGAACTTAGCTAATGGCTTTATAGTTTGTGAACGTTAGTTAAGGATAGGCATTGATCACACACATTTAGTGACTATAATAAATCTATTGGACTAACCATCCCACCAATGTTTGATTTACCCTTTTGGGGAAGCCCGTGGTGATAGTTTGCTAGCTTTGAGCATTTTTTGTAGTGCTAAACATTGGTCAAACATTATTTGTTAACATCAGTTGATATGCTTTACTTGCTAGTTCATTTTAATTATGTTCATTATGCTTTATGTTCACATATGACATCATTTATAACATTTTTGTAAACATATTTTGGTGTGAGTGTTCAAACCTATGAAACTCACCAACTATTCGTAGTTGACACTTGATTCTAAACATGTTTCAGGTGGAAATGACAAGTTAGCCATATTAACGAGCCTGAATTAGCTTACATTTAAATTAGTGTTCAATGTATTATAATTGAAAGGATGTAATAGTTAGGGTGTGATCATTTGAAGTGATGTAATAAATGTACTAATTTAATGTATGAATTATTAACAACTTTATACCTTGTGCTATCAACAATTTACACCTCGTGCCGCCTCGATATTTCCGCCATCAGTCGGGGTGTTACAGATTCGTATCAGAGCCTGGGTTATAGAGAATTAGGTAATTTTAATTAGATGACCTAGACTATAACCATAGGATGCCTTAGTTGAACTCTTAGGTTAGGAACTGTTATTTGAACCCTATAGCTGCCATGCTAGGCCATAAACAGTCACCCCCGTCGGGCGGAAAGTTCCCGAGGTACGATATCATGGATGATAATCGTGATGATCAGATTGTTTACATAGCGTCAATGTTAAGAATATCTAAAGCACAAGAACATTTAACTAAAATCTACAAAGTTAAATTACAATATTCATGTATGATAATTTAACCAAGTAAACATTTCAAAATGAATCATAAGTTCACTATCTTGTATTAGTACAAGATCTCAAAAATGATTCACAATGGTCAACAAAAGATGTGCTTTCCAAAACTACTAGGTCCTCTAACTGAGCATCCTAGCATGCAATCCAAATCACTAGCTTAATCATGTACATCACCTGAGAAAGCATGAAAATAAAACAAAGTCAACACAATGGTTGGTGAGTTCATATGATTTTGGTATTTGAAAATAGTTTTGTTAACCTTTTAGGTAAAACCTTAACCTCATTATCGACACATGTATCATCCAACTCGGTATGCTTATATATAGGGCTTACCTCTGAGTCGAGCCTACGACCCGCCCATATACCGTCCCACCACATACTAAGTCACATAGGACATTGTTGTTAATGATAATTAAGCATTTTACCTACCATTCCCTTCTATGATCGTCTGAGATCTAAAGCACTCTGGTTAACCGTTTATGATATCAACCCAAAAATGTTTATGTTTCCCCCTAGGTAACAACCTTAATCTCATTAACATCACCTGTATTATCCTGCTCGGTATGCTTATATATAGGGAATACCCCTGAGTCTAGCCTACGACCCGCTCAGACGCCGTCCCACCACATACTAAGCCGCATAGGACATTGATCTTAATGATAATTAAGCGTCTTACCTAACACTCACTTCTATGTTAAAAGGCTTGATTTCCATAATTTGAAATAAAACTGATTTCCTGGGTTCACCATGTCTTCATGATTTCCCAAAAGCAATTATAGAAATAAAATGTTAAATGTTTAATTAAATAAATAAATAAACTTTAACATACAACTAAGACATGATGATTGGGCCTTATTTGACTCAATCAATTAGACTTAGTTGTTGGTGGTTGCCCAAGTTGTACCCTCTCACACGTGACCCATGCCAGGCATAACTCACAAGGAGTATACCTGAACTGACCCGGATTTTAATGTTTTGCCCATATCAGCTTGACCCTCTGGCCTACTGTATGCGTCGGGACTTTAAGGATATCCTTTGGTGCTTGATTGTCCTTGATTCTCTTGATTTTTGATATTGATTTCATTTGATCGTTCACGTGATTGCCCATGTAGCTTGACTACAAGAGTCTACTACTGTGACGGGACTTTATGTATGTTACACGTGGTCTTGATTTCTATACAACTGACATCCACCTTAACTCAAGTATTAATGATTTCATTAAATCTTAATGATTTCATTACTCAATGATTCACACACATTCATGATTTCTGATTCCTTGAGTTCTTTTGAATTGATATTTAGAATTTCCATGATTTCACAATGATTTTAGATTCATGATTAGGATCCTGAGTTTACTGATCACACACTGGATTAGATTCCATTGCATTTGATCTTTAGCTTTTGGTTCTTTTGATTTCACTTTGAATTTAGATTATGAAATTTAAACTCGATGGACTAAGAGTTTAGTTAGAGTTTAGAATTAAGGTATTACTCATAAGAGTAATTTAATTAACTAGCTTAATTAACTTGATAGTTAATTTAGCCTGGGATTTACCTAGACAGGAGTCTAGGTGTATAAACAAGCATATATAAGGGATATAAGAAGTAAAAGCATTTAAGTAAACAATTTAATGAAAACAGTTTACGCATGCTTCTCAGCCCCGCGTTTGAAAACAAAAATGTTTAGAAAAGGGGCAATGAACTCACATGTGTTGCTGTGTACTTGAACCACAAAAGATATGCGTGCTCTTTGATTGTTGCCTATGTATCTTTAGCACCTGAGCTGTTTTAAGAAAATTCGAATGCGATGAGTATTTATAATAGACGCGTCTAGGGTTTTGGTCTCGGTGTGCAACTAAGTGTCCTATGATACTAATGTGTTTCTAAGATTTTATCTAGTTAATCCAATATATTACCCATAAATGAACCCCTTTATCCCGCATTATTAATTACAAGTCTTTAGTTAAAACATTCTTAAGTTAATAAAATTTAAGTTGAAACACATAATTAATTTAAGAAAAGTGTAATTAAACATGATGGGCTTATATTAACCCATTGGACCACCCTTGGGCCCATTATTAGACTTTGATCGTTCATGATTCCTTGATCGATTTCATGTACATAACCCATTCTAAGTAGTTTGTATGGAACACCAGATGGGGTTATGTATTCTCATGAATTGTCTAAGTGTTAGGCGTTAGTAGTTAAATTAACATCCATAACACTAACCATTGCCTTGATCCTTAATGAATTCCCAAGTGTGTTTTGAACTCCAATAATATCAAGACACATGTTTACATTCTAATGTGGTTTATGAAAACTTTTGTTAGTGAAAATCCTAATGTTTAATTGTTAATATGATTTAAGAAAACCTTGTCCTTAGAACCCTAACTCATGAAACTCTTGCATGTTAAACCAATCTCATATGAAATGACCCATGATTAAACTCCATTATCCCTTAAAAACCTTTGTGTTTATCCCATTAGGTTTCTATCTCGGCCTTCACAGAACACGCATGCATACACCTACGTAGAAACCTAAATGCATGCATGGAATGTATGAAATCTTGTTAAACTTTTCCTACATGTTCATTATCTCGACACCCTTCCCTTGTCTGCCCTCCATCCGAAATAGTCCACGCGAATGGTTGCATGGTCGAGTGATATCGAATGAGAGGAGTGGCCGACTGAAACATGCCGAGCGAATGGCAGCTGAGCCGAAAGAGTTAGGCCGATTGAAGGTGGTATGGCCGAACCAAGTATTAAGCCGCATGGCTCTTTGCCGACCGAATGGGGTTCAGCCGAAGTGGCCTTGGCCGAATGAGGGGCGTACGAATGAGGGGACCGACTGAGTGGGTTAAATCCGATCGAATGGCTGTGCTGGCGAAAGGCTGAACTGGCAAATGGGTGAACCTATTCGGCCGAATGAAGGGTTTAGGCTCATTCGTGGAGCTGAGTAGGCCCATTCGGCCAGTCGTGAGCCACCAGGTACACCCATGGTGTTTGAGCCGATCGAGCATGGTTTGGTCTGCTACTTGTTCCTAATAACATCTAGAGGGTTAGTGAGTGATTTCTTAAGGTTGGAACTGATCTTTAACTGGCCAAAGCATGGGTTCGAAGTAGGGTTTTCAAAACCCTAAAATCGCAACAAAAACATGGTTTTTACCTTGAATCTGGTGGTGTAAAGCTTAGATCGGTTGTACTTTTGAGTTCTACAAGTGATGGTGGTCGTTTAGACACCGAAATGGTTCAATTTCGTGAAGAAATGGAGGAGTTCTTGTAGAGAGAAGTGGAAGATAGATTTTAAAGAGAGAAAGTGACGGTGGGAGGGTTTTAGAGAGAGAGAGTGAAGAGGGTGAATGAGGAAGAAGACTCATTCTGGGTATTTATACCCCGGGTGAGTTCGGGTTCGTTTCGGTTGCTCGGTTTCGTGTAAAAGTGTCGGTTTCGTTTCGTTCTCGTAAGAAACGTCCCGGTTTTAAAATAAAGTTAGTAAAATTATTTTAGGATGTGATTCCTAATAAATTAACAAAATATCTTCTGTTTATTTTAAATTTTTGAAAATATTTAAGTTACTGTTAATAATCGAATAGTACAGTTGTCGCGCGTATTCGTTTGAATCGTCACCCGTACGAACAATGCGATAACTATACTTTTCAATATGGTTTTCTAATTATCGGATATCATTCAGAACGTTAAACTTTCAGATGTATTCGTACAAATCGTCACCTATACGAATAATCCGTCGGTTTAGCATTCACATAACGACATCCGTTTTGTTTTGTTCTGTAAAGCCTCACAAACGTTTATACATAATAAAATCCTAACAAATAATCACATGATGGCTCTATATTGCCAGGTAATTATCTGACTGATGAACCATGTTTCGGAGTTTTGTTTCTGAAATAATTTTGAAACTTTGCTATGACAACATAAAATGATAATGATATGTGAACATCAACTGGTTTATGTACTTACTCACTGTTCATGTTAATGTGTTGATCACTGTTCCGGTGACGTTTCCGGCACTGATGTGACAGTCTCCCCTTGTTAGAGAAATTTCGTTCCGAAATTTAAGAATAGTTATCGGGTACGACTTTCTCTGTAAACAGTTGGAGATTACCTGAACTTCATATGATCTTCGTATTTCCCAAGTAAGCTTGAGTTTGCGCCTTGAATTCCAATGAGACTTAGCAATCGGAGTATGGCTTCGCCTTATTTGTTTAACTCAGCGAGGCATACTCTTCAAAGATTCTTAGATATGGTATAGATGTTCATTCAATCGAATTTCTTCAACTGATATGATGAGCGATTTGCCATTAAGGCATTTATTCAAGCTTGAGACATGAAACACGTCGTGCACACCACTGAGATCATCTGCGGATCTCAGTCTATACGTCACATGACCAATATGTTTGATGATCTCGAACGGTCCTACGTATCATGATGCTTATTTGTCTGCACCTTGTGGTCTGTAGCATTTTTCGGATCTGAACAATCTTGTCAGTAGTCTCTCGATTAAGCTCTGGTTTAATTGTTCGATTACCTCCTATCTCGGTCCAACAGTTTGGTGACCGTCAGTCACGACCTTAATGAGCCTCGAATGGTGAGCATTCAAAACTACTATTACAATTGTTGTTGTAGGAGAATTTGATCAGTGGCAATTGAGAGTCCCAATTTCCACCGAAGTTTAATACACAGGTTCTCAACATATCTTCTAGGGTCTGTGTCGTACTTTAGCTTCGACCGTCCGTTGATGGATGGTGAACTATACTCGAATTTAAGTACATCCTTAGAGGTTTCTGCGATGTTGATTAGAACCTTTATGTGAATTAGCTGTCTCTATCTAAAATGTTAGACAATGGTACCCCATGACGTACTACTATCTCGTTGTTGTATAATCCATCAGTTTACCTATCGCGAAGTTTTCCTGCGTTAGCAAGAAATGGATAGATTTCTGTCAATCGGTCATTGGTGACTCAAAGAGCACTATGACCCATGGAAGCGAGAGGTAGCTTGGTTTCGACATCCACAGGTGTTTGCTCCCACTTTCAGAGCAGACTTTCAGGCTGTCCCAGTAGCCCTGACGGCTTCTGGTGTTCCGTCTTTACTTTTGCACACTTAAGGCATCAACCGACATACTCAACGATGTCTTTCTTCATTCCCGGTCATCAATAAAATCTCTGTAAAATCGGTACATTTTATCGATGCCCGGATGTACTGATCATCTGACTCATGTGTCTTCCCAAGAATAAGTCTTCTTGATTTACCTACTGCCGGAATCCACCCACTATTTTGGTAGTAGGTATTTCATCCGGTTTATCTCAAACTGTCCTTCTGTTCTACAATCTGACACACTCCTTAAAGTGTTCATAGGTGGCTCTCACAACTCTAGGTCTTGATCGTCAGATCGAGACCCTTGAGTTGCACATGGTGAATCCTTAGGTGATTTGATATAACCGTATACCTACTTCACCATCTGTTTAATCTATTCTCCTCTTTAAAAGGGTATTCTATAAGTCGGGGAGGTCTACCATAAAATATGGCAGATCCATTAAGATAAAGGAAATGATTTATCTTTTAAGTAATCCTATACACATCTCCGAAGTGATGCATATTTACCTTACTCTTCCCCGAAGATTGTGTAACTTACGGAAGCCCATTGTAATTGTTGTTCCAACTGTTACTTATTATCATCCTAATTTCACCATTAAAGAATTTAACATAGTGTTGTTCTTCCTTTAGCAGCTCCAGAATATCCCTGAGATGTCGTTCGCGTTCTGTCTTGCTACAAGAATAAATCAGTATGTCAGTCCTAACGAAAATGAAAACCTGATCCAAATACCGTTTGCACACTCGGTTCATGAAATCCATGAAAACCATGGGTGCATTCTTCTATCCGAAAGGCATTACCGTAACATGGAATGCTCATATTTCATTCGGATTATTATCTCTGGCGTATTTTCCTATTACATTCACAACTGATTTTCCCCTGACTTACTTATCTAGTTTAGATAATATTTCAGCACAGTTCTAACTTTCATCTTCTCCTAACATCCTAGAACCAAAGTTCTCTAAATCAAGTGAATCGGGTTCTACGAGATCTAAGTGAGAAAGCGACAGCTTAAACCCTAACTTTAGCATCTGGATCCACACGGCCTTTAAGACTCTAAGTAGATAAGGTTCTTTTCCTAACTATAGTAACTAGACTGTAATTTAGAATCACCATACCTTTATTTATTTTCTTAATGCTTAATTGACCTAAAGCTTCCTCAGATTACTATTTCAGATTATCTGATTTGCGACGAACTTACTTACAGTTTCCTTAGATTTATTGTTCCTATAGTTACAACAGAGTATGCATCACTATTTAGCACGCCAATAAATAATTTAACGTACAGCACAAAATATGTATACCTGTGGGATCATCCCACTCCAAATCTGCCTCAGAAGCTGGTAAGGTAACCATTCCCTCAGAACGTGCAGGACCTGTTGAAGAGATCCTCACGGGGCAATCTCGTGCAATGTGTTCGGACAGTCCGCACACATAGCAATCATTGCTATGTCGAAGAAGGGGATATGTAGTGTTTCCAGGATTCTGGTTATGAGTCGGGGGATTATTACAATCACGACTCCAGTGTCCCTTCCTTCCACAATTTAGGCAATGTTTACACAGTTTATTCTTAGCATGGTGAAGACTGCACGTGGCACATAAAGAAAATTTTCTAGCACTCTGTTTGCATTTCAATTCCATCAAAGATCTGCATTGATGATCCCAATGATTCGTCTCACCACAATGGATGCATTGTTTGTATGAGATCTCAGCACGGTGATGATAGTGACAGTTAACACAAAGGGGGCTTTTCCAGCATAACGCTTACGACCCTCTGACTCAGGAGCAACGGCCATTTGGCGAAGGGGAATGGCCTCAGTCTAGATTACAAGATCTCTTGATTTCTTAAGACGACACCGTTTTCGCTTCTTGCTTGTTTCTCCTTTCTTCGGTTCCTTCTTCTCTGTAGAGATTTGTGAGAAGTTCCTAGCAAACTCTTCACTATTCCGGATCTGGGTGATAATTCCAGGGAGAACCACCATCAACTCTTCAGTTATCAGAGTTGCAAGTGCATCAACTGCTGGGTCCGTCTCCTGCGAAGGGAGAGGCGGTGATGGTTGTCTTCTTGGTGACATTCTAATCATAACCAATAGAATACCGGTTAGTGCAATGATCGAATGCAGAAGACACAATGCAAGTAAATTCCTAATTCCTATGTTCTCTACATGAAGGGTCCCTAAGTTATAGTCTAGGCCAAACCGTTTTAAGTAAATGACCTATTATTCTCTATAACCTTGAGCTCTGTTACCAATCTGTCACACCCCGAGCCGGCGGGGTTGGATCGGAGTCCCCGTCGGGCGGAAAGTTCCCGAGGAGCAATATCGTGGATGATAATCGTGATAATCAGATTGTTTACATAGCATCAATGTTAAGAATATCTAAAGCACAAGAACATTTAACTAAAATCTACAAAGTTAAATTACAATATTCATGTCTGATAATTTAACCAAGTAAACATTTCAAAATGAATCATAAGTTCACTATCTTGTATTAGTACAAGATCTCAAAAATGATTCACAACGATCAACAAAAGATGTGCTTTCCAAAACTACTAGGTCCTCTAACTGAGCATCCAAGCATGCAATCCAAATGACTAGCTTAATCCTGTACATCACCTGAGAAAGCATGAAAATAAAACAAAGTCAACACAATGGTTGGTGAGTTCATATGATTTTGGTATTTGAAAATAGTTTTGTAAACCTTTTAGGTAAAACCTTAACCTCATTATCAACACATGTATCATCCAACTCGGTATGCTTATATATAGGGCATACCCCTGAGTCGAGCCTACGACCCGCCCAGACGCCGTCCCACCACATACTAAGTCACATAGGACATTGTTGTTAATGATAATTAAGCATTTTACCTACCATTCCCTTCTATGATCGTCTGAGATCTAAAGCACTCTGTTTAACCTTTTTTTGATATCAACCCAAAAATGTTTATGTTTCCCCCTAGGTAACAACCTTAATCTCATTAACATCACCTGTATTATCCAGCTCGGTATGCTTATATATAGGGCATACCCCTGAGTCGAGCCTACGACCCACTCAGACGCCGTCCCACCACATACTAAGCCGCATAGGACATTGATCTTAATGATAATTAAGCGTCTTACCTAACACTCACTTCTATGTTAAAAGGCTTGATTTCCATAATTTGAAATAAAACTGATTTCCTGGTTTCACCATGTCTTCATGATTTCCCAAAAGGAATTATAGAAATAAAATGTTAAATGCTTAATTAAAAAAATAAATAAACATTAACATACAACTAAGACATGATGATTGGGCCTTATTTGACTCAATCAATTAGACTTAGTTGTTGGTGGTTGTCCAAGTTGTACCCTCTCACACGTGACCCATGCCAGGCATAAATCACAAGGAGTATACCTGAACTGATCGGGATTTTAATGTTTTGCCCATATCAGCTTGACCCTCTGGCCTACGGTATGCGTCGGGACTTTAAGGATATCCTTTGGTGCTTGATCGTCCTTGATTCTCTTGATTTTTGATATTGATTTCATTTGATCGTTCACGTGATTGCCCATGTAGCTTGACTACAAGAGTCTACTACTGTGACGGGACTTTATGTGTGTTACACGTGGTCTTGATTTCTATACAACTGACATCCACCTTAACTCAAGTATTAATGATTTCATTAAATCTTAATGATTTCATTATACAATGATTCACACACATTCATGATTTCTGATTCCTTGAGTTCTTTTGAATTGATATTTAGAATTTCCATGATTTCACAATGATTTTAGATTCATGATTAGGATCATGAGTTTACTGATCACACACTGGGTTAGATTCCATTGCATTTGATCTTTAGCTTTTGGTTCTTTTGATTTCATTTTGAATTTAGATTCTAAAATTTGAACTCGATGGACTAAGGGTTTATTTTGAGTTTAGAATTAAGGTATTACTCATAAGAGTAATTTAATTAACTAGCTTAATTAACTTGATAGTTAATTTAGCCTGGGATTTACCTAGACAGGAGTCTAGGCGTATAAACAAGCATATATAAGGTATATAAGAAGTAAAAGCATTTAAGTAAACAATTTAATGAAAACAGTTTACGCATGCTTCTCAGCCCCGCGTTTGAAATGTTTAGAAAAGGGGCAATGAACTCACCTGTCTTGCTGTGCACTTGAACCACAAAAGATATGCGCGCTCTTTGATTGTTGCCTATGTATCTTTAGCACCTAAGGTGTTTTAAGAAAATTCGAATGCGATGAGTATTTATAATAGACGCGTCTAGGGTTTTGGTCTCGGTGTGCAACTAAGTGTCCTATGATACTAATGTGTTTCTAAGATTTTATCTAGTTAATCCAACATATTACCCGTAAATGAACCCCTTTATCCCGCATTATTAATTACAAGTCTTTAGTTAAAACATTCTTAAGTTAATAAAATTTAAGTTGAACATTTATGTAGAAAAACCTTTTATTTTATCTAGTTAATCGAACATATTACCCGTAAATGAACCCCTTTTATTAGACTTTGATCGTTCATGATTCCTTGATCGATTTCATGTACATAACCCATTCTAAGTAGTTTGTATGGAACACCTGATGGGGTTATGTATTCTCATGAATTGTCTAAGTGTTAGGCGTTAGTAGTTAAATTAACATCCGTAACACTAACCATTGCCTTGATCCTTAATGAATTCCCAAGTGTGTTTTGAACTCCAATGATATCAAGGCACATGTTTACATTCTAATGTGGTTTATGAAAACTTTTGTTAGTGAAAATCCTAATGTTTAATTGTTAATATGATTTAAGAAAACCTTGTCCTTAGAACCCTAACTCATGAAACTCTTGCATGTTAAACCAATCTCATATGAAATGACCCATGATTAAACTCCATTATCCCTTAAAAACCTTTGTGTTTATCCCATTAGGTTTCTATCTCCGCCTTCACAGAACACCCATGCATACACCTACGTAGAAGCCTACATGCATGCATGGAATGTATGAAATCTTGTTAAACTTTTTCTACATGTTCATTATCTGGACGCCCTTCCCTTGTCTGCCCTCCATCCGAAATAGTCCACGCGAATGGTTGCATGGTCGAGTGATATCGAATGAGAGGAGTGGCCGACTGAAACATGCCGAGCGAATGGCAGCTGAGCCGAAAGAGTTAGGCCGATTGAAGGTGGTATGGCCGAACCAAGTATTAAGTCGCATGGCTCTTTGCCGACCGAATGGGGTTCAGCCGAAGTGGCCTTGGCCGAATGAGGGGCGTACGAATGAGGGGACCGACTGAGTGGGTTAAATCCGATCGAATGGCTGTGCTGGCGAAAGGCTGAACTGGCAAATGGGTGAACCTATTCGGCCGAATGAAGGGTTTAGGCTCATTCGTGGAGCTGAGTAGGCCCATTCGGCCAGTCGTGAGCCACCAGGTACACCCATGGTGTTTGAGCCGATCGAGCATGGTTTGGTCTGCTACTTGTTCCTAATAACATCTAGAGGGTTAGTGAGTGATTTCTTAAGGTTGGAACTGATCTTTAACTGGCCAAAGCATGGGTTCGAAGTAGGGTTTTCAAAACCCTAAAATCGCAACAAAAACATGGTTTTTACCTTGAATCTGGTGGTGTAAAGCTTAGATCGGTTGTACTTTCGAGTTCTACAAGTGATGGTGGTCGTTTAGACACCAAAATGGTTCAATTTCGTGAAGAAATGGAGGAATTCTTGTAGAGAGAAGTGGAAGATAGATTTTAGAGAGAGAAAGTGACGGTGGGAGGGTTTTAGAGAGAGAGAGTGAAGAGGGTGAATGAGAAAGAAGACTCATTCCAGGTATTTATACCCCGGGTGAGTTCGGGTTCGTTTCGGTTGCTCGGTTTCGCGTAAAAGTGTCGGTTTCGTTTCGTCCTCGTAACGAAACGTCCCGGTTTTAAAATAAAGTTAGTAAAATTATTTTAGGTTGTGATTCCTAATAAATTAACTAAATATCTTTTGTTTATTTTAAATATTTGGAAATATTTAAGTTACTGTTTAATAATCGAATAGTACAGTTGTCGTGCGTATTCGTTCGAATCGTCACCCGTACGAACACTGCGATAACTATACTTTTCAATATGGTTTTCTAATTATCGGATATCATTTAGAACGTTAAACTTTCAGATGTATTCGTACAAATCGTCACCTATACGAATAATCCGTCGGTTTAGCATTCACATAACGACATCCGTTTTGTTTTGTTCTGTAAAGCCTCACAAACATTTATACATAATAAAATCCTAACAAATAATCACATGATGGCTCTATATTGCCAGGTAATTATCTGACTGATGAACCTTGTTTCTGAGTTTCGTTTCTGAAATAATTTCGAAATTGTGCTATGACAACATAAAATGATAATGATATGTGAACATCAACTGGTTTATGTACTTGACTCATTGTTCATGTTAATGTGTTGATCACTGTTCCGGTGACGTTTCCGGTACTGATGTTACATAAACTGTTATTTGAACTCTATAGTTGCCATGATTGGCCAAAATTGACTATGTGATTTCTTTGTGCTACTTGACTAGTTGTTTGATAGGTCAAATATATGAAACTAGTTTAGGATGCCTTAGTATTCACACACTAGAACTTAGGGTTCAAAAAACTTCTCTACATCATTCTTACGACTAGAGCAAGGATCGTCGCTATAAGGAATGATCTTAGACTTCTAAGTCTAATTAAAATTTTGAATCCTGTCAAACATCTTTAGTTTCATATTAGTGAATGAGAAACACATACAATCTGGAAGGGGGAATACCTGTACTTTGGAGAATTCTATCTAGGAAAGCATTTCGTATAAATCCAAATCAACCGATGGACATGTTATGCTTTCCTGGGAATCCTTAGTGTGAGTATGAACCTATAGGCTAAAGTATGTCGTTCTGAAAGTTAAATTGAACTTAAACACTTTGACCTGTCAAATGTATCCCTTTAGGAATACAATCCAGGCATTGCTTGTGATTGAACCTTTATTTGAACTCTCAATTTAATTATTTGAACTCTTTGAGGTAAATGTATAATTTGAAATTTAGAAATTTTCTAACTTTTTACTTACTTTCTTAGCTATGTCGTCGTACTCTGCTGACCAGTCTGCAAGCTTTTCTCGTAATGAATCCAAGGACTTTACAGAAGCGCCGGAGGAGGAATCCAACGGACTCAGAATGAAAGAAACCGAGTCGGCACTGAACTCATCCTACTGGTCTTGTTCCATACATCGATCAGCTCTACGAGACTATCAATTTCCATCCACTTTCGAATACATAGTCGAGGTAGAACGAAAATCCCCGGTTTACAGGCCGTTGTCCACCAAGGAGTATGAGAGGGAAGTCGAGAAGGAGGAACTAAGGTCTGATTCAAAGAGTCCATATTGCCATCCTAAAGCGTCACTGCCTCCTATCGATACTCAAGATTCCCCACCAAAGGCCCCAATGCCCTCCACAAACCTTACCATTGATCAACCAAAAGCTCCAAAAGCTCCTACCAGCCCCCCAAGTAGTTCTGAGAGTCGGGTTGGACCAATACCTATTAATGCTGAGCCACCATCAAAGATACTTCACCTAAGCCAAGGCGCACGAGTACCTCCACCACGTTAAGGATGGTTTTATGCTAGGAAGTTTGCTCATACGATTGGGTCGTGTTCTTGGGGAGCTCATGAGGAGTCTGAGGACTAGCAGAGTTTATTTGCTTGTTTGTTTTTTTCTTTTATTTCTAGTATGTACTAGACATCAAGTATATACATATGCATATGACATATGTATACTCATGTCTACAATTTTGTTTACATGTCTATCCAAGTATTATTAACGAAGAGATTATTTATTTCAACTCTTAGCACAATGAGCATTGTATGGATTGATCCAAAACAACTATTACTTAATATATGTAACAACTAAACATATGATAAAATGTCCCATCGTCGTGAAAGTTGTATTGAGTGAACTTGCAACATTAATCACGCAACAACTAGCCGATGCGATACTTGGCATGGTCACATAAATTAGTGGTCCCCACTACCAGAAACTTTAGGATCGTTACATTGAGAGACTTTCTCCCCAAGTGAGAGGCCACATAATCACTGTTGCTCCTGTTGGATTTTATGAACGAATTCGATAAGTTAACGTAACTAATCGAGCTGTGACCCGTAAGAGTTACACCGTGGGCAACGAACATTAAATCCACTTAATTTGATTAACTGGTAATCACGAACAGTTTTATAATTTATAAAAGTTATAAATTATATAAGTTTAATTATTTATTTATTTAATTAAACTATTATTATTATTATTATTATTATTATTATTATTATTTTGATAATATCTAATAAAATCAAGTGCCATCATTAGATATCATGCAAGATCTTGTCATAATCTTTGCATGCCATCATTTGAGATAGATTTACACTCAAAAGACATATCTTGCATGTCATGATTGTGTGCAAGATACACACTCCAACTCTTGATCTCATCTCCATCTATATATATGGTTGAATGATCAAGACTTGAGGTAAGGAGAGCTTGATGGTTCTTTGAAAGATTGGTGCAAGAAGAAACTAGTAGAAGATTGATCATCTTCATCCTACTTTCATACCATCCCCTGCTTCCGTTGAGAACCAGGAACTTGTTCGTGTTTTGTTCTAGCATTCGTTCGTTGAACCTCGGTGTCTCAAACGGTTAACTATTAACCAAAAGGGTATAATCTTTTCTCATCGGTAGATTAGATTAGTTATAATTATCTGTGTTTGCATGTTTTGTAACCTCGATCCTGATTGGGAATATTAACAGTGAAAATTTTGAAACCGTAATTCCGCTGCGTTAATATTAAATATGGATTTAATATACTAATTGGTCAAACTCGTTTTTACCGAAAAGTCAAACCGAATACCACTACGATTCCCAACAGTGGTATCAGAGCCACGCTTACAACATGCAAATCGGATCCGGTCAGTTTAACCGGTTACAGATCACAAACTCTAAATTGTTTAAAATTTTGAGTTTCTGATCCAGATTTAGATCTGTCTAATTATTTGGGTTAAATTATTTATTTGGTCAAAGTTATAATTGATCAAAAGAATTACCCAGTTTAATTATAAAGTTATGATCGAATATGTAAATCAGGCCCGACCTTGTGTTTGTTTGGTTGTTTATTTTTCAGTTTTGGTTTATTATGGTTTGGCCCATTTTGATGGCTCAAAGTTGTAATAGAATAGGGTTTATATTTTCTCGTTATGTATTTCAATTTCTTGTAAATATTGTAACGACAAAAGACCTGAAAACAAAACTGAAGAATCAAGATCAAGAAGCACGGATCTGGAGGTCAGTAGGAGCAGCTCAAGATCACAAGATGCACTAGATTCATCATTGTGGTTGATTGTGTGTTGTGACCCCGTGACCTAGTTTGTTTTGCTACTTGGCTCTAGCAAAATCAAACACAATTTGGCCTTATGATTTACATATTTATTTAATTTGATATTGTGGTTGCTTTATCTTATAAATGTTATAACATACCAACCAAATACCAAAAAAAAAAATAAAAAAAAAATAAATAATCGCAATAAAATGTAACAAGTTCAAAAATTAAACAATTTTACAACTTGTAAAAGTTTTATAAAACAAATGGTTTGTTTTGAAAAATATAACCAATGAGTTTTTACAATCTAAAATTGTTTTAAAACTCAGAAACTTAATATATTAACTATTAACTTTTGAATGGTTATGCAAGTCGCGACAAACTTAGTTTTAATAGGTTATTTAAAATTAAGTGTCCTGAGAGATGAAAGGGTTCATCACAAAGTCACGACATTAAATATAGTAAAACTGGTTTTTACAACGCACGTATGATTAGATCATTCGTTGTGTTTGACCCTTATTCGGTAAACACTAAAATGGATCCCATATATATAAAATCAATAGTTTATGCTATCCTATTATAAGGGACACTTGGAGCATAATGCGAAACACCAGTGTTTGGAGCCACAGCACCGCACTTGGTGCGTAGTTTGTCCTCTAAGGTGCAAGAGTTTTCGTTGACACATCCGGCTCTTCCACATGTACCTGTTTTAGGATGACTATTACTTTCATATCTTGTTACGTGCCACAGCTGTCTGGAAATGAAAGTGAGCATAGATGAGGCTAAACGTATCACTAAATAGACAAGTTGTCTTAGTGGCCTCATACTTGAGAGTTGTGCATTTTTCAATTTTTCACAATTGACAAACGTTGTTAGTCTACCTACTATCACTTACTAATGTTGCGTGCCACAGCTGCCTTTAGTAACTGATACTACTAGATTCTCAATCCTTATTCTTATTACTGTTAATGGGTCATTAATTAAATAAGGAATTAAACATCAAAAAATACTAATTATTTAATTTTGCTTACTTTAAAGGGATGTCTCACGAAAATAACTCCTCATTTGCTCTCAAGTCCATACTTGAGAAAGATAAGCTGAATAACACCAACTTTCTCGAATGGCACCGCAACTTGAAAATTGTACTTAAGTTTGCCAAAAAGCACTATGTACTGGAAGGTCCAGTTCCTAATGAGCCTGAAGGTAATACGGCTGCTGCCCGTAAAGCCTGGGAAAAGCAAAACGAGGATGCCATTGAGGTAGCCTGCCTTATGCAAGCCACTATGTCTTCTGATCTTCAGAAGAACATGGAAGACATGGGTGCCTTTGACATGATCCAGCAACTTACAGGCATGTTTCAGAAACAAGCCCGTCAAGAACGCTATGACACCATGAAGCAGCTTATCGGCTGCAAAATGCAAGAAGGCTCGTCAGTTAGTGCTCATGTGCTTACGATGAAAGGGTACATCGACCAATTGAATAAGCTTGGTTATCCCCTGTCAAATGAAATGGCAGCGGACTTCATCTTGAACTCTCTCCCAAAGTCTTACGACCAGTTCGTAATGAATTTCAATATGAATGCTTGGGAGAAGACTGTGCCTGAACTGCATGGGATGCTGAAGACGGCTGAGATGAATGTACCAAGCAAAGTCAATCAAGTATTGACAGTTCGATCTGCTGGTGTTAGAAAGCCCAATCCCAAGAAAAGGGGTTATAACATCAAGGGCAAGAATAAAGCTATTGTTGCTGCCAAGCCTGCCACCAACAAAGCCAAGGCAATTACTAAAGCACCACCCCCTGAGGAGCGTCAATGTTTTGAATGCAACAAGATGGGGCATTGGAGGCGTAATTGCCCTGAATATTTGGCTAAGCTGAGGATGAACAAGGCCAATGGTGCAGGCCCTTCAGGTATCTCTATTTACGTTATTGAACTTTTTACTGTTTCCAGCAACACATGGGTGTTTGACACCGGATGTGGTTACCACATCATTAATGTCTTGCAGGAACCTGAAAAGTGGAAGAAACTGAAACAAGGCGACATGGAACTCATCGTTGGTGATGGGAAAAGAGTACCAGTTCTTGCAACTGGAACATATTATCTTTCATGTCCTTCTGGCCTTGTACTTATGTTGAATAATTGTTTGTATGCACCTGGTTTAACCAGAAACATTATTTCAGTTTCTCTGTTGTTTGAACAAGGATTTAAGTACGTTTTTAATGGTATTGCTATATCTGCCTGCTTAAATGATGTCTTTTATTTTGAGGCTAAACCTCGAAATGGTATTTATGAAATAGATGTTCAACCAAACAATAATGTATATAATCTTTCTAAACGTATCAAATCTGGCATTAATGATACATATCTATGGCATTGTAGACTTGGCCACATAAGCAAATCCCGCATAAAAAGGCTCCAGTCTGAGGGGATTCTTGAATCCACTGGACAGGACTCCTTTGATGATTGTGAATCTTGCTTAGCTGGAAAACTCACTAAAGATCCCTTCACCCATGTTGGTGAACGAGCAAAAGATCTGTTAGCACTTATACATACTGATGTGTGTGGTCCTTTCAGAACTATGTCTAGAAATCATGAAAGATACTTCGTTTCATTCATTGATGATTATAGTCGATATGCATATGTTTATCTAATGAAGCATAAGCATGAAACCTTTGAAAAGTTCAAAGAATTCCAAAACGAAGTAGAAAACCAACTCGGTAAAACGATTAAGGCACTTCGATCGGATCGAGGTGGCGAATATCTCAGCTTAGAGTTCATCAATCATCTGAAAGAACGTGGAATTATTTCACAACCCACTCCTCCTGGTACACCCCAACTTAATGGCGTAAGCGAGAGGAGAAATCGTACCTTACTAGATATGGTTCGATCGATGATGTGTAGAACTAACTTGCCTCACTCTTTTTGGAGTTTTGCTCTTATGACCGCAGCCCGCATTGTAAATCTGGCACCGACTAAGAAGGTAAACAAAACACCATATGAGATATGGTTTGGCACTAAACCAAATTTGTCTTATCTTAGGGTATGGGGATGCAATGCATATGTCACTAGGGATTCTAATGACAAGCTTGATCCTCGAGGCGAAAAGGTTGTTTTCGTCGGATACCATAACAAAAGCGGATATTATTTCTACCATCCTGATGCAAACTTGATTTCCATCAAAAGGAAGGGCCACTTTCTCGAGAAAGAATTTCTAGATCGAGGAACTGGAAGCAATATTGTGAATCTCGAAGAAATTCGAGAACCGCAAACGACCGCTGACGAAGTCGGAACGTCTGATCAACAAGAAGTTGTTGCTAATGAATCAGACTTAAACACAAGCATTCGTAGAAGTAGCAGGACTCGCAATGCTCCTGATAGATACCTTGGGCATCTTGATGGTTCTGAAGTCCTGTTAGTAGCTGAGCCTGATAACGAACCTACTAACCACAAAACTGCTATATCAGATCCAGAATCTGCGAAATGGCTCGATGCCATGAATTCCGAGATGCAATCCATGCGTGACAATCAAGTCTGGGACTTGGTTGAGCTACCCCCCGGTTCACGGGCAGTAGGGAGCAAATGGATTTTCAAGAGAAAAACCGACATGCATGGAAATGTTCATACCTACAAAGCACGGCTGGTTGCAAAGGGTTTCACTCAAACTCAAGGTGTTGACTATGATGAAACTTTTTCACCCGTTGCTATGATCAAATCGATCAGGATATTACTTGCCATAGCTGCATATTATGACTATGAGATATGGCAAATGGATGTTAAAACCGCTTTTCTTAATGGACATCTCTCTGAAGATGTCTATATGGTTCAGCCTGAAGGTTTTGTTGATCCAAAATATCCTAATAAGGTATGCAAATTAAATAAGTCCATTTATGGGCTTAAGCAGGCATCTCGCTGCTGGAATCTTCGTTTTGATCAAAAGATCAAAGAGTTTGGTTTCATCAAAAACGAAGATGAACCTTGTGTTTACAGAAAGGCTAGTGGGAGGACTATATCATTCCTCATCTTGTATGTAGATGATATACTAATCATTGGAAACAACATCCCTATGCTTTACGAAGTTAAGCACTGGTTGGGAAATTGTTTTGCAATGAAAGATCTTGGAGAAGCAGCTTACATTCTTGGAATCAAAATCCACAGAGATAGATCTAAGCGGCTTTTAGGGATGAGTCAAAGTGCATACATTGACAAAATGATGACACGCTTCAACATGGAAAACTCCAAGAAAGGGACTATTCCCATGACTAAAGGAACTGTGTTGAACAAATCGCAATCTCCTTCGACGGACATTGAAATTAGGCGAATGCAAGCAATTCCATATGCCTCAGCGATTGGTTCTATCATGTATGCTATGTTATGTACCAGACCTGACGTCTCGTATGCTTTAAGCATGACCAGTCGTTTTCAGCAAAGTCCTGGCATTGCCCATTGGACCGCAGTCAAGAACATTTTGAAGTACTTGAGAAGAACTAAAGAAATGTTTTTAATATTTGGAGGAGTGGAAGAAGAGCTCACTGTAAGGTGTTACACTGATGCTAGCTTCCAGACTGACCGAGATGATTCTCGCTCACAATCAGGTTTCGTATTCACTCTCAATGGAGGAGCTGTCTCCTGGAAAAGTTCCAAACAGAGTGTAGTGGCGGATTCAACCACCGAATCTGAATATATTGCTGCATCGGATGCTGCAAAGGAAGCTGCTTGGATAAAGAATTTCATAGCTGACCTCGATGTGGTTCCAAGTATTCGGAAGCCTATCGAAATCTTTTGTGATAACACAGGTGCAATTGCTCAAGCCAAAGAGCCAAGGTCTCATCACAAATCCAGGCACATTTTAAGAAAATTCCACTACATACGGGAAATAGTGGAACGTGGAGACATCATAATAAGCAAAGTGGACACAGATCAAAACCTAGCAGACCCGTTCACTAAGCCCATGACTCAGGACAAGTATGATCAGCACAGGAGTGCGATCGGGCTTAGATTAGCTAGTGATATGTTTTGATTTAGTATTTGGATGAACGAACAAATAAGCAGTTGTACTTTGAATTCAGAATTGATTTACTGGTTTAAATGCAAATCTGAATTTTATGACTGTGTTCGATTTTAATACGTTTAATCCTTGAATCTTGTATTCTTAATTATCCATAGTCGGTTAGACTCGTGGGAACGACTCTGAGTTAAGACTATTCTGGATTTGGTCTCAAGTAGTTGACTACCAAATTCACAGACATCATTATGAATGATGTTGGATGTAACTCGCTACAAATCATCTCCATGGATCTTAGTCATGAGATGTTTTTGATATTGGTAAACTCATCTTGTATCCTCTGACCTGAGATGTATACTAGAACTTCCGTTTACTAAGGGACATTCTTTAATCATTGTCAACCGCTGTCGCGTAATTGCCAGTCATAAAGGCTTTGATTGGGAATGATTCTGATGTTCAGTGGGAGTTGTATATAATCAAGATTGGGATTCTGTACTCTTACATATTTCATGTAACAGTTAGACTGTGGCGCCCTCGTTGATTCATACTGGTGAAGTGTAAGGCCTTACCCAAACTGACTGTGTGTTTGATTGGACCACTCTGAATCTAAATCGAGAACAACAATAATTGAACACCATATGAGAATGAATTAGATCCATGTCTCATTGTTTCAATTGATGTCTTTTACAGAAAGGATAGATGACTACGATTATCATAAGTCTAGTATCCTGCTATAGTAGCATGATAATTTGGTTAATGACTTTAAAGTGTCATACCTTGTTAGGAGCAATCATGTGCAGCTAGAGCACCGCTGACTGTTTACGTTAGCCTTCTATCGAAATCCGTCCAAGTGGGAGATTGTTGGATTTTATGAACGGATTCGATAAGTTAACGTAACTAATCGAGCTGTGACCCGTAAGAGTTACACCGTGGGCAACGAACATTAAATCCACTTAATTTGATTAACTGGTAATCACGAACAGTTTTATAATTTATAAAAGTTATAAATTATATAAGTTTAATTATTTATTTATTTAATTAAACTATTATTATTATTATTATTATTATTATTTTGATAATATCTAATAAAATCAAGTGCCATCATTAGATATCATGCAAGATCTTGTCATAATCTTTGCATGCCATCATTTGAGATAGATTTACACTCAAAAGACATATCTTGCATGTCATGATTGTGTGCAAGATACATACTCCAACTCTTGATCTCATCTCCATCTATATATATGGTTGAATGATCAAGACTTGAGGTAAGGAGAGCTTGATGGTTCTTTGAAAGATTGGTGCAAGAAGAAACTAGTAGAAGATTGATCATCTTCATCCTACTTTCATACCACCCCCTGCTTCCGTTGAGAACCAGGAACTTGTTCGTGTTTTGTTCTAGCATTCGTTCGTTGAACCTCGGTGTCTCAAACGGTTAACTATTAACCAAAAGGGTATAATCTTTTCTCATCGGTAGATTAGATTAGTTATAATTATCTGTGTTTGCATGTTTTGTAACCTTGATCCTGATTGGGAATATTAACAGTGAAAATTTTGAAACCGTAATTCCGCTGCGTTAATATTAAATATGGATTTAATATACTAATTGGTCAAACTCGTTTTTACCGAAAAGTCAAACCGAATACCACTACGATTCCCAACAGCTCCGACTACTCTTAAAAGCTATCATTCGATCATCTGCCATTCTGACTGATGAGTTGAGGTGAACCAGAGTTCTGATCAAGGAATGCTCTGGGAAGAATAATAATATAGAAAGCTTGGTCACCGCCACAACCACAACAAACAGAAGACCATCAAAGGATATGATACGCCTATTCATGTCAATAAAGCCTCTTCCAGTAATTAGGTCCCATTAAAGAAGGGATATACCAAGACATTTCTCAAGTGTCCTTAATACCAATGCCACCAAAAGGGCGATGGTTACATGAAGTGTACTAAAACTTGAAGAATGCGGCATCGAACCCAAAGTAGTAGATCTTTTGCTACAAAAAATGATGACAATGCTATGGAAAAAACAATGAGATATGTTATAGATGTGGATATCCTTACTATTTCAGAAACCAATGCCAAGACTGGTGGATAATAATCAAAGGATGGCTTCTTCCCGAATTGTCCAACTAATCGTTCATAATCAGGATGTATTGAACGGTATGTTCCTGATCTAGGATTGTTACTTGGCTTTAAGTATCAATAGAAATTTAGCAACTTATAACTGGGAGCTTTTACTTGATAGGTACAAACCTAGTTAGATAAACCATTTAATGTAGTAATGGTTCGTAGTAAACATATCAATAGTAACTATGTTATACCTAGGTGTATTGTGAAATTTAGAGATAACATTTCATTACTGGATCTTGTATCCACCCAGTTGTGTACCTTAATCAGCAAATAGGGTAGGCATGCAAGGAAAATTTTCGTTACGGGTGCACACAGAACGAGAATTTGCAGTACATGTAAATCCTATGAATGCAGGACAATGTACACAAGTGTTGGAATAAAAATTTGGATAATCATCTTAAATTCAATCAAATTTTGGTTGAAAAGTATGAACTATACATGTATGGCCAAATATGTGAGACATTTTCTTTTGGTTATGTAGTATTGGTAGGTAATCGGTATGCTTTCAAAGTACTGGTGGTGTGGTGGGTTGGCTGCGGTTTACCGTATATATAAGAAGCAACAATACATTGTGAGTATAACCGAAAGCTTGACCAGTGTTAGGATTCATAGATTCAAGTGTTAACATCAAGGTAGCCAATCTTAATCAAAACTATATGGTTGAAAATAAGAAATACACATATATGGTGAACTACGTGTAAACATGATGTCGTGCGGTAGCTTAACTAAACCTTAATAAAAATCAAAACTAACCTAGACACTAAGTAATACTCTAGACTCTCTAAAACTAAACTACTGACAGGCAAGTGAACCTATCGAAACTAATAAAGCAAAAGTAAGTCCGGATATCAAACCCAAAGACTTCTACAGAAAGCACTAACTAGAAACTAAAAAGACTTACCTATACAAAATTTGTACTTGAATAAAATATTAATAGTGAAGGGGGGTTTTGCTAACAAAATTAAGAATAACTAAAATGGAGGAAAAACTAAAACTAGAACAAACGGCGAACAAAGAAGAGAATCAGATGGATAAAACACTACCTAGGCTCGAATCCTATACAAGCTTGACAAGTTTCTATCGTTAATGGAAACGATGTGATACCGGGATCTTAAAATACCAAACTCAAAAGAAACCTAGAGCACCCTTGACCCTTCTCAAGGATTGTCAACTAAGAGTCCTAAAAGCCGTTAAACCACCGGTTGAATGGATTTCCCTCTCAGGTTATCCAAATACTCATGAAATGTATCCGCTAGACAATCTACCTTACAGCGCGAAAGTCTCAATACACCTAAGTGTAAGGGATAACCAGGATTTTCCTATTGGATTCGGTAAACACGGATGTAAAACAAACTAGAAAGATCTTCTCACAAAGTCTCTAAACTGGCAATTCCAACACCCTAGACAAACCGACAATCTCTCACCTCACGGCTATCAAGATTGGTTGCACACCTAATCCGTCTAAGTCATGATAAAACACTCCTATGCATTACCTGATCACAGTAATCCACCCACTAATCAAAGACACACTGTAATTTATCTAGCATGCACCTATTAAATGACAGACAATCACCAAGATACATGAGGAGTATAGCATCATTCGATAAACAGTAAAAAGCACACGATTACATCCAATATTCAAAACCAAGTCTTCAAATCACAAGTTTCAACACATTATATTGTTCCAAAACCAAAACAAACCACAATCAAACATATATAATCATCTAACCTAAGCAGTTCTATGAGTTAAACATTGCCAATACGGAAAACAAAACAAGTTCAAAAGAGTGGAACCACATAGTGGTACGCAATGAAAGAAAGAACAAGTAAACCGGATGATTAAACCCTAGAACCTCAATCTTGGGACTTCAATCCGTTGATCTCGTTCTTCCAAGGCATCCAAAATCGCCTCCTCTATGCTCTGCCGTCGTCTCTCTTCGTCTCTAACCGTCTGATCCCTAATTTTTAAGCTCCAGCCGTTTTTATTTGAAAATCTTGAATTTCTGAATTTTAGACCCTGTCGCGTATCGCGACGATATCACCCAAACCTTTCGCGCTACGCGAGGGGTCTACTACCCGACAAAATAGCCGGGTCAAACTGCAATGATTAATGAGGGGTTTCAAAACTGCCTCGCGATACGCGAAGGGTGTAGAATTCCAGATTTTTACTTTCTTTGTTCTCAGGTCCGTTCTCTTCCAACCGGGAGCTTGTTTCTTTGATCTTTTTTTCCAAAATGATATGTTTATTACCTGCAAGCATTTTTTTTCTGAATATGTGAAGAACCAGCCTAAATCGACTCCAAAACTGAATAAGATTATACATAAACTCAACAGAAACAAATGGAAAAATAGATGTGTTTCGCAACACATCACATCCCCACACTTATCTCTTTTTCGTCCCTGAAAAAGGCTTATGCAAAAATCTGGGATCATAGCTAGGTAAAATGGTTTATACACAATTAAACTCATTTATTCAAAATTAAATGTTTTGGAAAAGATTGCAAGTATTGTTATCCCATAATACCCATACTGGTTATTCAAATCCCTTAGTCATGGTTCTTTTATGTTAATGTTATATCATTCATCTCATTAGATCCACACTTAGGAAATTTAAAACCAAATCAATCCTGAATCAAGCTTTCAATTCACCGTCACATATAAACAACTAAGAAATTTCTCAAATCAGATTTTTATAATGGAAACAGATGGAAGCGTGAGCATTTTCTTTTATTCATTTATATAATATTTTTTTTTTCAATCCATTGAAATTAACTTAGTGGTGTTTCAACCAGGCTGCAACCCGACGTGTGACACATAAGTCTTTAGTCCAACTTATTATTATTATTAATATTTTTTATTATTTTTTTTCTCAGCTTATTTGATGAAATGGAGGCGCCATAAGACTCGGATTTATTCTCATAAAAAGAGTACTTATGTGCCAAACAAAAATCAGATTTTCAAAACTCTTATTTGTTATTATGCAAAGGTTCTTTTAAAAACCAGAAAACAATTTCATTAATTCCAAATTCCCAAGATGTTTTCCATGAAAATCATGCATTTAAGTGATATTATACCAATCCTAACGAACAGAAAAATCAGTTGAGCCTACCCACACATCCTATAACCAAAGCATAGATCCCAATTCAACAAGTTAAACATGAAAGAAACCATAAAACCCAACTTTCCTATCATTTTCCATCACGCTTTTGCAACCAACTTAAACAAGGACAAGAAAGATCTAGATTAAAAAAAATAAATAAAAATAAAAATAAATTTAAAAATTTTGACTCAAAAACTTAAGTAAACTAAAATTCAAGAACTAACTACTAAAACAAAACAAAACTAAGTTTCCCATCCCCACACTTAAACTGTACATTGTCCCCAATGTAGAGAAAAAGGAAACCCCAAAGAAAAACTAAAAATAACTAAAAACTGAAAATGACTTAGCTGGTTAAAGAGAAAACTGTCGAGTGCTAGTCTTTCACATAAGCTTTTCAATCTACAAATTTTGCTCCACAGGCTACACACATACACATAAGATCTACTCAAAAACAAATATCAAACAAGCATCAACCCGTCCAAAGAATAATAATGATATCCATGATTAAGCCCAACCACAAACCAGCAAGAGGACCATTAACTATCATAAACATTGAAAAACCAATATCAAATGCAACAAAAACGAAATTAGATGGCCACATTACCTTGAAATCGAGTTAGAACACTTTGTAAAGATGAAGAGGTGAAATGGGGACGAATTGCGGCTTGAAAAAGGGCTTTTAAGCCGTCTGGATATGCGTTGCGTAGCGCGACAACTTTCGAAGAGCCTGTCGCGTAGCGCGACGACGCGTTGACCCGCGGTTTGACCAGAAACCCTCGTGTAGCGCGACAGATGGGCTTGTGGTCCTCATGTGACGCGACGGGGTCATTTTTCCAGAGAGTTTTGGCATTTTCATGCCTTGGCCAAATTTCACCCCCCTTTTTTCCACTAAATCTTCCAAAAGCATTCTAAGGCAAAGAAAACATACCAGGTGGCTCCAATCCATCTTTATTGCATCAAATTGATCAAAAACCTGCAAAACACATTAAAACACACGAAAACCAAAAACGAAAAACGAAAAACTATAACGAAAAATAATTATTAAAAAAACACATACCGAAGACATTAGGAAACTTCTAACTCTACAAACTCTACACTTGGGAGTTTAACCCAAAAGCTTACTCAAACTCAACTCAAATGGGGGGATCGAAGGAAACCTCCTCCCCTGCAATTAAATCAGGACCACGATCACCAACATCCCATGGTCCCTCTCCCATAACCTCATTCACACCTACCTCATCAATTACCCAATTCACTCCATCAACTGTATGGACGAGCTCACCACCGGCGCTCACAAAATTTGCTATCTTTAGACAAACGCTCTCGTCACCCACTCTAAAAGTGAGTTTACCTTCATACACGTCTATAATAGCCCTAGCAGTGCACAAGAATGGGCGCCCAAGAATGATGGGAACCTCCGTGTCCGCCTACATGTCCATCACAACAAAGTCCACAGGGAACACAAATCTATCCACTTTGACTAACACATTCTTCAAAATTCCCCGTGGACATTTAACCGATCGATCGGCCAACGAGAGCGTCATGCGCATGGGGGACAAGTCACCAAGAGCTAGCTTCTCATAAAGAGAATATGGCATCAAATTGATGCTAGCCCCTGAGTCCGCCAAGGCATGCCTCGTAACATCATCCCTTAATAAAAAAGGGATTGTAAACATCCTCGGATCTGCAAGCTTCTCAGGCAGCTTGTTTAAAATCACCGCGGAACACCCCGCACTCAATGGGACGTTGGCAACCTCTCCCAACCGATCCTTACTCTTCAGCAACTCTTTGAGATACTTGACATATTTTGGTATATGCTGAAGGCCTTCAATAAACGGGAGATTGATCTTGAGCTGTTTACACATGTCAAGAAAGTGCCCGTATTCCTTAGCGTGTTTTTGATTAGTTAAACGCGCTGGATAAGGAACACGAGAAAGATCAATCTTCGAGGTGGGTTTAAACATGACCGGCTTACCAACTACTGGCTTCTCTACAGGAGACTCACTGTTAGGTGCTGTACTTGCTGGGACTAGCCTCACAGGCACCCTCCCAGGAGTCTCCATCTCAATTTCTTCATCCACCGGTTCCTCCTCATCTATATCAACCGGTGGGACAACACCCTCACTCCCTCAACTTCCACCAACACCGGTAGTATGAATCTCTCTTCCCCACCTCCTCCAGAACGTGTAGTGACCGCCTTAACGTGGGTGTTTGGGTTGGTTTGGGGATGACCCAGGAACTGGCCTTGGGGCAGTTCATCCAACCATTTAGTTATGTCACCAACCGTTCGCTGTAAATCCAACAACGCAGATTGCTGGTTCTTGAGGAGAACATCATGCTCATGTAGGATCTTCTGTGTAGTGGCATCCTTAGCCACTAACTGAGTCAGTAATTCTTTAATCCTACCCATGCTACCATCAGCACCTCCCGAAGTGCTACCCTGATTACTACCACTAGGAGCTTGACTCTGTCCCTGATTCTGAGGATAACCAGAATGAAAACTAGGGGGTTACCTGAAGATCTAAAAGGTTGGTGGTTCTGAGAATTTCCCCATCCGGGGTTGTATGAGTGCCCGAACCTACCCTGTCCTCCTAAATAGTTAGCCTGCTCCTGGCTTACCAAACACTCAGACGTGGCATGACCACCTCTGCAAATCTCACACCGATCCACCCTCATCTTTAAATCCCTAACATCCCTAGCAAAAGACTCAAGAGCAGCAGCAACACTAGTGTCCGTGTTCACATGGTGAACAACCCTCATTGACGAGGAAGAACTAGTGATAGGAATTGAATTCCTATTTGCAGACCGCTGCTCATACTCGGCCTAAGCAAAACTCTCAAAAAGGTCGTTGCATTCAGCCACATCCCTCTTACCCATGAGGTGGCCTCCTGCAGAACTGTCAAATAGGGCACGAGTCTCATATGTGAGCCCATTGTAGAATTTGTCTACAAGGGCCCATTCAGACAAACCATGCTGGGAGCACCGGCTTTAAAGGTTTTGGAACCTCTCCCAAGCAAGATAGTAGGGCTCATCGGGGGCCATTTGGAACGAATAGATCTCATCTCTTAGGTTATGAAGGTGCCTGGAGGAAAATACTTCTTAAGGAACGCGTCCCTAAGGCTGGCCCAGGTTATGAAGGTGCCTGGAGGATGCTAGTCAAGCCAAGTGGCTGCTCTTCCCGCAACTGAGAAAGGAAAAAGCGGAAGAAAAATCGCATCATCAGTGGCACCTTGAAGTTTAAATGTACCACAGATGCGAGTGAGCCTAGCACGACCTGCGGGAGTGTCTTCATCATCACGACCCTTAAACTGAGAATTGTTAATGGCTGTCATGATGTAAGAGGGAATCTGCCACGAATTTTCATTCGTTATGTTTGGCATAGTAATGGGATTGTTAAGTCCCGTGAATCCCGCAGTGGCCTGCTGGTGAACAGTGCGACGCTCTGCCATGGGTGGAACAAAAGGCAAACATGGACTAGAATAAGTAGAGGAACTAGAAGAAAATGATGGTGTGTGCTCAGAAAAATCAGCAGAAATGGGAGTAGAAGCACTTACCTCGCTCGTAGAACCCTCGAAAAAGTCCGGCGAAGCGCTCCTTGATGGCAAAGAAAGCTCAGGTGGCGGTCCTTGTGAGCTTAAGTGTGGCATACACTACCAAACATGCGAACAAACAAAAATCAATCAAAAAGAAATAAAACAAAATAAAATAAATTTCAAAACAAACTAAACACAAATATGCACAGATAAGAACAAGAACTAGTAAGCACAATCGACTAAGAAGTCCCCGGCAACGGCGCCAAAAACTTGATGTCGTGCGGTAGCGTAACTAAAACTTAATAAAAATCAAAACTAACCTAGACACTAAGTAATGGTTTTTGTTATACATAAATAGGGGGTTTCTTTTTTGTGTTTTTGCTAATTCATTACCGTTTAAAAATTATTTACAAATGTAAGTAAGTGTAAGTACTCTGTAAAACTAAACTACTGACAGGCAAGTGAACCTATCGAAACTAGTAAAGCAAAAGTAAGTCCGGATATCGAACCCAAAAACTGCTACAGAAAGCACTAACTAGAAACTAAAAAGAATTATCTATACAAAATTTGTACTTAAATAAAATATTAATAGGGAAGGGGGTTTTGCTAACAAAACTAAGAATAACGAAAATGGAGGAAAAACTAAAACTAGAACAAACAGCGGACAAAGAAGAGAATAAGATGGATAAAACACTACCTAGGCTTGAATCTTATACATGCTTGACAAGGTTCTATCGGTAATGGAAACGATGTGATACCGGGATCTTAAAATACCAAACTCAAAAGAAACCTAGAGCACCCTTGACCCTTCTCAAGGATTGTCAACCAAGAGTCCTAAAAGCCGTTAAACCACCGGTTGAATGGATTTCCCTCTCAGGTTATCCAAATACTCATGAAATGTATACGCTATACAATCTACCTTACAGCGCGAAAGTCTCAATACACCTAAGTGTAAGGGATAACCAGGATTTTCCTATTGGATTTGGTAAACACAGATGTAAAACAAACTAGAAAGATCTTCTCACAAAGTCTCTAAACTAGCAATTCCAACACCCTAGACAAACCGACAATCTATCACCTCACGGCTATCAAGATTGGTTGCACACCTAATCCGTCTAAGTCATGATAAAACACTCCTATGCATTACCTGATCACAGTAATCCACCCACTAATCAAAGACACATAGTAATTTATCTAGCATGCACCTATTAAATGACAGACAATCACCAAGATACATGAGGAGTATAGCATCATTCGATAAACAGTAAAAAGCACACGATTACATCCAATATTCAAAACCAAGTCTTCAAATCACAAGTTTCAACACATTATATTGTTCCAAAACCAAAACAAACCACAATCAAACATATATAAACATCTAACCTAAGTAGTTCTATGAGTTAAACATTGCCAATACGGAAAACAAAACAAGTTCAAAAGGCTGGAACCACATAATGGTACGCAATGAAAGAAAGAACAAGTAAATCGGATGATTAAACCCTAGAACCACAATCTTGGGACTTCAATCCTTTGATCTCGTGCTTCCAAGGCATCCAAAATCTCCTCCTCTATGCTCCGCCGTCGTCTCTCTTCGTCTCTAACCGTCTGATCCCTAATTTTTAAGCTCCAGCCGTTTTTATTTGAAAATCTCGAATTTCTGAATTTTAGCCCCTGTCGCGTATCGCGACGATATCACCCAAACCCTTCGCGCTACGCAAGGGGTCCACTACCTGACAAAATAGCCGGGTCAAACCGCAATGATTAATGAGGGGCAATTTGGTAATTTTCCTCTGTTACGTACCGCGACAGGGTTTCAAAACTGCTTCGCGATACGCGAAGGGTGTAGAATTCCAAATTTTTACTTTCTTTGTTCTCAGGTTCGTTCTCGTGCAACCGGGGGCTTGTTTCTTTGATCTTTTTTTCCAAAATGATATGTTTATTACCTGCAAGCATTTATTTATGAAAATGTGAAGAACCAGCCTAAATCGACTCCAAAACTGAATAAGATTATACACAAACTCAACAGAAACAAATAGAAAAATAGATGTGTTTCGCAACATATCAAAACTTCAAACAAAGTGAAAAATTTTATGTTGTGTGGTATTGGTAGGCGTTTGATATGCTTTCAAGATATTGGTGGTGTTGTGGGTTGACTGCAGTATACCCTATATATAAGCACCAACAGTACATTGGGAGTAGAACCGAAAGCTTGATCAATGTCAGGATTGTAGATTTTAGTGTCATCATCAAGAGAACAAATCTTAGTTAGAGATATAAGTTGAATCAATTGATTCTTGCATACTAAGACTTGGTGTATATTTCTATATATTAGATCATTCAAAGGTTTTAGTAATTCTTATATCGAAACCATTAAACTATCGAAATAAAAGCTCGAAAGACGAAAACATCCATTTATCTCAGTTGAAAACTTTCAAATTCCAAATCCCACATCGAACATCAACATATGAGATTAACATCTCAAATGATTTGATCTCATATATACAAAACAACAATTTACATACATCTAAACGATAAAACTAATAACATCATAATACGTTATCGTATTATTTGTCGTAAACAAAGAAACTTTATACTAAGGACCAAAACCTATTTCGTAAGACACAATCTTGAACTTCATGTTGTCCTCTTTTGAAGGCATTGTACCTTTACCATATCCTCAACCAAAAAGAAATCCACATGGGACAACAATGGTGGGGCAAATTGTTAAATGACTTCGATTGCGAGAATCCAATGTTGTGGCTTATGCCCTCAGTCGTAAGAGCCATATCCAAATTCATAATATTCCAATTTAAACTAATCTTTATCATAACATATTTGGGGTTCAACAAATTCCTTTGATCTAAGACGATTTGCATATCTTGTGGTGTTGAACTTTAAATTAGAAACGAAGTTCAATGGTTGATTTTATCTTTCGAAATGTAATGATCTTTGACTCACATTTCTGAACAAAACTCTCAATTCCTGTTATTCTAGTCACCTTAGTACAAGTAGATTGTATAAGGATCTATGAGGCCTCTACTAATGAGCCTGTAACATCATATCCTATCGTGATGCTTGTTTACGGCTCATTCTAATAATCTCCTCACGAGCAGTTGATTCGATCTCAACACGACTAACTATTCTCAAAAGTAAGGTCAAATCGAACGGAGAAATTCAATCTTTTTAACTTTCAATCGAACTTAGCAAACATTCACCACCTTTCACATGTTGAAATTGAAAATGCTTAACTTTGCTACAGTTCTCCTTAATTTCGAGACGAAATTTCTAAAAGTAGGGGAGACTGTAACATTCATAGAATTTTAATAAACAATTAAATTTAATAAACGATTAATGACGTCACTTGAAATTTCAATTATAAGAATATACACATGTACGCATGTGTAAGTATACATGAGAAACAAATTAAATGTAATTTAATGTACATACTTATAAATACATATCTTTGCAGCTTTGTAGGATATTTTTTTTTATAATTATCAAACCCAAATAAATGAATAATTAAATAATCAAATTTCTTTTTTGTAGATAAAATAGTTCATTATATAATTGAATACAAGGTTTTGATGAAAAATTAGAATTTTTTGTTGCAAATAAGTAAATAAACAAATAATTTAGTTGTAATTATAAACTTAAAATATTACAATTGTTTTAATTTTATAAATTTAAAAAAAATAACTTGCGTTTAATTATATAAAAAAAATGATGAAATATCCATAAATATATGAATACTTTGTTTATGTTAGTTTCTATAAAATTTAAATTTATGTAATAAAAATTTAAAGGGGTTAATAAAAATTAAGGGTAAAAAGTGTCAAAATTAAAATTTTACTGAAAGACGAAAAAAGGGAAGACCATAAATGCCAATATCCCAAAGTGGTCTCCTCTTCCACCCATAAACCCACCTGGGTCGAACCGTGACCCGTAAGTGACCCGGGTTCACTCCAGTGTGTTCCAGCGCGATTCCATCTCGAATGGAACCGTTTTTGAAATGCATTTGAATGCGGTAATCTATTTAAATCCTTAATTTTTTGAATTCATTGCTTGTCAATCAAGAACCATTGCCAAAAATACGAAAACTAGACGCGTTAATCAAAATCGATCATAGCAAACATAAAAACCAAATCAATCGCTCATACATAACCTCCAAATTACTACGAAACTTTCTGTAATGCAATAACGAATTCACAAACAATTTTAGTTTCAGATCAAACCCAAAAACTACTCGGTTCAGCGCATTAGGTTCATCATTCGAACTGCACTCCAATGTGATCTAAGGTAGGAGGATTCTTACCTCATTCTCTTCATTTTTGTGACACCCCGTAAATTCCAGGTCAGCTTGTTGTTTATTTAAATGTTTATTTAAATGTTTATTTAAATGCTTTATGTACATGTGGCACTAGAATTAGTTTAATTTAGTGTGACACGTGGCACGACAGTACGAACACTGACACACAACTGGATAATTCATGGAATTATCGGCAAACAGCACACACGTGTCAAAACACACGAATGTTGGTGAACGTCTAACACATTGTGTAGCACAATACTCGAAACCTCACGAATCACTCACACATTGAAGTTGGAAGTTCAAACGAGGCCAAACGATGGTTCGGAAGCATGAAAACGACGACGAACGGATCAAATCCATTAAAAAGGGCTTATTGGGCTCTTCAGGGGCCCATCGCGGTACGCGATGGCCCAACAGGTGGCATTGTCGTGGTACGCGACAGACATCGCGAGGAGTTGACTCCCAGATTTCTTCGCGCTACGCAAAGCACTTTTTGAACCTTCTCCGCGGTACGCGACGAGCCCAGCACGCCAAATCTTTATAAAACCGAGACACCATCATTTCCGGCCACCCTATTCTGTATTTCTCGAGTCCCAGACCATCTAAACTCGTCTCTTTCACCTGTAAATCATTATCAAGCCTCTGGAAGCCATTGATACACTCTTGAAAGCTTGGAGGTGAAGGTTAGAAGGCTTGACATCTACCTTTGGAGCTCGAATCCACCACCATCACTTCGTTACTGTTCAGAACAAGCTGTCCAGGAGTTTAGAAGGTTGTTTAGCATCAATCCAGAAGTTCTAGGAGCTCTAAAGGTAGTCTCTACATCTCTTGTGGCTTAAAACCACCATTACACACACATGCAAGGCTTTATACTCACATGCAAGCACCTATAGTGCACATGCACAAGGTTAGGATCTGGGTTTGATGATTTAGATGTATTTCATGATGATCTATGATGTTGTAATGTTGATTTGTGATAATCCAAGTTGTTGTACATATGTTCCTAAGCTTAAAATAATGATTTATGGCATTATGAGTACATGCATGTATGATCCATGACTCATGGAGTGATCTTGTAGTTGTAAATGTGTTTATAAATGATATTAGAAGATCTTCACATGATTGGATGATGTTGAAATGGCCAAAATTATGATTTTTGATGAAACTTGCCATTAATAGTAACTTTTTACTTATGAAATGTGAATGTGAATGATATTTGGTGTCATGCATGTTCATGGATTGTTGTTTAGATGTTATTAGGATGATGATAAGGTTGGAAGGTGATTTTGATAATGTTTATGGGCATTTTGACATAGTTACTATATTTAGTAACTTTTATTGATGAAATATTGCTAAGTGATGAGTTAGGTTATGTTGACATGTTTAAATGATGTTAGATTGGTTATTATAATGATTTGTGACATAAGAATGGTTTAGGAATGCTTAAATGGTTATCTTTATGCTAAAACTACAAAGTTACCATTTTTAGTAACTTTATTTTTACAAAAACCGATTTGCAAACATGTTGTATGATTTGAGCATGCTAAATGGTTTAAAATGTTGTAATATGATGATTAGATGCTAAGTTAGATGGTTTCCGATATCACGTATACTAAAAATGGAAACCTTCCATTTTAGGAAACTTTTGTGTGCTAACATGTTATAAACGACTTATGTGACCTTGTATGATGATGTGCTATGTGTTAACATGATCACCTAGGACTAATGAGCATGCTAGAACCATAAAATCGATATGCTTTGTGAACATTCCATAAATGGAAACTTACTATAAATAGTAAGTTGTCCAAAGACGCGCCATGCGCATTTTGCACACGACGAGCACGTGCATAATGGCTACACGATTCACAACCGTCACACGGTTTACCAACGGGTCGTTGACTTCACATGGTCAATCACGGTCATTATGGACCAACACGGTCAAACACGGTCATTATGGACGAACACAGTCAAACACGGTCAATGTGGACCAACACGGTCAAACACGGTCAATGTGGACCGACACGGACAAACATGAACAACCGAGGGTTGTTGAGCACAAACACGAGCACTAACACGAACACTAGCACGGTCACTTACACAAACTCACGTACGGTAAACGATATAGGTTGCCGGTGACCGACTACACTACTTGACGCTTCAGGAGCTTACGCTTACATTCGATTAATTTACTAAGGTGAGTTTACGGCCCCTCTTTACTCTTTTCAAACGCTTTTAAATAGGGGGAGAATACTAGTTACATCGAGTCAAACACTATGCTATTACAAACATATTTATTGTGTATGCTGGTTTATTGGACAAACATTAAGTGTTGAACTCGTAGCAAGTCCTCACAAAGTCTTACCATTAATGTACGAACAACGTGGTAGATTTGGATGGATCCATTAGGGAATGACCAACCCCACGGGGCACAATGTTGACTGGGTGTCATAACCCGTGCAAACTCTGACCTAATTTACTGTGTGTACGAGACACAGTGGAGGCAAGTACAAACAGGTCTAGTTCGGTAGTGACGCACTGACACTTGGAGCCTGGGCTCGGTACTAACATTTGATAAACAGCATGACACACTTTCTATTACTATATGTATATCAAAACCTGTGTGTGACAATCCGGTATTTTCGAATTAACCTCGTTAACCGAAAGTAACGAAATCACAAAAGGTTCGCTGGACACTAGATTGGAAATAGAAGGTAGGCCCAATTGTACTTTATGAGGCCCAAATGGATAGAAAGTAGGCCCAATTGTATTTTATGAGGCCCAAAAGGATTAACCTAGCCAATAATAGTTCAATTGGCTAACACTTAGTGGTGTTGGTCATCATTCGGCCTCGTTTGCTAGTTAAAGATGGTACTCCCACTTAAGCACTTAAGTTGTTATTATAACAAGCCTTTATGTTATATGTTTAGCTTTAAATCATTATTGAAATCACAAAACTTTGTCATGGTATGCTATTTATTTTGATATGAGACTTAGTAGGTAAACCCAATCTATCCCACCACTTTTGTAGTTTTCATTTGTATATCCCATGTATGTCATTTATTTAATTGATTTCAACTTTTAAAGTGCTTGTTTCAACTTAACCCAAAGTGGGCCAAATGATAGGTTGGACCGAACAAGGAGTGGGCCTAGGTAGTACATGGGCCAATTGTTTGTTCTTGGGGCGATTAATTAGACCAACTATGGCCATGGCCGCATGGGATGACATGGGTCTATTCCATGGGCCTTGGGCCTAATGAACTCTTGTAGCTTACTAAACCTAGTGGCCCGAAGGTGTGTAACTGGGCCGAGTGAGTTGGGCTGAACAATCACGGTGGGCCGCAGCAAATCAGATGGGCCGAACTAATTAGTTAAACTGATAGGTGGAAAGTGTGGCTCCCTTCCAGCGAACCTATCAACAGCAACCCTAGGTTTGGCTTATCCTTAGGTCCGTGAAGCTACATGGTTTGGCTAGATGATTCTCTGTTCTAAGGTTCGTTGATGAAGAAGGGTTCGGCCTTGTGGAGGTTCGCAGCTCGTGGCCTTAGGCTCGACGAACCTTAGGGTTCGTTTGCATGGAGGTTCGAGCATGGTCTAGTTCGGCCGCCCCCTTTTGTTCACCTCTTTCAGGTTCGCCAATAAGGTTCGTGGTCCATAGGTTCGCTGCAGCTAGTTTCGACACTCAAGGGTTCGGTCGGCAGGAAGGTTCGCTTGGGAGGAGGTTCGACTGATCATGCAGGTTTGGTGTTGATGGTTCATAGCAGGGGTTCGGAGATGGTAGCAGGTTCGGCCACCCTTAGTCTCTCTCAGCCGAGGTTCGGCTGGTCGCAGGTTCGACCGTCCCAGCTTCCTCACGAACCAGCAACTGGTTATCATCTCCATTGAACCCTTTGATGTTGCAAGCTGTCCCCATGTTAGTTTTGTACAATAATGAGTTCCCGAGATTGAAGGGTTCAAAGAAAGTTGTTTAGAACCGGCTAGAGTTGGTGGGCTGAACTAGGGGGACAAAAACCCTAGTTTTCAAGACTTTTACCGTTGATTACCTCGATTTTTGCTGGACAAATTCCAAGATCCGTTGTACTTTCTTGTAGAGGAGGTCGAGATCTGCGTTTAGGCACCAAGAACACAGGATTTCATCCACAAATGAGTGAGATATGATGCTTTGAAGATGGAATCTTGTAGAGAGAGAGAGAAAACAGTGGTGAGAGGTTAGAGAGAGAGGGAGTGTATTAAATCAAAGAAATGGTTCATTTAGGGTTTATATACCCCGAGGGTGTTCGGGTTCGTTTCGGTTGCTCGTTTTTAGTCTCCGTTTCGTTTCCGAATCATTACGCGTATTTTACGTAACTTTAATAAAATTAATTTATTTTAATTATTTTGAAAGGTTGTGATTCCTAATAAATGTTAAATATAAATTTTCTTAAATTATTATCGCTCGTTTCGTTTCGTCAGAACGTGTCACCTTCGCGCGTATTAGTTTGAATCGTCACCCGAGCGAACACGACGTTGGTTTCACTCTCTGATTCTTGTTTTCTACTTTTCAGTCATCATTTCAGAACGTTAAACTTTCAGATTTATTCGTACATATCGTCATCTGTACGAATAATTCGTCGGTTTAGCATTCTGCAACGACATCTGTTATGGTTTTGTTCTGTTTAGCCTCACATACGTATATACATAATAGCATTACATCAAGCATCTGTGTGTCAGTTCAGTGTTGTCTGATGTGTCTCTGACTGTTAAACCGTGAGGTTTTAAATTAGATTTCATAACCATTGCATAATAGTTTAGTGTCAAGCATCAAATGTCAACAGCATAAACATAGTTCACGTAGTTTGTACCTGAGTTACTGTTGAGATTATTGTTCCGGCAACGTTTCCGGCATTGATGTTACAGTCTCCCCTTGTTAGAGAAATTTCGTCCAGAAATTTAAGAATCGTTATCCGGTACGGCTTCCTCTATAAACAGCTGGGGATACTTAGACTCCATGTGATCTTCGCATTCCCAGGTAAACTCGGGTCCACGCTTTGAATTCCGTCGAACCTTGACAATCAGAATACGGCTTCGCCTCAGTTGTTTAACCTTGCGATCCATAATCTCCAAAGGTTCCTCAATAAAGTGAAAATGTTTGTCCAATTGAATTTCTTCAACTGGTATGACGAGCGATTCGTCTGCGAGGCATTTCTTTAGGTTTGAGACGTGAAACACGTCATGTACACCACTAAGTTCATCTGGTAATCTTAGTCTGTACGCCACAGGACCAATACGTTCGATGATCTCGAACGGTCCCACATATCATGGTGCTAGTTTGCCTTTCTTTCCAAAACGGACTACGCCTTTCCATGGGGATACCTTTAACATCACGCGGTCTCCCACTTGGAATTCCAACGGCTTGCGCTGCTTGTCGGCATAGCTCTTTTATCTGCTTCGAGTTGCTTGTAGCCTTCTTTGAATCTGAGCAATCTTGTCAGTAGTTTCTTGTATAAGCTCTGGCCCAGTTATTCGATTATCTCCCACTTCAGACCAACAGATCGGCGATCGACATTTTCGACCATAGAGAGCCTCGAACGGTGCACATCCGATGCTACTATGATAACTGTTGTTATAGTAGAATTCAATCAGTGGTAAATGAGAATCCCAATTCCCACCGAAGTCTAAGACACAGGTTCTCAACATGTCCTCCAGGGTCTGTATAGTAGTTCGCTCTGACCATCCATTTGTGGTTGGTAAGCTGTACTCAGATTTAAGTGTGTCCCTAGAGATTTCTGCAATGATTGCCAGAACCTTGATGTGAATCTGCTATCACGATCTGAAATGATAAATAACGGCACACCATGGCGTAAAACTATCTCTTTGATGTAGAGTCTTGCTAGTTTATCCATCGTGTAACTCTCACGCATTGGCAAGAAATGAGCAGATTGGGTTAATCGATCAACGATAACCCATATAGTATCATGACCACTGGAAGTGCGGGGTAGCTTGGTGATAAAGTCCATAGCTATTTTTTCCCACTTCCAAAGTGGAATCTCAGGCTGTTCCAGTAAACCTGACGGTTTCTGGTGTTCCGCCTTCACTTTGGCACACGTAGGGCATCGACCAATGTACTTGGCTGTCTTTCTTCATACACGGCCACCAATAAGTCCTGATACATTTTATCAGCACCGGGATGCACAGAGTATTTGGTCTTGTGTGCTTCATCAAAAATAAGCTTTCTTAATTCATCCACAGCAGGAATCCATACACGATCCTTGTAGTAGATGACTCCATCTGGTTTTGTTTCAAATTGCTTTTCTTCTCCACAATCTAGTTCTTTCTTCAGGTTTCCTCGTTCAACTGCCTCTTGTTGTGCTTGAATAATGTTCTCGTGTAAGCTTGTCTGCACAGTCATCCCCATTGCTCTGACACGCAAGGCTTTGACCCGTTCCTTCCGGCTCAAGGCATCAGCTACAATGTTTGCCTTATCCGAATGGTATTTGATCACACAATCGTAATCGTTCAGGAGCTCAACCCAACGTCTCTGTCTCATGTTAAGCTCCTTCTGATCAAATATGTGTTGCAGACTCTTGTGATTAGTAAATATGGTACACTTGGTGCCATTTAAGTAATGTCTCCAAATCTTCAATGCGAATACCACTGCTCCCAGTTCCAGATCATGAGTAGTGTAGTTCTTCTCATGAATCTTTAGTTGTCTTGATGCATACGCAATGACTTTTTCCCGTTGCATTAGTACACAACCAAGTCCCTGATGGGATGCATCACAGTACACAACAAAGTCATCACAACCATCTGGGAGAGATAAGATCGGAGAATCACATAGCTTTTGCTTCAAAGTATGAAACGCATCTTCTTGCTTCTGTTCCCAAACAAACGGCTCGCTTTTCTGTGTTAACTTGGTGAGTGGCAAGGATATCTTAGAAAAGTTTGAGATAAACCTTCTATAATAGCCTGGTAAGCCTTGAAAGGAATGTATCTCCGTCGGTGTCTTCGGAGTATCCCAGTTCTTTACTGCTTCAATCTTGGTAGGGTCTACATGTATTCCCTCGCTGTTGACTACATGACCCAGAAATTGAACCTCTTTTAACCAAAATTCATACTTAGAGAATTTGGCATAGATTTTCTCTTCCTTCAACAGTTCCAAGATCATTCTAAGATGTTGCTCATGCTCTGCTTTGCTTTTGGAATAGATCAGTATGTCATCAATAAAAACAATGACAAATTTATCTAGATACGGCTTGCACACCCGGTTCATGAGATCCATGAAAACCGCGGGTGCATTCGTCAATCCAAAAGGCATCACCATGAACTCGTCATGCCCGTATCTGGTACGAAATGCCATCTTTGGTATATCTTCGTCTTGAAATTTGAGCTGATGGTACCCGGACCTTAAGTCAATCTTCGAAAAGTACTGAGCTCCTTGCAGTTGGTCAAACAAATCGTCAATCCTCGGTAATGGATAACGATTCTTGATGGTTAGTTTGTTTAGATCCCTGTATTCTATGCACATACGAAAAGATCCATCCTTCTTTTTCACGAATAATACCGGAGCTCCCCAAGGTGAGTAGCTTGGTCGGATGAAACCTTTGTCGAGTAGTTCCTATAGTTGATTCGACAACTCCTCCATCTCTGAAGGTGCTAACCTGTAAGGTGTAACATCAGTGCCGGAAACGTCACCGGAACAGTGATCTCTACATTACATGAACAGTAAATCAGGTACGTATTTCAGTTATCATTCTTATATCATTGTCAATTCATGTATCATAGCACAGTTCAGATTCAGTTCAGAAAATCAAAGCTCAGAATTATGGTTCACAGTCAGATACTTATCTGACGATACAGAACCATCATGTGATTATGTGTTAGGATTCTATTATGTATAATCGTATGTGAGGCTTTATTGAACAAAACAATATGGATGTTGTTACGTGAATGCTAAACCGACGGATTATTCGTATAGGTGACGATCTGTACGAATAAATCTGGAAGTTTAACGTTCTGAAAGATATCCAATAATTAGAAAACAATATTGAAAAGTATAGTTATCGTCGTGTTCGTACGGATGACGATCCGAACGAATACGCGCGATAACCGTATGATTCAATTTTGAACAGTAAATTAAATATTTTTGAAAATTTAAAATAAATAAAAGATATTTAGTTAATTTATTAGGAATCACAACCTAAAATACTTTTATTAACTTTATTTTTTTTAAACCGAGACGTTTCGTTACGAGAACGAAACGAAACCGACACTTTTACGCGAAACCAAGCGAAACCGAACGAGACTGAACACCCGGGTATTTTGAAAACCTTTAATGAGGCTTTTGAACCCTCATTTCCCTCATAACTCTCTCATCTTCAACCTCACCACCGTCACTTTCTCTCTCTAAGAACCCACCACTCTCTCTCTAAGATTTCTTCCCCATTTCTTGATGAAATCATGTGTTCTTGGTATCAAATTGACCACCACACCTTGTAGATCATAGAAGTACAACAGATCGGAGCTTCCACCCAACAGATTCGAGGTAAAATGATGATCTTTGCTCGATTTAGGGTTTTGAAAACCCTAATCTCGACCCACTCTTTTCTCCGGTCAAACCCACGCGAACCCTAGGGCAAACCACACCGCGACATCATACTAAGATGTAAGAACAAGTTTGTGTCCATGACAAACCCATTTGATCGAAATCCAGAGGCTGGATGTACCAGGCCTCGATCGGCCGAATGAACCAAGAACCAGCTCTCCGAATGAGCATTCGATCTCATTCGCCAAATGGCCAAGACAAGCCCAACGAATGAGACACACTCCCCACCGCGGCCGAATGGCCACCCACCTCATTTTCGCCAATAGCCATTCGATCGGCCGGTTCTCCTTCGGTCAGATCACCCCTTCGCCCACACAACTCAGTCGCCGGCCAAGCTTATTCGGCCACAGCCTCATGCGGCCTAATTCCTTCGGTCGGGGCTCATTCGCTCTGCCCTCCTTCGGCACAAGATCATTCGCCTTATACTCCTTCGGCCACACCTTCATTCGGAGCTGAGACTCATGCGGCCAACCCTGGTCTGGCCAAGACTCCCCTCCCTTTCTGTATCAACCTCGGTTAGGGTAGAGGGTACGTGATGCATACATGGTGCATGAGGTTCATGAATGTATTACGTAAACTCATGCATGATGAAGGAAACTATTAGGGTTTCATGGTATGTAATCACCACTATATAATTGAAGGTTAAACATAGAGCTTAACAAGGTGGAGGTTAATATCGTTTTGTTATGATACAATAAGCTATGAGTTCTTAAAATACAATAGAGGTTAACCTTGGTTATGGGATGGTCATTCTTTTAGGTAAACACAATGGAATCTCCTTAAACTAAGCTATCAATATCATGGGGGGAGTACACTATGGACCAAAACGACAACTTAAAGGTTTTAGTGTTGGCTTAAATGTTAACACCTAAACCATCGGAAATCTATAAAGATTTATGACTAACCTAAATGGTTTAATAAAACCATCAAGGATTAGTAATTTAGGAATTAACAGGAAATCGTTTGAAATAAAAAGTCGAGTAATGGGCCCATAATGGTCTAATGGGCCAATCAAGGCCCATCATGTGTAAGTTACATATTCTTAATTTAATTATGTTATTTTAATGAAAGAAATTTAATTGTAAACTTTATTAAATTAAAATAAATGATTTTAACTTAGAGTTTAACTTAAAATAAATTAACTTAAAAATGTGTAATTAAAGACTTGTAATGTAATTAGAAATAGCCTACTCATCTAGGTTTTATTGATGAATAATCTTGGGACATGGGAGACTTACGGGTAATATGTTAGATTAACTAGATAGAATACATTAGTATCATAGGACACTTAGTTGCACACCGAGACCAAAACCCTAGTTACGACTATTATGTATACTCATCGTATTCGAATTCTTTTAAAACAACTCAGGTGCTAAACATACATAGGCAACAATCAAAGAGCGCGCATATATTTTGTGGTTCATTTGCACAACAGCACAGGTGAGTTCATTGCCCCTTTTCTAAACATTTTGTTTTCAAACGCGGGGCTGAGAAGCATGCGTAAACTGTTTTTACTAAATTGTTTACTTAAATGCTTTTACTTATTATATACTTTATATATGTTTGTTTATATACCTAGACTCCCGTCTAGGTAAATCTCAGACTAAATTAACTATCAAGTTAATTAAGCAAGTTAATTAAATTACTCTTATGAGTAATACCTTAATTCTAAAACTCTCAATAAACCCTTAGTCCATCGAGTTCAAATTTCAGAATCTAAATTCAAAGTGAAATCAAAAGAACCAAAAGCTAAAGATTAAATGCAATGGTATCTAATCCAGTGTGTGATCAGTAAATTCAGGATCCTACTCATAAATCTATAATCATTGTGAAATCATGGAATTCTACAGATCAGAAATCAAGTGAATCATGGGAATCATAACCGTGTGTGAATCATTGAAATAATGAAATCATTATGATCTAATGAAATCATTAATACCTAAAGGAAGGTGAGTTGTCCGTTGTATGTAAATCGAGACCACGTGTAACACACGGAAAGTCCCTTCAGAGTAGTAGACTCTAGTAGTCAAGCTACATGGGCAATAACTTAAACTAGCAGATGAATCAAGAAATCAAGAGAATCATGAATCAATGAAGATCAGAATCAAAGGATATCCTTAAAGTCCCTACGCATACAGTAGACTAGAGGGTCAAGCTGATATGGGCAAAACATTAAAATCCCGGCCAGTTCAGTTATACTCCTTGTGAGTTATGCCTGGCATGGGTCACGTGTGAGAGGGTACAATCTGGACAACCACCAACAACTAAGTCTAATTGATTGAGTCAAATAAGGCCCAATCATCATGTCTTAGTTGTATGTAAATGTTATTTATTTAAACATTTAACATTTTATTTCTATAATTGCTTATGGGAAATCATGAAGACATGGTGAACCCAGGAAATCAGTTTTATTTCAAATTATGGAAATCAAGTCTTTTAACATAGAAGTGTGTGTTAGGTAAGACGCTTAATTATCATTAAGATCAATGTCCTATGCGGCTTAGTATGTGGTGGGACGGCGTCTGGGCGGGTCGTAGGCTCGACTCAGGGGTATGCCCTATATATAAGCATACCGAGCTGGATGATACAGGTGATGTTAATGAGATTAAGGTTGTTACCTAGGGGAAACATAAACATTTTGGGTTGATATCATAAACGGTTAAACAGAGTGTTTTAAATCTCAGATGATCATAGAAGGAAATGGTAGGTTGAATGCTTAATTATCATTAACAACAATGTCCTATGTGACTTAGTATGTGGTGGGACGGCGTCTGGGTGGGTCGTAGGCTCGACTCAGGGGTATGCCCTATATATAAGCATACCGAGTTGGATAATACAGGTGCTGATAATGAGGTTAAGGTTTTACCTAAAAGGTTTGCAAAAACTATTTTCAAATACCAAAATCATATGAACTCACCAACCATTGTGTTGACTTTGTTTTATTTTCATGCTTTCTCAGGTGATGTACAGGATTAAGCTAGGGATTTGGATTGCATGCTAGGATGCTCAGTTAGAGGACCTAGTAGTTTTTAAAAGCACATCTTTCGTTGATCATTGTGAATCATTTTTGATATCTTGTACTAATACAAGATAGTGAACTTATGATTCATTTTGAAATGTTTACTTGGTTAAATTATCAGACATTGATATTGTAATTTAACTTTGTAGATTTTAGTTAAATGTTCTTGTGCTTTAGATATTCTTAACATTGATGCTATGTAAACAATCTGATCATCACGATTATCATCCACGATATCGCGCCTCGGGAACCTTCCGCCCGACGGGGACTCCGATCCAACCCCGCCGGCTCGGGGTGTGACAGATTGGTATCAGAGCTCAAGGTTATAGAGAATAATAGGTCATTTACTTAAAACGGTTTGGCCTAGACTATAACTTAAGGACCTTTCATGTAGAGAACTTAGGAATTAGGAATTTACTTGCATTGTGTCTTTTACATTCGATCATTGCACTAACCAATGTTCTATTGGTTGTGATCAGAATGTCACCAAAAAGACAACCATCACCGCCTCTCCCTTCGCAGGAGACAGACTCAGCAGTGGAGGCACTTGCAACCCTGATCACTGAACAGTTGGTGGCGGTTCTTCTTGGAATCATCACCCGGATCAGGAACAGTGAGGAGTTTGCTAGGAACTTCTCACTACTGTCTGCAGAGAAGAAGGAACCTGAAGAAGGAGAAACCAGCAAGAAACCTGAACATCATTCTGCAAAAAGACGAAAGAGAACTATGAATTACACTAAAGCTGTACCTATCAGACAAATTCTGCCAGATTTGACTACAGGAGTCAGTGCTCATCATGAGGGAAAACCCCTCTCTGTTCAGCTTGTCACTACTATCATCGGGCTGAACTTCCATGTGTATGATGCACACGCTGTGGGAAGGCAGGTCATTGGATGCAACAATGCAGGACACCGATTACCCATATTCCCTAAATGTGCCAGACGTGGTTTCCACCACGGTGAGAAGAAACCTTGTAATCACTGTTTGAATTTTGGGAAATACGGACACTGGATCCAACAGTGCCGGTTTATTTCCACTAGGAAACGGAAACAAAAAGCGAGCACCTCTACTTCTTCTCAACATAACAACAACTGCTACGTGTGCGGAATGCACGGACATTTCGCAAAGGACTGCTCTAGGAGAATGCCTTCAGCAGAACCAGTGGTCACTGAGGAATTACTAGCTTTACCAGCTCCTGGGGAACACTCGGAGTCTGATGACCCCATAGGTATGCCAATTTTAGCTTGATACATTAAATTATTTATTGGTATATTAATTAGAACTGCTTAGTCTGTTGTAATTTTAGAAACAATAAATTTAAAATAGCTGTAAACAAAGTTAGTGTCGAAAGGATAATCGGAATAATAACTTAAGGAACCTTTAGATTAAGTAAGCATTAAATGATTAAATAATAGATAGGGAAATTCTTGATTACAGTTTAAATATTGTAATTGGGAAGAGGACCTTATTTGAGTAGAACACTAAAAGCTGTAGAAATTCAAAGTGTCAAAGTTAGTGGGTAAACTTTCATTTTCTATCTAGACCTCCTAGAATTTTGAGTTATTTAAGTTGAGAACCCGGTTCAAGGATGTTAGGAAAGGATAAATGTTAGAACTGTGCTAGATTCTTATCTAAACTAGATAAGTAAGTCAGGGGAAAATCAGTTGTGAATGTAATAGGAAAATACGCCAGGGATAATAATCCGAATGAAATATGAGCATTCCAAGTTACGGTAATGCCTTTCGGATAGAAGAATGCACCCATGGTTTTCATGGACTTCATGAACCGAGTGTGCAAACAGTATTTAGATCAGGCTGTCGTTTTCGTTAGGAATGACATACTGATTTATTCTTGTAGCAAGACATAACGCGAATGACATCTCAGGGATATTCTGGAGCTGTTAAAGGAAGAACATCATTATGTTAAATTCTTTAATGGTGAAATTAGAATAAGAATAAGTAACAGTTGGAACAACGGTTACAATGGGCTTCTGTAAGTTACACAATCTTCGGGGAAGAGTAAGGTAAATATGCATCACTTCAGAGATGTGTATAAGATTACTTAAAAGATAAATCATTTCCTTTATCTTAACGGATCTGCCATATTCTATGGTAGACCTCCCCGACTTATAGAGTACCCTTTTTAAAGAGGAGAATAGATTAAATAGATGGTGAAGTAGGTATACGGTTATATCAAATAACCTAAGGATTCATCATGTGCAACTCAAGGGTCTCGATCTCACGATCAAGACCTAGAGTTGTGAGAGCCACCTACGAAAAACTTTAAGGAGTGTGTCAGATTGTACAGCAGAAATGTCACACCCCTGCGCCGCGTGCGGAATCCACGGCGCGGTGACGTATGAACAGTTGAATCATGCACAAGTATTGAATAAGAACAACCACAATGGATTACTACATTTCATAATGTTTAGACAGTTGTTTAGTTACAGACAATCTATCTACCAAAAGAAAGACAACTACAGACCCAAAATATAGTTTACAAAGCAAGACTTCAAACAAGACAATTAAACATTTAGGATTTAGTGTGTTTCTAATCCATCCTAGCATGTTTCTTCATCTTGTTCTATCTTAGTATGGTCTCCTTAGTTGTCTCTGAGAATGTCTTAACCCTGATTACCTGAAACACATGAAAAGTAACTGTCAACTACAGACGTAGTTGGTGAGAACAATAGGTTTAAGCATTTGTAAACATGAGTATATGATATAAGACATAGGTAAGTTAAAGCATCATAAGATTCACACGGATGAGCTGTAACCCAAACTAACATCAAGTAAGAAAATGAGTGTAAACAGTCCAATCACTGTTCGCACGACAGCCAATAATATCAAGTCCCAAACCACGTTTGGAGTTAGATAATACGTCAGCAGTTTTGATAACCATATGACACCAGACCTGCAGTTGGCTTTTAAAAGCAAATTTAAAAGCCAACTCCATCCTGGATAAGAAAACAATGACACCAGACCTGCAGTTAGCTTTTAAAACAAATTTAAAAGCTAACTCCATCCTGGATAAGAAACAATGTGTCCGCTTTCCCTTGTTGTGATCACCCAGTACTAACGCTAATGAATGTGATACTTGATGCTTTTTGCAAGTTTGTTTACAACAATGGACACCATGTTTTCTGAATCTTACTTTAACCGGATGTGTTAATGTCTTATTTGAAAACCTAGATTTAACTCCACGAGTTAAATCCTTTGTTTATGTAACATGAAAATGAATCCCTTGATTTGATTACCATGATGTGAACCATATGATTTGAATCCCTTGAAATGAAACATTTGATTTGAATACCATGAATTGAACCACTTGATTTGAATGTCACAAAATGAACCACTTGATTTGGATACCATGATATATTGACCTTGTGTAACAACAAGGTTTATAACAAAAGAAGAGTTTATGAAAACATTTATATAAAAGCATTTAACCTTTAAAAGAACATTTGAGTGAAACTGTTATAAAACATTTTAAAGAAACAATTTATAAATCCTTTTTAATAATAAAAGTTTAACAGTGAATGATTTCTTTAAAACAGTTGACAATTCCTTAAACAGTTGAAGAATCCCATGGATTCAGAAAATGAACTTGTAACTTTATGAATACACATAACCTGTGTATGTAACCAGATTGAAATAGTGGTTTTGATCACGTGTTCCACCCCAAAACAGTTATAAAACAGTAAAAGAGGGGCTAATGTTCTCACCTGTCTGCAGTAGACTCTGACTTAAACAGTTAGCAAGTAGCAAACAGGACTTCTAACTTGTTCCTATAACATTGTAATCATACATAAGATATAGGATTTATAATTGTATAACTTGATTCATTGATTGACTTGTGTTCTCATGATTTGATTGTTGTGAAAACTTGAATGTTATGCTTTGAGTCATTTGATTGATCATGGGTCCAAGAAACTTATGAAATGCTCTTTGATGCATAATTCTTATGCATAAATGATATTTGTTTATGAATTTGATAGTCGTTGATTAACATGAATTATGAAAGGATGTTCCAATTGTTTTGAGTCTTGGGATTGTGAATTGATCCTCATGATTATCTTTAAGTTACAAATTTAAACCATTTATAATCAATTCACAATTCGTCATAGTCGAGGGCCTCCCATTGCCTTAAGCCCATGTAACCCCAATGGTCCTTAATTCGAGTCCATGACCACTTAATTCAATAATGGGCCAATTGCTAAGTATTGGGCCAAAAGTGGATTTCGTAGGCCAAATGAATGAATTATTGGGCCTCATGTCTTGTTGGGCTTAACCTAAGGTGGACCGAAGCTAACTAATCAATTGGGCCGAATGGAATTTGATTGGGTTGGGCCGAAAAAGTCATGGGCTGCCACTTGGGCAGCGAACCCTTTAGTCTCAAGGCTTAGGTTCGTTGACATGCATGGGTTCGGCTCAAGTTGGTTCGTGGCATGCACAAGGGTTCGACTAGGGTTCGTGATGACTCCTTAAGATCCCTAGAGTTCGGCTGATAGATCCCCGAACCATGCAGGGTTCGGCTTTAGTGGAGTGATATACATGGTTCGGCAAGACCCTAGTGGTTCGGTTTGAAAAGCTTCGAAGGTTTGCTTGATAACCCCACGAACCATGCAAGGTTCGTTTGTATGGGGTTCGTGAAAGGATCTTCTTGTAGGGTTCGCAGATAGTTCGATCTAGGAGGGTTCGTTGGTCACCAACTGGTTCGTGAAGGCTCGTGGGACTCCCTAGGGTTCGGCTGGTACTCAAACGAATCATTGCAGGGTTCGTGAACTCCAACAGGTTCGACATCAGGTGGATGAAGGTTCGGCAAGCATAATAGGGTTCGGCCAGTGTGCCTCGCGAACCCTAGGCTCGGCTACAGCTTGCCCAAACGAACCTGTGCGTGTTCATCCTCCTCATCAGTTCGAATCTTTGGTTTGAAGCTCCCCATGGTGTTGTTGCTCAAGTACCAGTCCTCGTGATGGTTAGAAACGACAAACAAATAACTTACAACCGATTGCATCTAGGTTTGAACAAAACCCACGAAAACCCTATTTTCAGCTCATACTTTCGATCGTACCTTGTTTTTGGCTGGACAAATCCGTGGTTTTCTTGTACTTTCGGGTAGAGAACGTTGAGAGCTTCGCGTGGACACCAAGAACACCGAATTCCGTCAAGAAACGAGTGAGATACGAACGATTAAAGTTTGGTTTTCTAGAGAGAGAGAGGGTTTGCGAAAATTTGTAGAGAGAGAGAGGGTTTGGCTGCCAAAAATGGAAGAAAAAGGTTTGTTCAAGGCTTTTATAGCCCGTGTGGTATTCGGGTCCGTTTCGGTTGCTCGGTTCGCGTTTCCGGAACGTAACGCGTATTTTTACGCGGTTTTTAATTAAGAGAGTTGTTAAACTCATTAAAATGATGAGTTTCAAAATTGTAAAAATATAAAATAATTAATATAATTATTTTAACTCTTCGTGTGTTGACAGATCGTTAAACATTCGAAATTACGTGTATACCCGCAATCGCGTACGTTTTACGATCGTATTAAAAATTTAAGGATGTTTAATCGTAATTATAAGTTCAACATTCGTACTATTATGGATCGTCACCCATAACTATACTCAGTCTCGCTTACAGAGTACGATCTTGGTTGAATTTATTAATTGTCATAATACTCGTCTCGACACTACGCACTAACACTAACCTGTTACACCGAACGCAGTATATATATAGGGCTCACTCTCGCTGCCCACCACTGTTTCGATATAACCAGTTACTGCTCTTGCCTAGTGTAATCGACTGTAAATAAATAATAAATACTTGTTTTCTGACTACTAAGATCCTGTAACACACAAGCACACATTTTGAACATACGAATCACATTGATGAACTGAACCATGAATAGACACTGTTCTAACACTGTTTACAACTACATGACTATATGCACAAATGTTACAAGAAAGACAGTTTGAGATAAACCGGATGAAATGCCTACTACCATAATAGTGGTTAGATTCCGGAAGTAGGTAAATCAAGAAGACTTATTCTTGGGAAGGCACACGAGTCAGATAATCAGTACATCCGGGTATCGATAAAATGTGCCGAGATTTACAGAGATTTTCTTGATGACCGGGAATGAAGAAAGACATCGTCGAGTATGTCGGTCGATGCCTTAAGTGTGCGAAAGTAAAGGCGGAACACCAGAAGCCGTCAGGGCTACTGGACAGCCTGAAAATTTTACTCTGGAAGTGGTGTCACACCCCTGCGCCGCGTGCGGAATCCACGGCGCGGTGACGTATGAACAGTTGAATCATGCACAAGTATTGAACAAGAACAACCACAATGGATTACTAAGTTTCATAATGTTTAGACAATTGTTTAGTTACAGACAATCTATCTACCAAAAGAAAGACAACTACAGACCCAAAATATAGCTACAAAATAAGACTTCAAACAAGACAATTAAACAATTAGGATTTAATGTGTTTCTAATCCATCCTAGCATGTTTCTTCATCTTGTTCTATCTTAGAATGGTCTCCTTAGTTGTCTCTGAGAAAGTCTTAAACCTGATTACCTGAAACACGTGAAAAGTAATTGTCAACTACAGAAGTAGTTGGTGAGAACAATAGGTTTAACATAAGTAATCATGCATTTGTAAAACAAAGCATAGGTATATTAAAGCAATAATTGAATTACATGGATGGGTTGCAACCCAAACTAACATCAAGTATGAAAAATGAGTGTAAACAGTCCAATCACTGTTTCCAGGGAGAAACTTTGAGTAAGACTCGGTCACCAACTTGGAACTCAAGCGGTTTCCGACGTCGATCAGCATAACTCTTCTGCCGATCTCGTGCAGCCTTAAGCCGTGACTGAATGATTGTGATCTTGTCTGATGTTTCCTGAATGAGTTCTGGTCCTACGACCTGTGAGTCACCAATCTCGGTCCAACAGACCGGGGATCGGCACTTTCTACCATATAGAGCTTCGAATGGTGCACATTGAATGCTCGTATGATAGCTATTGTTATATGAAAACTCAATGAGTGGGAGATGAGTGTCCCAACTTCCACCGAAGTCAATGACACAAGAACGGAGCATGTCCTCAAGTGTTTGGATAGTCCTCTCACTTTGGCCGTCGGTTTGGGGATGATACGCCGTGCTAAGATTAACACGCGTTCCCAAAGCCTTTTGCAATGATTGCCAAAAGCGAGAAGTGAAGCGACTATCACGATCAGATATGATTGATGTTGGAGTACCATGACGTGCAATGATTTCGTTGATGTACAATGTGGATAACTTCTCCATCTTGTAATCCTCTCGGATTGGGAGAAAATGAGCAGATTTGGTGAGTCGATCAACGATCACCCAAATCGAATCGAAACCTCTCGGAGTTCTCGGCAACTTTGTTATGAAATCCATGGAAATTTGCTCCCATTTCCATTGAGGAATTTCAGGTTGCTGCAGAAGTCCCGAAGGCTTTTGATGTTCTGCTTTGACCTTTGAACAAGTAAGACATTTTCCCACGTACAGTGCTATGTCTTTCTTCATCCCCGGCCACCAGTAAGATGTCCTCAAGTCTTGATACATCTTGTCGGCTCCAGGATGAACTGAGTATCGCGACTTATGAGCCTCATCACAGATGAGTGTGCGCAATTCTTCAGACTTTGGAATCCAAATGCGGCCGTTGAGATATAACAACCCATCAGCTCGAGGTTCTAGTTTCTTCTCAATACCACAATCCAAGTCTGTCTTGAGTTGATTATCTGTTACTACTTGTTGTTGTGCAATACGAATCAAGTCTTTCAAGTTTGGCTGTGTGTTGATCTCCATGGCTCTAACACGAATTGGTTTGACTGGTTCCTTGCGACTAAGAGCATCCGCCACCACATTGGCTTTACCCGGATGGTAACGAATCTCACAGTCGTAATCAGTTAGAAGCTCAACCCAACGTCGTTGTCTCATGTTGAGTTCTTTCTGATTGAGAATGTGTTGAAGGCTCTTGTGGTCTGTATAGATGACACATTTAGTACCATAAAGGTAGTGTCTCCAAATCTTCAATGCAAAGACCACAGCCCCTAACTCAAGGTCATGAGTAGTGTAATTCTTCTCGTGAACCTTAAGTTGTCTTGAAGCATAAGCAATGACCTTGTCCCGTTGCATAAGTACACAACCAAGACCAAGGTTTGAAGCATCACAGTAGACAATGAAATCATCACTGCCTTCTGGAAGACTAAGGATAGGAGAATTGCATAACTTCTGTTTAAGAAGTTGAAATGCATCTTCCTGTTTCTGTCCCCATATAAACGCTTGACTTTTCTGAGTTAATGTGGTAAGTGGCAAGGCTATCTTAGAGAAGTTTGCAATGAATCTTCTGTAATAACCTGCCAAACCCAGAAATGAACGAATCTCTGTTGGAGTAGATGGAGTAGTCCAGTTCTTAATCGCCTCAATCTTGGCTGGATCTACATGAATTCCATCTTTGTTTATGACATGTCCTAAGAAGTGAACCTCCTTTAGCCAAAATTCACACTTTGAGAATTTAGCATAAAGTTGTTCCTCTCTTAGTAGTTCCAAGACTTTCTTCAAATGATCCTCATGTTCTTGTTCTGACTTGGAATAAATCAGTATATCATCAATAAAGACGATAACAAACTGATCCAAGTAAGGCCTACAGACTCGATTCATCAAGTCCATGAACACTGCGGGTGCATTGGTCAGCCCAAATGGCATAACCACAAACTCATAGTGTCCATATCGAGTCCTAAAGGCAGTCTTTGGTATATCCTCATCATTTACTCGTAACTGATGATACCCAGATCGTAAATCAATCTTAGAGAAACAAGTTGCTCCCTGTAATTGATCAAACAGATCATCGATCATGGGCAGAGGATATCTATTCTTGATTGTCAACTTGTTCAGCTCACGATAGTCTATGCACATACGAAATGAACCGTCTTTCTTTTTGACAAAGAGAACCGGAGCTCCCCATGGAGAGAAACTCGGTCTTATAAAACCTTTGTCTAAAAGTTCTTGAAGCTGACTAGACAGTTCTTGCATCTCAGACGGTGCTAACCGATACGGTGACTTCGCCACTGGGTTTGCTCCAGGGACGAGATCAATTCTAAACTCCACTTGTCGGACTGGTGGTAGTCCAGGCAAGTCTTCTGGAAATACGTCTGGATAGTCTTTGATAACCGGTACGTCTCCAACTGCTTTCTTGTCAGGTTTCTTTTCCACCACGTGAGCTAAGAATGCATAATATTTCTTCTTCAGATACTTCCTCGCCTTGATGCACGATACAATCTTCAATTCGCGGCAGGGTTTCTCACCGTAGACTATCATCGTTTCGCCGGACGGTAGGGGGATTCGAATAAGTTTCTCCGAGCATACGATTTCAGCATTATTCTTAGATAGCCAATCCATTCCTACTACAACTTCGAAGCTTCCGAGAGTCATAGGAATGAGATCGATAGAGAAAAGATGGTCATTTAATCTTAGCTCACAAGCATTAATGATGGAATCTACAACTATGGTTTTACCATTCGCTACTTCTACAGTATAGGGAGCAGTAAGTGTGGATAGTTGCATATTAAGAACAGAAGCAGTATGAGCAGAGATAAAGCTTTTATCAGCACCAGTATCAAATATGATAGGAACATAGTGATCATTGATAAGAAATGTACCCGTGATGACTGCCGGCTCTTCACGTGCTTCAGCAGTTCCAATCACAAAAGCACGAGCAGCAGCAGTATTGTTGTTGAGTTTTGGACACTGGTTTCTGAAGTGCCCCTCTGCCCCACAATTATAACAAGCTCTTCCACCTGTAGCAGCAGAAGTTGTGGCAGCAGTTGTTGCAGCAATAAGATGAGCAGATCGACAAGTCGCTGCAAAGTGTCCCATACGCCCACACTTGTGACACTTCTTGCATGGAGTACTAGGCAGATGATGATACTGGCATTTGGTGCAGAGTGGAAACGGGCCAGTGTACTGCTTTCTGACATTAGCAGGTTGTGGCATAGCAGTGAGGAGAGTAGCATGAGTAGGTGCAGCCGCAGTCAATGCTGCAAAGTTCTTGATCGTCTTCTGTTTCTTCTTCTTATGATGGTGCTGTTCAGGCTTCTTGCCTTCCTCAATCTGTGCTCTTTTAATCCCTTTCGGGTGAGCACTCCCGATTTAACATACTCCTCGGTCAGAGTAGCACCGAGTTGAATTGCGGCTTCCAAGGTAGTGGGGTTGTTCCCCATAACAGTTCCTCTAACAACTAAAGGCAAGCCTTCGATGTATTTCTCTATCCTGCGGGATAGAGGAGTAACCAAATGTGGTACCAAAATGCACAACTCATGGAATCGAGTTGTATACTTTGCGTTCTCTCCACTGTCTTGCACCAGATTCCACATCTCCACCTCCAGTTTCTCTAGCTCGTGACGTGGACAAAACTTTTCCACCAGTAAGTTCTTGAATCCATCCCATGGTAAGGCTAGAGCGACTTCACGTCCTCTGGTGTTCTTCTCAGAATTCCACCAGGTGAGCGCGCCTTTGTGAAAAGCGCTTGAGGCCATCTTGACCTTCAGATTCTCTGGACATCCAGTGAAGTCGAGAATGTCTTCAATGCTTTCCAGCCATTGCAGTAGGCCGGTAGCTCCTTCGGTACCAGAGTACTTAGGAGGCTTAGCATCGTTGAACTGCTTGAAAGTAAAGTTAGCAGTTCCAGCGTTTGTGGCATTTGAGTTGTGTGCAGAATCACCGGTACTTCCCCGAAGATTCTGGGTAATATCAGTGACCATACCCGGGATCACATCCCTCATGTGAACAGCGATAGCTCGAGCAATCTTGTTAATTTCATCATCATTACCGCTTGTCGAACCCCCAGCATTTGGGTCTCGTCGAGGAGGCATTCTACGAATAGAAGCCACAAGCGGGTCAGTAATGAGAATGGATACAATTGAATTTTTCATGATAAGGTCAGTAATATATCCATACTACTAGTATTATCATTCAATTGTAATATGATCCAGTACACGTATAAGTTATCAACTTATTTGTATACTTATCATGTGAATATGTACGATGTCTCATGATCTCTCCACCAAACCTACACACTGACACTTTCCCGATATACCGAAAATAGCTTATATATAGGGCTCACTCTCGCTGCCCACCACCGTTTCGGTATACCACGATCATGCCCTTGCTAGCATTTGGCAACACGTTTGTACTGATTTCCATGTGTTTTCCATTGATTAAGAATCCCATGATCTTTGATCAACTTGAACTATGATTGATTCCATGATTGGACTATGATTATGTTATGCGTGCACCTACTAACAGTTGTTAACATGTAGAACTAAATCATACGTGTGTTCTACACTTTCCTGTTAACTTATGCCAGTAAGTCCTAATGATGTAATCACTTAAGAATTTCACTTAAGGTTTACATTTATGATATGTTCACAACTTGGTTGATTCACCATAATGTCTGATTCATCCAAGTTTGAATTTCATTATGATTTGATTCACCAATGATTTTTTCCCAAATGATTGTATCCCATGTGTTTTGACTAATGTTCCATGTATCCAGTTGATCCCGAATCCTTACTCCAAATACAAACGCCGGATTCCCCCTGACATACTGAAATAAGCTTATATATAGGGTAAGCTCTCACCGACCCACCACTTACCTCAGCACATCAGCGTTAACCCGCCGTTTGCATTTGAAGCTAAGATTCCAACTCTTGATTGATTATGATTGATTCATGATTTCTCTTGTTCCTTGATTCTGTTTATGATTGTGTAAACCATGGTCCTTAATTTACTAGAAACTAAGACCTTAGGTTTATGTATATGTGTCCTAGGTTAATCAACCTAGTTTCCCAATACTTAAAGTACTGAGCATAATGATTTCCTGTGAGAACTTCAACTAAAGAATACTGTTACACAGATTCTAAGTTATAAAGTTCCTATGATAATGAACACCTGATAATGATAACAATGATAACAATGACAAGGATTTCAAATCAAGATTCTAAATTAATAGTTCTTGACCTTTGAATTCCTATAATGAGCATGACAAGGATTTCAAATCGAGACTCTAAATTAATAGATCTTGACATTTGAATTCCTATAATGAATATGACAAGGACTTTAGATCAAAGATACCAATCTTTGCCTCTAAATCCCATAATGAATATGACAAGGATCTTAGATCAAAGATACTAAATTAATAGATCTTTGCCTCTAAATCCCATAATGAATATGACAAGGACTTTAGATCAAAGATATCAATCTTTGCCTCTAAATCCTATAATGAATATGACAAGGATCTTAGATCAAAGATACTAAATTAATAGATCTTTGCCTCTAAATCCCATAATGAATATGACAAGGACTTTAGATCAAAGATATCAATCTTTGCCTCTAAATCCTATAATGATCTCTGTGTGAGAATTTCAGATCAAGGATACTAAATTAATAGATCTTTGCCTCTGAAATCCTTAAATGCATATGTGTGAGAATTTAATTCGGTTTCTAAAATTATAGAAATCCGATTCAAATTCTTTGACTCGATGTCTAATCTTAGTAAAATGTCCCTAAGATCTTTCAAGCTTAATGTCGACTTAATGCTCACTTAAGTTACTTAGATCCTAAGTATCCTCAAGTCTATAGCACTTAGTCCTATTGGGTAGCTTAGGTTATAGTCTAGGTCATTAAACATTGGGTTTTTCCTAGTTCTCTACAACCTTGGCTCTGATACCAACCTGTCACACCCCTGCGCCGCGTGCGGAATCCACGGCGCGGTGACGTATGAACAGTTGAATCATGCACAAGTATTGAATAAGAACAACCACAATGGATTACTACATTTCATAATGTTTAGACAGTTGTTTAGTTACAGACAATCTATCTACCAAAAGAAAGACAACTACAGACCCAAAGTATAGTTTACAAAGCAAGACTTCAAACAAGACAATTAAACATTTAGGATTTAATGTGTTTCTAATCCATCCTAGCATGTTTCTTCATCTTGTTCTATCTTAGTATGGTCTCCTTAGTTGTCTCTGAGAATGTCTTAAACCTGATTACCTGAAACACGTGAAAAGTAACTGTCAACTACAGACGTAGTTGGTGAGAACAATAGGTTTAAGCATTTGTAAACATGAGTATATGATATAAGACATAGGTAAGTTAAAGCATCATAAGATTCACACGGATGAGCTGTAACCCAAACTAACATCAAGTAAGAAAATGAGTGTAAACAGTCCAATCACTGTTCGCACGACAGCCAATAATATCAAGTCCCAAACCACGTTTGGAGTTAGATAATACGTCAGCAGTTTTGATAACCATATGACACCAGACCTGCAGTTGGCTTTTAAAAGCAAATTTAAAAGCCAACTCCATCCTGGATAAGAAAACAATGACACCAGACCTGCAGTTAGCTTTTAAAACAAATTTAAAAGCTAACTCCATCCTGGATAAGAAACAATGTGTCCGCTTTCCCTTGTTGTGATCACCCAGTACTAACGCTAATGAATGTGATACTTGATGCTTTTTGCAAGTTTGTTTACAACAATGGACACCATGTTTTCTGAATCTTACTTTAACCGGATGTGTTAATGTCTTATTTGAAAACCTAGATTTAACTCCACGAGTTAAATCCTTTGTTTATGTAACATGAAAATGAATCCCTTGATTTGATTACCATGATGTGAACCATATGATTTGAATCCCTTGAAATGAAACATTTGATTTGAATACCATGAATTGAACCACTTGATTTGAATGTCACAAAATGAACCACTTGATTTGGATACCATGATATATTGACCTTGTGTAACAACAAGGTTTATAACAAAAGAAGAGTTTATGAAAACATTTATATAAAAGCATTTAACCTTTAAAAGAACATTTGAGTGAAACTGTTATAAAACATTTTAAAGAAACAATTTATAAATCCTTTTTAATAATAAAAGTTTAACAGTGAATGATTTCTTTAAAACAGTTGACAATTCCTTAAACAGTTGAAGAATCCCATGGATTCAGAAAATGAACTTGTAACTTTATGAATACACATAACCTGTGTATGTAACCAGATTGAAATAGTGGTTTTGATCACGTGTTCCACCCCAAAACAGTTATAAAACAGTAAAAGAGGGGCTAATGTTCTCACCTGTCTGCAGTAGACTCTGACTTAAACAGTTAGCAAGTAGCAAACAGGACTTCTAACTTGTTCCTATAACATTGTAATCATACATAAGATATAGGATTTATAATTGTATAACTTGATTCATTGATTGACTTGTGTTCTCATGATTTGATTGTTGTGAAAACTTGAATGTTATGCTTTGAGTCATTTGATTGATCATGGGTCCAAGAAACTTATGAAATGCTCTTTGATGCATAATTCTTATGCATAAATGATATTTGTTTATGAATTTGATAGTCGTTGATTAACATGAATTATGAAAGGATGTTCCAATTGTTTTGAGTCTTGGGATTGTGAATTGATCCTCATGATTATCTTTAAGTTACAAATTTAAACCATTTATAATCAATTCACAATTCGTCATAGTCGAGGGCCTCCCATTGCCTTAAGCCCATGTAACCCCAATGGTCCTTAATTCGAGTCCATGACCACTTAATTCAATAATGGGCCAATTGCTAAGTATTGGGCCAAAAGTGGATTTCGTAGGCCAAATGAATGAATTATTGGGCCTCATGTCTTGTTGGGCTTAACCTAAGGTGGACCGAAGCTAACTAATCAATTGGGCCGAATGGAATTTGATTGGGTTGGGCCGAAAAAGTCATGGGCTGCCACTTGGGCAGCGAACCCTTTAGTCTCAAGGCTTAGGTTCGTTGACATGCATGGGTTCGGCTCAAGTTGGTTCGTGGCATGCACAAGGGTTCGACTAGGGTTCGTGATGACTCCTTAAGATCCCTAGAGTTCGGCTGATAGATCCCCGAACCATGCAGGGTTCGGCTTTAGTGGAGTGATATACATGGTTCGGCAAGACCCTAGTGGTTCGGTTTGAAAAGCTTCGAAGGTTTGCTTGATAACCCCACGAACCATGCAAGGTTCGTTTGTATGGGGTTCGTGAAAGGATCTTCTTGTAGGGTTCGCAGATAGTTCGATCTAGGAGGGTTCGTTGGTCACCAACTGGTTCGTGAAGGCTCGTGGGACTCCCTAGGGTTCGGCTGGTACTCAAACGAATCATTGCAGGGTTCGTGAACTCCAACAGGTTCGACATCAGGTGGATGAAGGTTCGGCAAGCATAATAGGGTTCGGCCAGTGTGCCTCGCGAACCCTAGGCTCGGCTACAGCTTGCCCAAACGAACCTGTGCGTGTTCATCCTCCTCATCAGTTCGAATCTTTGGTTTGAAGCTCCCCATGGTGTTGTTGCTCAAGTACCAGTCCTCGTGATGGTTAGAAACGACAAACAAATAACTTACAACCGATTGCATCTAGGTTTGAACAAAACCCACGAAAACCCTATTTTCAGCTCATACTTTCGATCGTACCTTGTTTTTGGCTGGACAAATCCGTGGTTTTCTTGTACTTTCGGGTAGAGAACGTTGAGAGCTTCGCGTGGACACCAAGAACACCGAATTCCGTCAAGAAACGAGTGAGATACGAACGATTAAAGTTTGGTTTTCTAGAGAGAGAGAGGGTTTGCGAAAATTTGTAGAGAGAGAGAGGGTTTGGCTGCCAAAAATGGAAGAAAAAGGTTTGTTCAAGGCTTTTATAGCCCGTGTGGTATTCGGGTCCGTTTCGGTTGCTCGGTTCGCGTTTCCGGAACGTAACGCGTATTTTTACGCGGTTTTTAATTAAGAGAGTTGTTAAACTCATTAAAATGATGAGTTTCAAAATTGTAAAAATATAAAATAATTAATATAATTATTTTAACTCTTCGTGTGTTGACAGATCGTTAAACATTCGAAATTACGTGTATACCCGCAATCGCGTACGTTTTACGATCGTATTAAAAATTTAAGGATGTTTAATCGTAATTATAAGTTCAACATTCGTACTATTATGGATCGTCACCCATAACTATACTCAGTCTCGCTTACAGAGTACGATCTTGGTTGAATTTATTAATTGTCATAATACTCGTCTCGACACTACGCACTAACACTAACCTGTTACACCGAACGCAGTATATATATAGGGCTCACTCTCGCTGCCCACCACTGTTTCGATATAACCAGTTACTGCTCTTGCCTAGTGTAATCGACTGTAAATAAATAATAAATACTTGTTTTCTGACTACTAAGATCCTGTAACACACAAGCACACATTTTGAACATACGAATCACATTGATGAACTGAACCATGAATAGACACTGTTCTAACACTGTTTACAACTACATGACTATATGCACAAATGTTACAAGAAAGACAGTTTGAGATAAACCGGATGAAATGCCTACTACCATAATAGTGGTTAGATTCCGGAAGTAGGTAAATCAAGAAGACTTATTCTTGGGAAGGCACACGAGTCAGATAATCAGTACATCCGGGTATCGATAAAATGTGCCGAGATTTACAGAGATTTTCTTGATGACCGGGAATGAAGAAAGACATCGTCGAGTATGTCGGTCGATGCCTTAAGTGTGCGAAAGTAAAGGCGGAACACCAGAAGCCGTCAGGGCTACTGGGACAGCCTGAAAATTTTACTCTGGAAGTGGTGTCACACCCCTGCGCCGCGTGCGGAATCCACGGCGCGGTGACGTATGAACAGTTGAATCATGCACAAGTATTGAACAAGAACAACCACAATGGATTACTAAGTTTCATAATGTTTAGACAATTGTTTAGTTACAGACAATCTATCTACCAAAAGAAAGACAACTACAGACCCAAAATATAGCTACAAAATAAGACTTCAAACAAGACAATTAAACAATTAGGATTTAATGTGTTTCTAATCCATCCTAGCATGTTTCTTCATCTTGTTCTATCTTAGAATGGTCTCCTTAGTTGTCTCTGAGAAAGTCTTAAACCTGATTACCTGAAACACGTGAAAAGTAATTGTCAACTACAGAAGTAGTTGGTGAGAACAATAGGTTTAACATAAGTAATCATGCATTTGTAAAACAAAGCATAGGTATATTAAAGCAATAATTGAATTACATGGATGGGTTGCAACCCAAACTAACATCAAGTATGAAAAATGAGTGTAAACAGTCCAATCACTGTTAGCACGAAAGCCAACATATAATATCAAGTCCCAAACCACGTTTGGAGTTAGATAATACATCAGCAGTTTTGATAACCATAATGACACCAAACCTGCAGTTAGCTTTTAAAACAAATCTAAAAGCTAACTCCATTTTGGATAATGAACCAGTGTGTCCGCTTTCCCTTGTTGTGATCACCCAGTACTAACGCTAATGAAACTTGATGGGTTTATAAGTTTGTTTACAACGATGGACACCATGCTTTTGCACTTTGCTTTAAAAGTAGCGTGTTAATGCCTTAATTGATAACATGATTTGAAAACCCTGTTTGAATACCATGAACTGAATCCTTTGTTTTGAACACCATGAAATGAATCCATTGTTTTGAACACCATGAAATGAATCCATTGTTTTGAACACCATGAAATGAATCCTTTGTTTTGAACATCACCATGAAAACCATTGTTTGAATACCTTGTTTTGAATACCCTTGATTGATTGTGACCTTGTATAGAAAAAGGTTTATAACAAAAGTTCATAAAATCCATTATTTAAAAATGATTATCATTTATAAAACCATTTGAGTAAATCTGATATAAAATAGTTCAAAAAGCCTTTATAAAACTTTTTAATAGAAAGAGTTTATTAATTGATAAATCCTTTAAAACAGCTGATGAATCCCTTGGATTCGTGCAATGAACCTGTAACGTTTGTAAAATAGTACACATCTTGAATCATGAAATACGATTGTAAATATAGAGTTTGATCACGTGTTTCACCCCAAAACAGTTGTAAAACAGTAAAAGAGGGGCTAATGTTCTCACCTGTCTGCAGTAGACTCTGAACTATAACAAATAGCAAGTAGCAAACAGGACTTCTAACTGTTTCCTATATCATTGTAATCAAACATAAGATATAAGATTTATAGTTGTATAGACTTTGACTCATTGATTGACTTGTGATACTTGAACTTGATTTACTCTTGAATAATCATTCTCATGTTTGAAAGTGTTGTATGAATTTGAAAGTCATGATTATGATACTTGATCGACCAATGATTCATGAAAAGAGATGTCATGTTTCTTTTATGCACAATCTTATGCATAAAATGACAAGTGTTTGTGAAATTGATAACCATTGATGAATATAAATGAAGAGAAGATGTTCCAATTGTTTAAGACCCTTGTGATTATAACTTGGTCTCATGATTATGTTGAGTTACAATTTAACCCAATTAAAATCAACTCACAACTTGTCACACCTCCAATTTCAACTAACGGAATCATACCGTTTGGAAACGTGACAAACCAGGATCTCAGATCATTAGACATAGCGAAGACCTCTATATGAATTTCAAAACATACGTTGGTCTTTAAAAACATAATATTCAGAGTTTACAAAAAGTTGCGGAAGCGTTTCAAATCAATAAACTGTTGATAAGTAAAACATTACAAATCAAAATACTGAAATATTCAAATTCAAATGTTCAAAGTTTATAATGCATGAGACTCTATCTTCCTAGTCCATGCCAGCTGTTACGCGCGCCTTAGCGTCCTGAGAAAACATGCAAATCAAGTCAACACAATGGTTGGTGCATAACACAGGTTTTAAGTAATCATAGAGTTCAAAACATCAGTTTGAATAACAAGTTTGTAGATAACATAATCACAATTACACAGTCATGATAGCTAGTCATATAAACTATTTACATACGTGTTCGACACCGAAGCTGACTAGTTGCCATGCTATAGCATGTTTTCGCCTTGCCACTATTGTCTATCACAACAATAGTAAAAATGTGTTTGGTCAGTCAAACACCTGCGTAGATCCCATCTACCAGGGGAGGTTTGTCAAACCTAATAGATCTATTTCCAACTACCACGCTTTGCATTACAGCAAACTAAACGGTTCGAGGTGTGTAAGGACTTTCAAGTGATATGTTTTCACGTAATGTAAACAGATAACTCATGCAAGTGTTATGTATCTAAAAATCAGTTTGTTGCACATGTTTTCTCCCCCAAAACAGTTTAAAATAAGAAAGGGGCCGTGTACGCACCTTTGATGATAGTAGAATGATCAAGTATGTGTGAACTTGCGTAGAAATCCTCTACGAAGAATCTGTGATTTAAACAATAACCTATTGTTATTCGAATAATCGTTTTGTGCTTAAAATCACATACGTATCAACATACGTATGTTAAAGTGTGAGAATTAGGCATACGGAAGTACGCGTGTCATTGAAATCGATTAAATAAAATCATATCTGATTTTATTCAATTTATCGTAATTATACGCGATTTCGTGTTCGGATTAAAATATGGATTTTATCATTTCAACACGTTCGTATTCTCATTACGGTTCCAACGCAACTTGAACGGATGAAAACGGACTTGAAACGAACAAGTTATGCTCAAAATACAAACTAACATTGAAAATCCAAAAATTTGGTTGGGCCGGGACTCGAACCCGCGACCCTCAACTCCAACACACACGCCCTTAACCAGTTAAGCCCGCTAGGGTTTCGCGAAAGATATCAGAATTAAATTGTTTTAATTCCTCTTCCAACCCAAATCCTATTCCTTAATATAGCCGAAGCAATCATACTCCAAATTGGTCCTCAATTCGAACCTGATAGCCCTTAAAACCATAGGGTTTCTATTCCTTAGATCCAACCGATTCTATAACCGGTTTTAATTCGAATTTAAATTAATATAACACACTTAATTCGATTGTGTAATCATTCGGACTCAATTTCATAAATCCTTCACTCAAAACCTAACAATATGTGATGATATCATGAAATTGATATGTGGAGATACATAATCGGTGGTTTTAGAATCTGATATCACCATTTAATTTGACTTTTAAACCTTCCAAGACTAATTCCCCCAAAACCGTTTAACCCAAGAACCCTAGATCTTGTTCTTTATCAATTCACTATAATGAAATGAAATTAAATCATGGATTAGCTTCATCGAGACTCCCTGAAACTAAAAACAACCTTTAATTTGATCTTACAGCTCGATTAATACAGAACCCCCAAATCCGTTCTCATTATAAACCCTAGAATTCAAAACCATCCAATTCGTTGATGTTTTCTGAAATTGACACATTCTTTTCACTGATCGGTATCTTATGAAACTTTTAGCATGATTTAATTTGATTAAATCACACGTTTTGATCTAATCCCCCAAAACAACTCTAACAACAAACCCTAGTAATCGGCCTCCATCAATTCGTTGTTAGAACATGGAATTAACATAGGCTTATGTTTAATCGACTACTTTAGAGTGTGTAGAAACGATTTCTTACCTTGTTTGATGATGAATTCAAGTAGATTGACTCACGGGTTGTTCTTCGGTTCCCTCCACGACCAATTCTTCTGCTCGATGCTTCTGCTCTCAAATTCTAGTGTGTAAAAGGTCCTAATGATTCCGACTTGGGTTTATATAACATCAATTTGGTGAATTGATGTCGCATTATACCACATTGAACCCAACCGACTTCGGTTACCCTTTTTTAGCCATTATTTCACATAATTTCGGCAATTATGAGTTTTCCAACGGTTGATAACTGTTGTTCATCATTAGTGTGTAATGATTGCATAGTTACTTCAGCTAATTGTAACAGATTTAGGCAAATTTCGAATTCCATACACCAATTGGCCGAATTTTGACTTGTAGAAGTCAAAATTGGAACTAAATTCAATTACAAGTCTTAATCTCTAACATCTTAACACTTAAATACTGATTTTTCTTAATTCCTAAAACCCCATAGATCTTTCTGAGTCAAAACACATTATTTTGATTAACAACATTACCTTAAAAATCCTAATTTATCATTAATTGGGCCAAATTGGACTGCCACCGGCTAAATTAATCCAATTGGGCTTTTTCAAATCCAATTGGGCCTCACTGGGCCTTCCTGGGCCTACCTTGGCCTTCCCTAGGCCTACTTTGTTTACATTGGGCCTTATTGAACTTCTCTTGGCTTTGTGGGCCTACATTGGCTATGTTGGGCCTAATTTATCTTGTTGAGCCTCCATTAACCTTATTGGGCCTTCATTGACCTTGTTGGGCCTTCATTGGCCTTATTGGGCCTTGATTGGCCTTATTGGGCCTTGATTGTCTTTGTTGGGCCTGTGATAGCACCAACTCCCGTTAACAAGGTTAGTGTGAAAAGTCGGATTGTCACATCATCCCCTTGTTGAAGGAATTTTCGTCCCGAAAATTAGCAAGTGTTAAGAGTAGTTAGGAAACTACTTACGAGTTTAAATCGTACGTGTTAGTGTGATTTGATCATTCTGTGTGCTTGTGTGTACTCACACACAAAGTCTAATGCTTGCAACATCACAACTTAATTGTGATCGTTCAATGTAACTGTTTTGCGTGTTCACTAGTTAGTTCACCTAACTGTGACTGTTTGTGTTTGATCTGTGACTGTTTGTGTTTGATCATACTGTGTTGTGTAGCCTCACACCTAGTGAGTGTCTGAAACTGTTTGTACTATGCAACCCCGCACATAGCAAAGTGTATGTAACCAATGTACTATGCAACCCCGCACATAGCAAAATGTATGTAACCAATGTACTATGCAACCCCGCACATAGCAAAATGTATGTAACCAATCGTATATGTACTACCATAACATGTAACATATGAAATGTAGCACATAAAACATATAAAATGTAATGTAGCACAAATATCTGTAACAAAATCAATTGAATAAATAAAACGTTTGTGCTTACAGTTTGAAATTTGCAGTGTTGATGTGTGAAAGCATCACGTCATCCCCTTGTTGAAGGAAATTTCGTCCCGAAATTTAACGTGCGCTCTCAGTGTTAGCAGTAGCTGTCTTGAATAGATGAGGATATTTCTTCATCATCTGGTCTTCCCGTTCCCATGTGAATTCAGGACCCCGTCTTGAATTCCATCGGACTTTGACTATCGGAATCTTGCTTTGCTTCAGTTGTTTGACCTCTCGGTCCATGATTTCTGCTGGTTCTTCAATGAATCGCAGCTGTTCATCTACTTGTATTTCTTCCAACGGTACAATCAATGTCTCGTCAGAAAGACATTTCTTTAAGTTTGATACATGAAAAACATCATGAACTCCACTGAGTTCATCCGGTAGTTTGAGTTGATACGCAACCGGACCAATCCTTTTCAGAATCTCAAAAGGTCCTACGTAACGTGGACTAAGCTTTCCGCGCTTGCCGAATCGTATCACACCTTTCCAAGGTGATACCTTTAGAAGAACTCGGTCTCCTACTTGAAATTCCAACGGCTTGCGACGTTTGTCTGCATAACTCTTCTGTCGATCCCTAGCCGCTGCCATACGATTCCGGATTTGAACTACCTTCTCTGTTGTCTCGTGCACCAGTTCAGGACCTGTTAACTGACTGTCACCAATTTCAGCCCAGCAAACTGGTGAACGACATTTGCGACCATACAAAGCTTCAAACGGTGCTGCTTGAATACTTGTATGATAACTATTATTGTAAGAGAATTCCACCAACGGTAAATGATTCTCCCAGCTATCACCAAAGTCAATTACACAAGCTCGTAACATATCCTCAAGCGTTTGAATCGTTCGTTCACTTTGACCGTCGGTCTGTGGATGATAAGCGGTACTCATATCCAAGCGAGTCCCCAATGACTTATGAAGAGATTTCCAAAAGTTGGAAGTAAACCGGGCATCCCGATCTGATATGATAGAGATTGGCACACCATGCCGTGCTACTACTTCCTTGATGTAAATGCGAGTCAGTTTCTCCATCTTATCAGTTTCCTTGATTGCTAAGAAGTGTGCAGATTTCGTTAATCGATCGACAATTACCCATATCGTATCACAGCCACTCGGTGTACGGGGTAACTTAGTAATGAAATCCATCGAAATCTGTTCCCATTTCCACATCGGTATCTCTGGTTGTTGCAATAAACCAGATGGCTTCTGATATTCAACTTTGACTTTCGAACAAGTCAAACATTTGCTAACGTACTTAGCAATATCAGCTTTCATATGAGGCCACCAATACAGTGCCTTCAAGTCATGGTACATCTTGTCTGATCCCGGATGGACTGAATATCTGGACTTGTGTGCTTCGTCCATCACGAGTTCCCTTAAACCTCCATACAAAGGTATCCACATTCGATCAATGAAATAACGAATTCCATCAGGTTTAACATTCAATTGTTCTTCCATTCCTCGTAAAGATTCCGGTACTAAGTTTTCCGTTTTCAAAGCCTCAATCTGAGCACTATGTACCTTGTCAGGTAAATCAGTATGTATTGTCATCATAAGTGCACGAACCCGTCTTGTTCCCGTTGTATCTTTTCTGCTCAAAGCATCGGCTACGACATTAGCCTTTCCCGGGTGATACTTAATTGCACACTCGTAATCGTTCAACAACTCGACCCATCGTCGTTGTCTCATATTGAGCTCCTTCTGATCAAAGATATGTTGCAAACTCTTATGATCAGTATAAATAGTACACTTAGTTCCATACAAGTAATGCCTCCAAATCTTCAAAGCAAAAACCACTGCTCCTAACTCCAAGTCATGAGTAGTGTAATTCTTTTCGTGCGTTCGTAGTTGTCTGGAAGCATAAGCAATCACTTTATCCCGTTGCATCAACACACATCCCAAACCCTGTCCAGATGCGTCACAATACACCGCAAAGTCTTCCGTTCCTTCCGGTAGAGATAGAATCGATGCGCTGCAAAGCTTCTGTTTCAATAACTGGAATGCAGCTTCCTGTTTATCAGTCCAGTTATACTTTGTTCCCTTGTGCGTCAGAGCTGTAAGTGGTTGAGCGATCTTTGAGAAACCCTCAATGAATCGTCGATAATAACCCGCCAAACCAAGGAATTGTCGTACCTCGGTAGGGGTCTTTGGCGCTTCCCAATTCTTAATCGCTTCAATCTTCGCTGGATCAACATGTATACCCTTTTCATTAACTATATGACCCAAGAACTGTACTTCTCGCATCCAGAAATCACATTTCGAGAACTTAGCGTACAGTTGTTCCTGTTTCAACAGCTCTAGTAGCAATCGAAGATGTTCAGCATGTTCCTCCTCAGACTTTGAATAGATGAGAATGTCATCAATGAAAACAATGACAAACTTATCCAGATAAGGTTTACAAACACGATTCATGAGATCCATGAATACAGCTGGAGCGTTTGTCAACCCAAATGGCATGACCAAGAACTCATAATGGCCATAGCGCGTCCTGAATGCTGTCTTTGGAATATCCTCCTCCTGGACTCTTAATTGATGATAACCCGACCTGAGGTCAATCTTCGAATAGTAACTCGAACCTTGCAACTGATCGAACAAATCGTCAATCCTGGGTAACGGATACCGGTTCTTGATAGTAACCTTATTCAATTCCCGGTAATCGATACACATACGGAAAGTTCCGTCCTTCTTCTTTACAAACAATACTGGAGCTCCCCATGGTGAAAAACTAGGTCGTATGAAACCCTTATCCAACAATTCTTGCAATTGTGTAGATAACTCTTGCATCTCTGACGGTGCAAGTCGATAAGGCGCCCTAGCTATCGGTGCTGCGTCTGGTGTAAGATCGATTCGGAATTCCACCTGTCTCACAGGCGGTAATCCCGGCAAGTCTTCTGGAAATACCTCCGGAAACTCACAAACTATAGGTATATCTTCAAGTTTCTTCTCAGCTACCGGCTTTTCAGTTATAAGTGCTATAACTGCCGTATGACCTTTCCGCAGACATTTGTGTGCTTTCATACAAGATATGAGACGCAGTGGCGTACTGCTCTTCTCGCCTTGTACATATAATGTCTCTCCCTGCGGAAGAGGTATGCGAACAATCTTTTCATGGCATATAATTTCAGCCTGGTTTTTGGACAACCAGTCCATGCCAATGACTACATCAAAACTGCCTAAGGCAATAGGCATCAAATCAATCTCTAATGTCTGACCCATCAAATCAAGGATACATCCCTTATAAATGTTTTCTACTACAATTAACTTACCATCAGCTAATTCCACAGTGTAGGGACTATCTAAGGCAGTGGGACTAACATTTAGCAACTTAACAAGTGAACTAGATACAAAGCTCCGATCGGCACCGGTGTCAAATAACATAGAGGCATAGTGATTATTTAAGAGGAACGTACCCGTAACAATGTTGGGATCCTCCCGCGCTTGACGTCCTCCGATAACAAACGCCCTGCCTCTAGCACCGTTGTTGTTATTATTGTTGTTGTTATTGTTGGTACCATTGCCGTTACCGTTGCCATTTCCATTACCATTGCCATTATTGTCCCCGCCTTTCTTAAGTTGTGGGCAATCTTTCTTGAAATGCCCCATCTTGCCGCACTCAAAACAACCCTTCTGCACGTTGTTTTGATTGTTATTATGGTTGTTATTGTTGTTCTGCAGCTCTCCGCGACAATCTTTAGCCGCGTGCCCAATCTTGCCACACCTCTGGCACTTAGCTCTGTCACACTGGTTACCCGCATGATGGTAACCACACTTGTTGCACTTGGGGTGCTTACCAATATAGCCCCCCGATGATGATGATTGCTGACCACTGCTGGAATTATGATAGGACTTGTTTGAGTCTTGTTTCCTGTTTTGCTGATGTGATTGTTGGTTGTTGCCCTTGAAGTTGTTACTTTCCCACTTTCTCTTATGGTCTCCTACCTTGGTAGCAGATGTTCTTTTGGCAGAGTCCCCTGTAACACTGCCTGGTCAGTAAGCTGATGTGCTAGACGAACAGCTTGTTGGATAGTGGTGGGATTTGCTGAGGTAACCATCCCCTGAATCTGAGGCACTAGTCCTCCAATGTACCTTTCGATCCACTTACTGGCTGGAGTAGCCATGTGTGGTAGCAGTCTGGCCAGTTCATGCGATCTGGTCGTGTACTCCTCAATATTTGACCCCTCCATCTTGAGGTGCCAATACTCCTCCTCCAACTTCTGCATTTCACTACGAGGACAATACTCCTCTTGTAGCAAAGTTTTGAAGTTGTTCCAGGTCAACGCATTTGCTTCTCCCAACCCCAGAGTCTGAACATTGGAGTTCCACCAAGTCAGCGCTGGACCCTCTAATGTTCCAGTAGCAAATTTCACCTTGCTGTCATCAGGGCAGTTGCACATTTCAAATACAGACTCCGCCTTTTCAATCCATCGGAGAAGTCCTATGGCCCCCTCCGACCCTTTGAAATTGTGAGGTTTGCAGTCCAAGAACATCTTGAACGTGCAAACTTGTGGGTTAATCACTCCCCCAGTTGGACCCTGTGGCCCTGTGTTGTGTGTCTGAGCATACTGTGCAATAGCCTCTGCGACTCTGTTGTTAATTAGCTCGTTGAGCTCAGCAACAGTCATATGTACGTTTCCCTCAGCCATTAGTTTCCTATTTATAAGAAGTGTTAGCACGAAGTCAAAATCCAATGTAACATGTGTAAGTAAAACAACAAACACAACATGTAATATAATCAACACAGTTGTTGGAAACAAACAATAATTCTTCCATAAATAGAAACTTCCTTTGAGTACAATACTTTTTGAAATGAAATACAAAATTTCAAACTACTAATGTAGGAACACAACCCGTTCCCAATAAGTTTAAAGAAAACAAAAATAAAAGAAAGAGAATCAATCGTCCTCAACAGTGGATTCAGGATCGGACTCAGCAACTGGTGCTGGTTCCTCCTCCTCATCATCATCCTCATCCTCATTCTCAACTACCACTAAATCCTCTAAAGCTTCAATCCTGCCTGCCAAAATCTCCTCTCGGTTCTCTGACTCTTCTAGACGACCAATCATGTTGATCATCTCATCCCGCATGTCATGAACTAGATGGGCAAGTTCATCTTGCCTCTCAATGGCATCCCATAACTCCTGAGATCTCTGTATGAGCTTGTCTTCTGCTGTATCCAGATCCTCGCGCAATTTGGCGATCTCCTCGGCGTCTGTCCTTCGCCTCTTAGGCTCAGGAGTATCCAGTACGGGTGGTGGATGTGTAGATGGTCCTGCAGCATAGAGTCCCTGGGTATTCACCCATGGTGCCTCCTCCGGATCTTCATCCGGGTCCTCAACTGGATCCTCATCTGGATCCTCATCTGGATCCTCCTCTGGATCCTCATCAGGATCCTCGTCTGGATCCTCCTCCGGATCCTCCTCCGGGTCTTCCTCCGGATCCTCCTCTGGATCGGAGTCCTCCATCTCATATGGTGGAGGTGATGGAATGGGTGGTGGTGGTGATGATGGTGGTGCCGGAACCATCGGCTCCTCGTCCTCGGAATCATCAATGATAACATAAGGAACTGATGATGAAGCCATGCCTGTTACATAATATCATATGTAAGTGCAGTGCCATGGAATACGTAAGCAAATCAATTACATAATGTCATATGTAATTTCTAAGCAGTATGTGTAAACATGTGTGTCTAATGTCTAACAGTCATAGTCTAGGCCTACAAATGCAAACCTAGTTCGCTATAACCTGGCTCTGATACCAATCTGTCACACCTCCAATTTCAACTAACGGAATCATACCGTTTGGAAACGTGACAAACCAGGATCTCAGATCATTAGACATAGCGAAGACCTCTATATGAATTTCAAAACATACGTTGGTCTTTAAAAACATAATATTCAGAGTTTACAAAAAGTTGCGGAAGCGTTTCAAATCAATAAACTGTTGATAAGTAAAACATTACAAATCAAAATACTGAAATATTCAAATTCAAATGTTCAAAGTTTATAATGCATGAGACTCTATCTTCCTAGTCCATGCCAGCTGTTACGCGCGCCTTAGCGTCCTGAGAAAACATGCAAATCAAGTCAACACAATGGTTGGTGCATAACACAGGTTTTAAGTAATCATAGAGTTCAAAACATCAGTTTGAATAACAAGTTTGTAGATAACATAATCACAATTACACAGTCATGATAGCTAGTCATATAAACTATTTACATACGTGTTCGACACCGAAGCTGACTAGTTGCCATGCTATAGCATGTTTTCGCCTTGCCACTATTGTCTATCACAACAATAGTAAAAATGTGTTTGGTCAGTCAAACACCTGCGTAGATCCCATCTACCAGGGGAGGTTTGTCAAACCTAATAGATCTATTTCCAACTACCACGCTTTGCATTACAGCAAACTAAACGGTTCGAGGTGTGTAAGGACTTTCAAGTGATATGTTTTCACGTAATGTAAACAGATAACTCATGCAAGTGTTATGTATCTAAAAATCAGTTTGTTGCACATGTTTTCTCCCCCAAAACAGTTTAAAATAAGAAAGGGGCCGTGTACGCACCTTTGATGATAGTAGAATGATCAAGTATGTGTGAACTTGCGTAGAAATCCTCTACGAAGAATCTGTGATTTAAACAATAACCTATTGTTATTCGAATAATCGTTTTGTGCTTAAAATCACATACGTATCAACATACGTATGTTAAAGTGTGAGAATTAGGCATACGGAAGTACGCGTGTCATTGAAATCGATTAAATAAAATCATATCTGATTTTATTCAATTTATCGTAATTATACGCGATTTCGTGTTCGGATTAAAATATGGATTTTATCATTTCAACACGTTCGTATTCTCATTACGGTTCCAACGCAACTTGAACGGATGAAAACGGACTTGAAACGAACAAGTTATGCTCAAAATACAAACTAACATTGAAAATCCAAAAATTTGGTTGGGCCGGGACTCGAACCCGCGACCCTCAACTCCAACACACACGCCCTTAACCAGTTAAGCCCGCTAGGGTTTCGCGAAAGATATCAGAATTAAATTGTTTTAATTCCTCTTCCAACCCAAATCCTATTCCTTAATATAGCCGAAGCAATCATACTCCAAATTGGTCCTCAATTCGAACCTGATAGCCCTTAAAACCATAGGGTTTCTATTCCTTAGATCCAACCGATTCTATAACCGGTTTTAATTCGAATTTAAATTAATATAACACACTTAATTCGATTGTGTAATCATTCGGACTCAATTTCATAAATCCTTCACTCAAAACCTAACAATATGTGATGATATCATGAAATTGATATGTGGAGATACATAATCGGTGGTTTTAGAATCTGATATCACCATTTAATTTGACTTTTAAACCTTCCAAGACTAATTCCCCCAAAACCGTTTAACCCAAGAACCCTAGATCTTGTTCTTTATCAATTCACTATAATGAAATGAAATTAAATCATGGATTAGCTTCATCGAGACTCCCTGAAACTAAAAACAACCTTTAATTTGATCTTACAGCTCGATTAATACAGAACCCCCAAATCCGTTCTCATTATAAACCCTAGAATTCAAAACCATCCAATTCGTTGATGTTTTCTGAAATTGACACATTCTTTTCACTGATCGGTATCTTATGAAACTTTTAGCATGATTTAATTTGATTAAATCACACGTTTTGATCTAATCCCCCAAAACAACTCTAACAACGAACCCTAGTAATCGGCCTCCATCAATTCGTTGTTAGAACATGGAATTAACATAGGCTTATGTTTAATCGACTACTTTAGAGTGTGTAGAAACGATTTCTTACCTTGTTTGATGATGAATTCAAGTAGATTGACTCACGGGTTGTTCTTCGGTTCCCTCCACGACCAATTCTTCTGCTCGATGCTTCTGCTCTCAAATTCTAGTGTGTAAAAGGTCCTAATGATTCCGACTTGGGTTTATATAACATCAATTTGGTGAATTGATGTCGCATTATACCACATTGAACCCAACCGACTTCGGTTACCCTTTTTAGCCATTATTTCACATAATTTCGGCAATTATGAGTTTTCCAACGGTTGATAACTGTTGTTCATCATTAGTGTGTAATGATTGCATAGTTACTTCAGCTAATTGTAACAGATTTAGGCAAATTTCGAATTCCATACACCAATTGGCCGAATTTTGACTTGTAGAAGTCAAAATTGGAACTAAATTCAATTACAAGTCTTAATCTCTAACATCTTAACACTTAAATACTGATTTTTCTTAATTCCTAAATCCCCATAGATCTTTCTGAGTCAAAACACATTATTTTGATTAACAACATTACCTTAAAAATCCTAATTTATCATTAATTGGGCCAAATTGGACTGCCACCGGCTAAATTAATCCAATTGGGCTTTTTCAAATCCAATTGGGCCTCACTGGGCCTTCCTGGGCCTACCTTGGCCTTCCCAAGGCCTACTTTGTTTACATTGGGCCTTATTGAACTTCTCTTGGCTTTGTGGGCCTATATTGGCTATGTTGGGCCTAATTTATCTTGTTGAGCCTCCATTAACCTTATTGGGCCTTCATTGACCTTGTTGGGCCTTCATTGGCCTTATTGGGCCTTGATTGGCCTTATTGGGCCTTGATTGTCTTTGTTGGGCCTGTGATAGCACCAACTCCCGTTAACAAGGTTAGAGTGAAAAGTCGGATTGTCACACAACTATTTTAAGTTGTGGGCCAATCATTGGGCCTTGAGTCCATGAAACAATGATGGACTAACTCAAAGTCCATTAGCCTTGTAAGCTAAACATGGGCCACTTTAATGCTTTATTGGGCCAAGTCATAGTTTCATTGGACTGATTTAACTCAAATGGGCTCGGTTTAACCTATTGGGTCGGTTACTACTGAATTTGACCGAATAGAATTGAGTTGGGCCAACAATGGGCTTACGGGCCATGTAGTGGGCTGGAAATCATTATGTGGATCAAATGAAATAGTATGGCCTAAAACGAGGTCTTGGGCCCATTTATAAGTCGAAATAACAATGAATTGGGCCAAGGCAATAAGAGATTTCATGTTGTGGCTCGAATTGAACAACCTTGGCAGCGAACCTATTCCTTTTTCCTTCTAAGGTTCGGCTGAAACGAGTTCATAGGTTCGTCCCTCATAAGAAAATCACCAACGTTCGGCCAAGGAACCTTACAAGGTTCGGCTAATCATGGCAGCATGCAAGGTTCGTGGTTCTTAGGTGTTGATTTGTTCGCAAGGATTCGGTTCTGGAAGCTTTAGGGTTCGGCTAATGAAACTGGATGCCCGAGGGTTCGTTAACCAGGATAGGTTCGGCTACAACCCTAGGGTTCGCTGTGGTTCGTGACTGATCCAGAAGATTCGTGGCATCAGAAAGGTTCGTTGGATGCATGCTGACTTGGTACAGGCTTGTGAGGACTTATTGGGTTCGACTGGTAACCCAACGAACCATGCAGGGTTCGCTGGGGTTCGCTATGTTCAAACTGGTTCGGCCAGGAAACCCTAATGGGATCGTTTTCTTGACCACTGCCGAACCTGTTCATCTGCACCATCACCATCGCATTCAAGCTGTTCCAGTTCACTAGCTAAGCTGATCTATCATCAAGGGAAGTTACTATGGCTGCGAAATTGGAAATGAAGTGCTAGAATTAGATATGTATGTGTTTTAACAAAACCCACGAACGAAAACCCCATTTTTCAGCACTTTAATTCGATTATACCTCGTTTTTGGCTGGATGAATCCACAGATCCCTTGTACTTTCGTGTAGAGGATGTCGGGAGCTACGCGTGGACGCCAAGAACACCGAAATCCGTTGAGAATTGAGCGAGTTATGCGCGTTTGAAGTTCGGTTTTCTAGAGAGAGAGAGGTTGAACGAAAATTCTAGAGAGAGAGTGGGTTGTTGGTGGATTTAATGACAAAATGGTCTTGTTCAAGGCTTTTATAGCCCGTGTGGTATTCGGGTCCGTTTCGGTCGCTCGGTTCGCGTTTCCGGAACGTAACGCGTATTTTACGCGGTTTTAAATAAAAGAGTTGTTAAACTCAATAAAATGATGAGTTTCAAAATTGTAAAAATATAAAATAATTATTTTAACTAATTGTTCGAAAACAGATCGTTAAACAGTCACAATTACGTGTATACCCGCAATCGCGTACATTTTCCGATCGTATTAAATGTTTAAAGCCGTTCATTCGTAATTATAAGTTCAACATTCGTATCATTATGGATCGTCACCCATAACTATACTCAGTCTCGCTTACGCATTACGATTTTGTTTGATTAATTGTCATAATATTCGTCTTAACACTATGCACTAACTCTATCCTGTTACACCGAACGCAGTATATATATAGGGCTCACTCTCGCTGCCCACCACTGTTTCGATATAACACGATACTGTTCTTGCCTAGGGTAATCGACTGTAATTAATAATACATACTTGTTCTCAAATAATAAAGATTCTAACACACAAGCACATAATGAACATATGAATCACATTGATTAACTGAACATGGACACACACTGATTCTAACACTGTTTACGACTATCATGACTAAATGTACAAATGTTACAGTCTCCCCTAGTTAAGGGAATTTCGTCCCGAAATTAACTAGCCGAAGATACTGTAAAAAGATGAGGGTACTTAAGCTTCATCTGGTCTTCACGTCCCCAGGTGAACTCAGCACCGCGTTTGCCCTCCCATCGTACCTTTACGATTAGGATACGACTGCGTTTAAGTTTCTTGACCCCATGATCCATGATTTCAACCGGACGTTCTATGAACTGCATGTTGTTCTGAATCTAAATGTCTTCCAGTGGAATCTGAACATCATGATCAGCTAAGCATTTCTTAAGATTTGATACATGAAAAGTGTCATGAACATTGCTTAGCTCCACTGGAAGTTTGAGTTTGTAGGCTACAGGACCAATCCGTTCCAGGATTTCAAAAGGTCCAACGTACCTTGGTGCAAGTTTCCCTTTCTTCCCGAATCGGACAACGCCTTTCCAGGGAGAAACTTTGAGTAAGACTCGGTCACCGACTTGAAAGTCAAGCGGTTTCCGACGTCGATCAGCATAACTCTTCTGCCGATCTCGTGCGGCCTTAAGCCGTGACTTAATGATTGTGATCTTGTCTGATGTTTCCTGAATGAGTTCTGGTCCTACGACCTGTGAGTCACCAATCTCGGTCCAACAGACCGGTGATCGGCACTTCCTACCATATAAAGCTTCGAATGGTGCACATTGAATGCTTGTATGGTAGCTGTTGTTATACGAAAACTCGATAAGTGGAAGATGAGTGTCCCAACTTCCACCGAAGTCAATGACACAAGAACGAAGCATGTCCTCGAGTGTTTGGATAGTCCTTTCGCTTTGACCGTCGGTTTGGGGATGATACGCTGTGCTAAGATTAACACGAGTTCCCAAAGCCTTTTGCAATGATTGCCAAAAGCGAGAAGTGAAACGACTATCGCGATCATATATGATTGATGTTGGTGTACCATGACGCGCAATGATTTCGTTGATGTACAATATGGATAACTTCTCCATCTTGTAATCCTCTCGGATCGGGAAAAAATGAGCAGATTTGGTGAGTCGATCAACGATCACCCAAATCCAATCGAAACCTCGCGGAGTTCTCGGCAACTTAGTTATGAAATCCATGGAAATTTGCTCCCATTTCCATTGAGGAATTTCAGGTTGCTGCAGAAGTCCCGAAGGCTTTTGATGTTCTGCTTTGACTTTTGAACATGTTAGACATTTTCCCACAGTGCTATGTCTTCTTCATTCTCGGCCACCAGTAAGATGTCCTCAAGTCTTGGTACATCTTATCTGCTCCAGGATGAACTGAGTATCGCAACTTATGAGCCTCATCACAAATGAGTGTGCGCAATTCTTCAGACCTTGGAATCCAAATGCGGCCATTGAGATATAACACCCCATCAGCTCGAGGTTCTAGTTTCTTCTCAATGCCGCAGTCCAAGTCTGTCTTGAGTTGATTGTCTGTTACTACTTGTTGTTGTGCGATACGAATCAAGTCTTTCAAGTTTGGCTGTGTGTTGATCTCCAAGGCTCTGACACGAATTGGTTTGACTGGTTCCTTATGACTAAGAGCATCCGCCACCACATTGGCTTTACCCGGATGGTAACGAATCTCACAGTAGTAATCAGTTAGAAGCTCAACACAACGTCGTTGTCTCATGTTGAGTTCTTTTTGATTAAGGATGTGTTGCAGGCTCTTGTGGTCTGTATAGATGACACACTTAGTACCATAAAGGTAGTGTCTCCAAATCTTCAATGCAAAGACCACAGCCCCTAGCTCAAGGTCATGAGTAGTGTAATTCTTCTCATGAACCTTAAGTTGTCTTGAAGCATATGCAATGACCTTGTCCCGTTGCATAAGTACACAACCGAGACCAAGGTTTGAAGCATCACAGTAGACAATGAAATCATCACTGCCTTCTGGAAGACTAAGGATAGGGGAATTGCATAACTTCTGTTTAAGAAGTTGGAATGCATCTTCTTGTTTCTGTCCCCATATAAAGGCTTGACTTTTCTGAGTCAGTGTGGTAAGTGGCAAAGCAATCTTAGAGAAATTCACAATGAATCTCCTGTAATAGCCCGCCAGACCCAGAAATGAACGAATCTCTGTTGGAGTAGATGGAGTAGTCCAGTTCTTAATCACCTCAATCTTTGTTGGATCTACATGTATTCCATCCTTGTTTATGACATGTCCTAAGAAGTGAACCTCCTTTAACCAAAATTCACATTTTGAAAATTTAGCATAAAGTTGTTCAGCTCTTAGTAACTCTAAGACTTTCCTCAAATGATCTTCATGTTCTTGTTCCGACTTGGAATAGATCAATATATCGTCAATAAAGACAATAACAATCTGGTCTAAGTATGGCCTGCAGACTCGGTTCATCAAGTCCATGAACACTGCGGGTGCATTGGTCAGCCCAAATGGCATAACCACAAACTCATAGTGTCCATATCGAGTCCTAAATGCAGTCTTTGGTATATCCTCATCATTTACTCGTAACTGATGATACCCGGACCGTAAGTCAATCTTAGAGAAGCAAGTTGCTCCCTGTAACTAATCAAACAGATCATCGATCCTGGGCAGAGGATATCTATTCTTGATTGTCAATTTGTTCAGCTCACGATAATCGATGCACATACGAAATGAACCGTCTTTCTTCTTGACAAAGAGTACCGGAGCTCCCCAAGGAGAGAAACTCGGTCTTATGAAACCTTTGTCTAGAAGTTCCTGAAGCTGACTAGACAGTTCCTGCATCTCATATGGTGCTAATCGATACGGTGACTTCGCCACTGGGTTTGCTCCAGGGACGAGATCGATTCTAAATTCCACTTGTCGGACTGGTGGTAGTCCAGGCAAGTCTTCTGGAAATACATCCGGATAATCTCTAATGACTGGAACGTCTCCAACTGCTTTCTTATCAGGTTTCCTTTCCACCACGTGAGCCAGGAACGCATAGTATTTCTTCTTTAGATACTTCCTTGCCTTGATGCACGATACAATCTTCAATCCGCGGCAGGGTTTCTCGCCATAGATTCTCATCGTTTCGCCGGACGGTAAAGGAATCCGTATAAGTTTCTCCGAACATACGATTTCAGCATTGTTTTTGGATAACCAATCCATTCATATTACCACCTCGAAGCTTCCGAGTGTCATAGGAATGAGATCGATGGAGAAAAGATGGTCGTTTAATCTTAATTCACAACCATGTATTATAGAATCTACGTGTATGGTATTACCATCAGCTACTTCTACGGTATAGGGGGCAGTAAGTATCGATGGTTGTATGTTAAGCAAAGAAGCAGTATGAGCAGAGATAAAACTTTTATCAGCACCAGTATCAAATATGATAGAAATGTAATGACCATTAAGGAGAAATGTACCCGTGACAACTGCTGGCTCCTCGCGTGCTTCGGCAGCTCCGATAACAAAGGCACGAGCAGTAGTAGTAGTGTTGTTGAGTTTTGGACACTGATTTCTGAAGTGTCCTTCTGCCCCACACTTATAACAGGCCCTTCCACCTGTAGTAGTAGTGGTAGCAGTTGTAGCAGCAGCAAGATGAGCAGATCGACAAGTAGCTGCTAAGTGTCCCATTCGCCCACACTTAAGACACTTTTTGCATGGAGTGGCGGGTAGATGATGATACTGGCATTTGGTGCAAAGTGGAAACAGGCCAGTATAAGGCTTTCTGGCATTAGCAGGTTGTGGCATAGCAGTAATAGGTGTAGCATGAGTGGGTGCAGCTGCAGTCAACGCTGCAAAGTTCTTGATCGTCTTTGGCTTCTTCTTTTTGTGATGGTGCTGTTCAGGCTTCTTGCCTTCTTCAATCTGTGCTCTCTTGAATCCCTTTCGGGTGAGCACACCAGATTTAACATACTCCTCGGTAACAGAAGCACCCAGTTGAATTGTTGCTTCTAGAGTAGTGGGGTTATTACCCATAACAGTTCCTCTAACAACCAGAGGTAAACCTTCAATATATTTCTCTATCCTGCGGGATAGAGGGGTAACCAAGTGTGGCACCAAAATGTACAACTCATGGAAACGAGTTGTATACTTGGCGTTTTCACCACTATCTTGCACCAGATTCCACATCTCCACCTCCAGTTTCTTCAGCTCGTGACGTGGACAAAACTTCTCCACAAGTAAGTTCTTGAAACCGTCCCACGGTAATGCTAATGCGACTTCACGTCCTCTGGTGTTCTTCTCAGTATTCCACCAGGTGAGTGCGCCCTTATGAAAAGCGCTTGAAGCCATTTTGACTTTCAGATTTTCAGGGCATCCTGTGAAGTCGAGAATGTCCTCAATGCTTTCCAGCCACTGCAGTAGGCCGGTAGCTCCTTCAGTACCAGAGTACTTGGGAGGCTTACCATCGTTGAACTGCTTGAAAGTGAAGTTAGCAGTTCCAGTAGTTGTAGCATTTGAGTTACGTTCTGAATCACTAGTACTTCCCCGAAGATTCTGGGTAATATCAGTGACCATGCCCGGAATGACATCTCTCATGTGTATAGCGATGGCTCGGGCAATCTTGTTGATCTCATCGTCGTTGCCACTTGTCGAACCCCATCCGTTAGGATCACGTCGGGGAGGCATTCTACGAATAGAAGCCACAAGCGGGTCAGTAACGAGAAAGGATACAATTGAATTTGCATGATAAAATTTAGTAATATATCCATACTACTAGTATTATCATTCAATTGTAATATGAGCATGTACACGTATAAGCAATCAGCTTATTAGCATACTTCTCATGTGAATGTGTATAACGTTCCATGATCTCACTCCACCAAACCTACACACTGACACTTTCCCAATATACCGAAGATAGCTTATATATAGGGCATACGAAAGGGTCAACCAAACTGCCAGCCCAGATGCCATCCCACCACCGCTTCGATATACCACGATCACGTCCTTGCTAGCATTTGGCAACATGTTTGTACCGATTTCCAAGTGTGTTCCATTGATTAAGAATCCCATGATCTTTGATCAATTTGAACTATGATAGAATCCATGATTGAACTATGATTATGTTATGTGTGAACCTACTAACAGTTGTTAACATGTAGAACTAAGTCATATGAGTGCTCTACATTGTTATTGTTAAACTATGTTAGTAGTACTAATGATGTAATCACTTAAGAATTTCACTTAAGGTTTACATTGAAAGAATGTTCACCACTTGATTGATTTACCATAATGTTTGGTTCATCCAAGTTTGAATTGCACTATGATTTGATTCACCAATGATTGTGTCTCTAATGTTTGTATCCCATGTGTTTGACTAATGTTCAATGTTCCCAGTTGCTCCCGAATCCTCACTTCAAATACGAACGCCGGATTCCCCCTAACATACTGAAATAAGCTTATATATAGGGTAAGCTCTCACCGACCCACCACTTACCTCAGCACGTCAGCGTTAATCCGTCGTTTATATTTGGGGCTAAGATTCCAACTGTTGATTGGTTATGATTGTTTCATGATTGCCTCTTGTACTATGGATATGATTATGACTGTGTAAACCACGGTTCTTAATTTACTTGAAATTAAAACCTTAGGTTTCTGTATATGTGTCCTAGGTTGATTTAACCTAGGTTCCCAATACTTGCAGTATTGAGTAATATGATTTCCTGTGAGAACTTCAACTAAAGAATACTGTTACACAGATTCTAAGTTATAAAGTTCCTATGATAATGAACACCTGATAATGATAACATGACAAGGATTTCAATTCAAGATTCTAAATTAATAGATCTTGACCTTTGAATTCCTATGATAAACATGACAAGGATTCCAAATCAAGATTCTAAATTAATAGATCTTGACCTTTGAATTCCTATGATATGACAAGGATTTCAAATCAAGATTCTAAATTAATAGATCTTGACCTTTGAATTCCTATAATGAACATGATAAGGTTTTAGATCAAAGATACAGATCTTTGCCTCTAAATCCTGTGATGAACTCTGATGGAGAATTCCAGATCAAGGATACTAAGAATACAAATCCTTGCCCCTGGAATTCTTTAATGAACTCTGTGTGAGAATTTCAGATCAAGGATACTAAGAATACAGATCCTTGCCTCTGAAATCCTTAAATGAATATGTGTGAGAAATTTAATTCGGTTTCTAAAATTATAGAATTCCGATTCAAATTCCTTGACTCGATATCTAATCTTAGAAGAATATCCCTAAGATCTTTCAAGCTTAATGTAGACTTAATGCTCACTTAAGTTACTTAGATCCTAAGTATCCTCAAGCCTATAGCACTTAGTCCTATTGGGTAGCTTAGGTTATAGTCTAGGTCATTAAACATTGGGTTTTTCCTAGTTCTCTACAACCTTGGCTCTGATACCAACCTGTCACACCCCTGCGCCGCGTGCGGAATCCACGGCGCGGTGACGTATGAACAGTTGAATCATGCACAAGTATTGAACAAGAACAACCACAATGGATTACTAAGTTTCATAATGTTTAGACAATTGTTTAGTTACAGACAATCTATCTACCAAAAGAAAGACAACTACAGACCCAAAATATAGCTACAAAATAAGACTTCAAACAAGACAATTAAACGATTAGGATTTAATGTGTTTCTAATCCATCCTAGCATGTTTTTTCATCTTGTTCTATCTTAGAATGGTCTCCTTAGTTGTCTCTGAGAAAGTCTTAAACCTGATTACCTGAAACACATGAAAAGTAACTGTCCACTACAGAAGTAGTTGGTGAGAACAATAGGTTTAACATAAGTAATCATGCATTTGTAAAATAAAGCATAGGTATATTAAAGCAATAATTGAATTACATGGATGGGTTGCAACCCAAACTAACATCAAGTATGCAAAATGAGTGTAAACAGTCCAATCACTGTTTGCACGAAAGCCAACATATAATATCAAGTCCCAAACCACGTTTGGAGTTAGATAATACATCAACAGTTTTGATAACCATAATGACACCAAACCTGCAGTTAGCTTTTAAAACAAATCTAAAAGCTAACTCCATTTTGGATAATGAACCAGTGTGTCCGCTTTCCCTTGTTGTGATCACCCAGTACTAACGCTAATGAAACTTGATGGGTTTATAAGTTTGTTTACAACGATGGACACCATACTTTTGCACTTTGCTTTAAAAGTGGCGTGTTAATGCCTTAATTGATAACATGATTTGAAAACCCTGTTTGAATACCATGAACTGAATCCTTTGTTTTGAACACCATGAAATGAATCCATTGTTTTGAACACCATGAAATGAATCCATTGTTTTGAACACCATGAAATGAATCCTTTGTTTTGAACATCACCATGAAAACCATTGTTTGAATACCTTGTTTTGAATACCCTTGATTGATTGTGACCTTGTATAGAAAAAGGTTTATAACAAAAGTTCATAAAATCCATTATTTAAAAATGATTATCATTTATAAAACCATTTGAGTAAATCTGATATAAAATAGTTCAAAAAGCCTTTATAAAACTTTTTAATAGAAAGAGTTTATTAATTGATAAATCCTTTAAAACAGCTGATGAATCCCTTGGATTCGTGCAATGAACCTGTAACGTTTGTAAAATAGTACACATCTTGAATCATGAAATACGATTGTAAATATAGAGTTTGATCACGTGTTTCATCCCAAAACAGTTGTAAAACAGTAAAAGAGGGGCTAATGTTCTCACCTGTCTGCAGTAGACTCTGAACTATAACAAATAGCAAGTAGCAAACAGGACTTCTAACTGTTTCCTATATCATTGTAATCAAACATAAGATATAAGATTTATAGTTGTATAGACTTTGACTCATTGATTGACTTGTGATACTTGAACTTGATTTACTCTTGAATAATCATTCTCATGTTTGAAAGTGTTGTATGAATTTGAAAGTCATGATTATGATACTTGATCGACCAATGATTCATGAAAAGAGATGTCATGTTTCTTTTATGCACAATCTTATGCATAAAATGACAAGTGTTTGTGAAATTGATAACCATTGATGAATATAAATGAAGAGAAGATGTTCCAATTGTTTAAGACCCTTGTGATTATAACTTGGTCTCATGATTATGTTGAGTTACAATTTAACCCAATTAAAATCAACTCACAACTATTTTAAGTTGTGGGCCAATCATTGGGCCTTGAGTCCATGAAACAATGATGGACTAACTCAAAGTCCATTAGCCTTGTAAGCTAAACATGGGCCACTTTAATGCTTTATTGGGCCAAGTCAGAGTTTCATTGGACTGATTTAACTCAAATGGGCTCGGTTTAACCTATTGGGTCGGTTACTACTGAATTTGACCGAATAGAATTGAGTTGGGCCAACAATGGGCTTATGGGCCATGTAGTGGGCTGGAAATCATTATGTGGATCAAATGAAATAGTATGGCCTAAAACGAGGTCTTGGGCCCATTTATAAGTCGAAATAACAATGAATTGGGCCAAGGCAATAAGAGATTTCATGTTGTGGCTCGAATTGAACAACCTTGGCAGCGAACCTATTCCTTTTTCCTTCTAAGGTTCGGCTGAAACGAGTTCATAGGTTCGTCCCTCATAAGAAAATCACCAACGTTCGGCCAAGGAACCTTACAAGGTTCGGCTAATCATGGCAGCATGCAAGGTTCGTGGTTCTTAGGTGTTGATTTGTTCGCAAGGATTCGATTCTGGAAGCTTTAGGGTTCGGCTAATGAAACTGGATGCCCGAGGGTTCGTTAACCAGGATAGGTTCGGCTACAACCCTAGGGTTCGCTGTGGTTCGTGACTGATCCAGAAGATTCGTGGCATCAGAAAGGTTCGTTGGATGCATGCTGACTTGGTACAGGCTTGTGAGGACTTATTGGGTTCGACTGGTAACCCAACGAACCATGCAGGGTTCGCTGGGGTTCGCTATGTTCAAACTGGTTCGGCCAGGAAACCCTAATGGGTTCGTTTTCTTGACCACTGCCGAACCTGTTCATCTGCACCATCACCATCGCATTCAAGCTGTTCCAGTTCACTAGCTAAGCTGATCTATCATCAAGGGAAGTTACTATGGCTGCGAAATTGGAAATGAAGTGCTAGAATTAGATATGTATGTGTTTTAACAAAACCCACGAACGAAAACCCCATTTTTCAGCACTTTAATTCGATTATACCTCGTTTTTGGCTGGATGAATCCACAGATCCCTTGTACTTTCGTGTAGAGGATGTCGAGAGCTACGCGTGGACGCCAAGAACACCGAAATCCGTTGAGAATTGAGCGAGTTATGCGCGTTTGAAGTTCGGTTTTCTAGAGAGAGAGAGGTTGAACGAAAATTCTAGAGAGAGAGTGGGTTGTTGGTGGATTTAATGACAAAATGGTCTTGTTCAAGGCTTTTATAGCCCGTGTGGTATTCGGGTCCGTTTCGGTCGCTCGGTTCGCGTTTCCGGAACGTAACGCGTATTTTACGCGGTTTTAAATAAAAGAGTTGTTAAACTCAATAAAATGATGAGTTTCAAAATTGTAAAAATATAAAATAATTATTTTAACTAATTGTTCGAAAACAGATCGTTAAACAGTCACAATTACGTGTATACCCGCAATCGCGTACATTTTCCGATCGTATTAAATGTTTAAAGCCGTTCATTCGTAATTATAAGTTCAACATTCGTATCATTATGGATCGTCACCCATAACTATACTCAGTCTCGCTTACGCATTACGATTTTGTTTGATTAATTGTCATAATATTCGTCTTAACACTATGCACTAACTCTATCCTGTTACACCGAACGCAGTATATATATAGGGCTCACTCTCGCTACCCACCACTGTTTCGATATAACACGATACTGTTCTTGCCTAGGGTAATCGACTGTAATTAATAATACATACTTGTTCTCAAATAATAAAGATTCTAACACACAAGCACATAATGAACATATGAATCACATTGATTAACTGAACATGGACACACACTGATTCTAACACTGTTTACGACTATCATGACTAAATGTACAAATGTTACAGTCTCCCCTAGTTAAGGGAATTTCGTCCCGAAATTAACTAGCCGAAGATACTGTAAAAAGATGAGGGTACTTAAGCTTCATCTGGTCTTCACGTCCCCAGGTGAACTCAGCACCGCGTTTGCCCTCCCATCGTACCTTTACGATTAGGATACGACTGCGTTTAAGTTTCTTGACCCCATGATCCATGATTTCAACCGGACGTTCTATGAACTGCATGTTGTTCTGAATCTAAATGTCTTCCAGTGGAATCTGAACATCATGATCAGCTAAGCATTTCTTAAGATTTGATACATGAAAAGTGTCATGAACATTGCTTAGCTCCACTGGAAGTTTGAGTTTGTAGGCTACAGGACCAATCCGTTCCAGGATTTCAAAAGGTCCAACGTACCTTGGTGCAAGTTTCCCTTTCTTCCCGAATCGGACAACGCCTTTCCAGGGAGAAACTTTGAGTAAGACTCGGTCACCGACTTGAAAGTCAAGCGGTTTCCGACGTCGATCAGCATAACTCTTCTGCCGATCTCGTGCGGCCTTAAGCCGTGACTTAATGATTGTGATCTTGTCTGATGTTTCCTGAATGAGTTCTGGTCCTACGACCTGTGAGTCACCAATCTCGGTCCAACAGACCGGTGATCGGCACTTCCTACCATATAAAGCTTCGAATGGTGCACATTGAATGCTTGTATGGTAGCTGTTGTTATACGAAAACTCGATAAGTGGAAGATGAGTGTCCCAACTTCCACCGAAGTCAATGACACAAGAACGAAGCTTGTCCTCGAGTGTTTGGATAGTCCTTTCGCTTTGACCGTCGGTTTGGGGATGATACGCTGTGCTAAGATTAACACGAGTTCCCAAAGCCTTTTGCAATGATTGCCAAAAGCGAGAAGTGAAACGACTATCGCGATCATATATGATTGATGTTGGTGTACCATGACGCGCAATGATTTCGTTGATGTACAATATGGATAACTTCTCCATCTTGTAATCCTCTCGGATCGGGAGAAAATGAGCAGATTTGGTGAGTCGATCAACGATCACCCAAATCCAATCGAAACCTCGCGGAGTTCTCGGCAACTTAGTTATGAAATCCATGGAAATTTGCTCCCATTTCCATTGAGGAATTTCAGGTTGCTGCAGAAGTCCCGAAGGCTTTTGATGTTCTGCTTTGACTTTTGAACATGTTAGACATTTTCCCACAGTGCTATGTCTTCTTCATTCCCGGCCACCAGTAAGATGTCCTCAAGTCTTGGTACATCTTATCTGCTCCAGGATGAACTGAGTATCGCAACTTATGAGCCTCATCACAAATGAGTGTGCGCAATTCTTCAGACCTTGGAATCCAAATGCGGCCATTGAGATATAACACCCCATCAGCTCGAGGTTCTAGTTTCTTCTCAATGCCGCAGTCCAAGTCTGTCTTGAGTTGATTGTCTGTTACTACTTGTTGTTGTGCGATACGAATCAAGTCTTTCAAGTTTGGCTGTGTGTTGATCTCCATGGCTCTGACACGAATTGGTTTGACTGGTTCCTTATGACTAAGAGCATCCGCCACCACATTGGCTTTACCCGGATGGTAACGAATCTCACAGTCGTAATCAGTTAGAAGCTCAACACAACGTCGTTGTCTCATGTTGAAATCTTTCTGATTAAGGATGTGTTGCAGGCTCTTGTGGTCTGTATAGATGACACACTTAGTACCATAAAGGTAGTGTCTCCAAATCTTCAATGCAAAGACCACAGCCCCTAGCTCAAGGTCATGAGTAGTGTAATTCTTCTCATGAACCTTAAGTTGTCTTGAAGCATATGCAATGACCTTGTCCCGTTGCATAAGTACACAACCGAGACCAAGGTTTGAAGCATCACAGTAGACAATGAAATCATCACTGCCTTCTGGAAGACTAAGGATAGGGGAATTGCATAACTTCTGTTTAAGAAGTTGGAATGCATCTTCTTGTTTCTGTCCCCATATAAAGGCTTGACTTTTCTGAGTCAGTGTGGTAAGTGGCAAAGCAATCTTAGAGAAATTCACAATGAATCTCCTGTAATAGCCCGCCAGACCCAGAAATGAACGAATCTCTGTTGGAGTAGATGGAGTAGTCCAGTTCTTAATCGCCTCAATCTTTGTTGGATCTACATGTATTCCATCCTTGTTTATGACATGTCCTAAGAAGTGAACCTCCTTTAACCAAAATTCACATTTTGAAAATTTAGCATAAAGTTGTTCAGCTCTTAGTAACTCTAAGACTTTCCTCAAATGATCTTCATGTTCTTGTTCCGACTTGGAATAGATCAATATATCGTCAATAAAGACAATAACAATCTGGTCTAAGTATGGCCTGCAGACTCGGTTCATCAAGTCCATGAACACTGCGGGTGCATTGGTCAGCCCAAATGGCATAACCACAAACTCATAGTGTCCATATCGAGTCCTAAATGCAGTCTTTGGTATATCCTCATCATTTACTCGTAACTGATGATACCCGGACCGTAAGTCAATCTTAGAGAAGCAAGTTGCTCCCTGTAACTAATCAAACAGATCATCGATCCTGGGCAGAGGATATCTATTCTTGATTGTCAATTTGTTCAGCTCACGATAATCGATGCACATACGAAATGAACCGTCTTTCTTCTTGACAAAGAGTACCGGAGCTCCCCAAGGAGAGAAACTCGGTCTTATGAAACCTTTGTCTAGAAGTTCCTGAAGCTGACTAGACAGTTCCTGCATCTCATATGGTGCTAATCGATACGGTGACTTCGCCACTGGGTTTGCTCCAGGGACGAGATCGATTCTAAATTCCACTTGTCGGACTGGTGGTAGTCCAGGCAAGTCTTCTGGAAATACATCCGGATAATCTCTAATGACTGGAACGTCTCCAACTGCTTTCTTATCAGGTTTCCTTTCCACCACGTGAGCCAGGAACGCATAGTATTTCTTCTTTAGATACTTCCTTGCCTTGATGCACGATACAATCTTCAATCCGCGGCAGGGTTTCTCGCCATAGATTCTCATCGTTTCGCCGGACGGTAAAGGAATCCGTATAAGTTTCTCCGAACATACGATTTCAGCATTGTTTTTGGATAACCAATCCATTCATATTACCACCTCGAAGCTTCCGAGTGTCATAGGAATGAGATCGATGGAGAAAAGATGGTCGTTTAATCTTAATTCACAACCATGTATTATAGAATCTACGTGTATGGTATTACCATCAGCTACTTCTACGGTATAAGGGGCAGTAAGTATCGATGGTTGTATGTTAAGCAAAGAAGCAGTATGAGCAGAGATAAAACTTTTATCAGCACCAGTATCAAATATGATAGAAATGTAATGACCATTAAGGAGAAATGTACCCGTGACAACTGCTGGCTCCTCGCGTGCTTCGGCAGCTCCGATAACAAAGGCACGAGCAGTAGTAGTAGTGTTGTTGAGTTTTGGACACTGATTTCTGAAGTGTCCTTCTGCCCCACACTTATAACAGGCCCTTCCACCTGTAGTAGTAGTGGTAGCAGTTGTAGCAGCAGCAAGATGAGCAGATCGACAAGTAGCTGCTAAGTGTCCCATTCGCCCACACTTAAGACACTTTTTGCATGGAGTGGCGGGTAGATGATGATACTGGCATTTGGTGCAAAGTGGAAACAGGCCAGTATAAGGCTTTCTGGCATTAGCAGGTTGTGGCATAGCAGTAATAGGTGTAGCATGAGTGGGTGCAGCTGCAGTCAACGCTGCAAAGTTCTTGATCGTCTTTGGCTTCTTCTTTTTGTGATGGTGTTGTTCAGGCTTCTTGCCTTCTTCAATCTGTGCTCTCTTGAATCCCTTTCGGGTGAGCACACCAGATTTAACATACTCCTCGGTAACAGTAGCACCCAGTTGAATTGCTGCTTCTAGAGTAGTGGGGTTATTACCCATAACAGTTCCTCTAACAACCAGAGGTAAACCTTCAATATATTTCTCTATCCTGCGGGATAGAGGGGTAACCAAGTGTGGCACCAAAATGTACAACTCATGGAAACGAGTTGTATACTTGGCGTTTTCACCACTATCTTGCACCAGATTCCACATCTCCACCTCCAGTTTCTTCAGCTCGTGACGTGGACAAAACTTCTCCACAAGTAAGTTCTTGAAACCGTCCCACGGTAATGCTAATGCGACTTCACGTCCTCTGGTGTTCTTCTCAGTATTCCACCAGGTGAGTGCGCCCTTATGAAAAGCGCTTGAAGCCATTTTGACTTTCAGATTTTCAGGGCATCCTGTGAAGTCGAGAATGTCCTCAATGCTTTCCAGCCACTGCAGTAGGCCGGTAGCTCCTTCAGTACCAGAGTACTTGGGAGGCTTACCATCGTTGAACTGCTTGAAAGTGAAGTTAGCAGTTCCAGTAGTTGTAGCATTTGAGTTACGTTCTGAATCACTAGTACTTCCCCGAAGATTCTGGGTAATATCAGTGACCATGCCCGGAATGACATCTCTCATGTGTATAGCGATGGCTCGGGCAATCTTGTTGATCTCATCGTCGTTGCCACTTGTCGAACCCCATCCGTTAGGATCACGTCGGGGAGGCATTCTACGAATAGAAGCCACAAGCGGGTCAGTAACGAGAAAGGATACAATTGAATTTGCATGATAAAATTTAGTAATATATCCATACTACTAGTATTATCATTCAATTGTAATATGAGCATGTACACGTATAAGCAATCAGCTTATTAGCATACTTCTCATGTGAATGTGTATAACGTTCCATGATCTCACTCCACCAAACCTACACACTGACACTTTCCCAATATACCGAAGATAGCTTATATATAGGGCATACGAAAGGGTCAACCAAACTGCCAGCCCAGATGCCATCCCACCACCGCTTCGATATACCACGATCACGTCCTTGCTAGCATTTGGCAACATGTTTGTACCGATTTCCAAGTGTGTTCCATTGATTAAGAATCCCATGATCTTTGATCCATTTGAACTATGATAGAATCCATGATTGAACTATGATTATGTTATGTGTGAACCTACTAACAGTTGTTAACATGTAGAACTAAGTCATATGAGTGCTCTACATTGTTACTGTTAAACTATGTTAGTAGTACTAATGATGTAATCACTTAAGAATTTCACTTAAGGTTTACATTGAAAGAATGTTCACCACTTGATTGATTTACCATAATGTTTGGTTCATCCAAGTTTGAATTGCACTATGATTTGATTCACCAATGATTGTGTCTCTAATGTTTGTATCCCATGTGTTTGACTAATGTTCAATGTTCCCAGTTGCTCCCGAATCCTCACTTCAAATACGAACGCCGGATTCCCCCTAACATACTGAAATAAGCTTATATATAGGGTAAGCTCTCACCGACCCACCACTTACCTCAGCACGTCAGCGTTAATCCGTCGTTTATATTTGGGGCTAAGATTCCAACTGTTGATTGGTTATGATTGTTTCATGATTGCCTCTTGTACTATGGATATGATTATGACTGTGTAAACCACGGTTCTTAATTTACTTGAAATTAAAACCTTAGGTTTCTGTATATGTGTCCTAGGTTGATTTAACCTAGGTTCCCAATACTTGCAGTATTGAGTAATATGATTTCCTGTGAGAACTTCAACTAAAGAATACTGTTACACAGATTCTAAGTTATAAAGTTCCTATGATAATGAACACCTGATAATGATAACATGACAAGGATTTCAATTCAAGATTCTAAATTAATAGATCTTGACCTTTGAATTCCTATGATAAACATGACAAGGATTCCAAATCAAGATTCTAAATTAATAGATCTTGACCTTTGAATTCCTATGATATGACAAGGATTTCAAATCAAGATTCTAAATTAATAGATCTTGACCTTTGAATTCCTATAATGAACATGATAAGGTTTTAGATCAAAGATACAGATCTTTGCCTCTAAATCCTGTGATGAACTCTGATGGAGAATTCCAGATCAAGGATACTAAGAATACAAATCCTTGCCCCTGGAATTCTTTAATGAACTCTGTGTGAGAATTTCAGATCAAGGATACTAAGAATACAGATCCTTGCCTCTGAAATCCTTAAATGAATATGTGTGAGAAATTTAATTCGGTTTCTAAAATTATAGAATTCCGATTCAAATTCCTTGACTCGATATCTAATCTTAGAAGAATATCCCTAAGATCTTTCAAGCTTAATGTAGACTTAATGCTCACTTAAGTTACTTAGATCCTAAGTATCCTCAAGCCTATAGCACTTAGTCCTATTGGGTAGCTTAGGTTATAGTCTAGGTCATTAAACATTGGGTTTTTCCTAGTTCTCTACAACCTTGGCTCTGATACCAACCTGTCACACCCCTGCGCCGCGTGCGGAATCCACTGCGCGGTGACGTATGAACAGTTGAATCATGCACAAGTATTGAACAAGAACAACCACAATGGATTACTAAGTTTCATAATGTTTAGACAATTGTTTAGTTACAGACAATCTATCTACCAAAAGAAAGACAACTACAGACCCAAAATATAGCTACAAAATAAGACTTCAAACAAGACAATTAAACGATTAGGATTTAATGTGTTTCTAATCCATCCTAGCATGTTTTTTCATCTTGTTCTATCTTAGAATGGTCTCCTTAGTTGTCTCTGAGAAAGTCTTAAACCTGATTACCTGAAACACATGAAAAGTAACTGTCCACTACAGAAGTAGTTGGTGAGAACAATAGGTTTAACATAAGTAATCATGCATTTGTAAAATAAAGCATAGGTATATTAAAGCAATAATTGAATTACATGGATGGGTTGCAACCCAAACTAACATCAAGTATGCAAAATGAGTGTAAACAGTCCAATCACTGTTTGCACGAAAGCCAACATATAATATCAAGTCCCAAACCACGTTTGGAGTTAGATAATACATCAACAGTTTTGATAACCATAATGACACCAAACCTGCAGTTAGCTTTTAAAACAAATCTAAAAGCTAACTCCATTTTGGATAATGAACCAGTGTGTCCGCTTTCCCTTGTTGTGATCACCCAGTACTAACGCTAATGAAACTTGATGGGTTTATAAGTTTGTTTACAACGATGGACACCATACTTTTGCACTTTGCTTTAAAAGTGGCGTGTTAATGCCTTAATTGATAACATGATTTGAAAACCCTGTTTGAATACCATGAACTGAATCCTTTGTTTTGAACACCATGAAATGAATCCATTGTTTTGAACACCATGAAATGAATCCATTGTTTTGAACACCATGAAATGAATCCTTTGTTTTGAACATCACCATGAAAACCATTGTTTGAATACCTTGTTTTGAATACCCTTGATTGATTGTGACCTTGTATAGAAAAAGGTTTATAACAAAAGTTCATAAAATCCATTATTTAAAAATGATTATCATTTATAAAACCATTTGAGTAAATCTGATATAAAATAGTTCAAAAAGCCTTTATAAAACTTTTTAATAGAAAGAGTTTATTAATTGATAAATCCTTTAAAACAGCTGATGAATCCCTTGGATTCGTGCAATGAACCTGTAACGTTTGTAAAATAGTACACATCTTGAATCATGAAATACGATTGTAAATATAGAGTTTGATCACGTGTTTCATCCCAAAACAGTTGTAAAACAGTAAAAGAGGGGCTAATGTTCTCACCTGTCTGCAGTAGACTCTGAACTATAACAAATAGCAAGTAGCAAACAGGACTTCTAACTGTTTCCTATATCATTGTAATCAAACATAAGATATAAGATTTATAGTTGTATAGACTTTGACTCATTGATTGACTTGTGATACTTGAACTTGATTTACTCTTGAATAATCATTCTCATGTTTGAAAGTGTTGTATGAATTTGAAAGTCATGATTATGATACTTGATCGACCAATGATTCATGAAAAGAGATGTCATGTTTCTTTTATGCACAATCTTATGCATAAAATGACAAGTGTTTGTGAAATTGATAACCATTGATGAATATAAATGAAGAGAAGATGTTCCAATTGTTTAAGACCCTTGTGATTATAACTTGGTCTCATGATTATGTTGAGTTACAATTTAACCCAATTAAAATCAACTCATAACTATTTTAAGTTGTGGGCCAATCATTGGGCCTTGAGGAAACCCTAATGGGTTCGTTTAGGGTTCGCTGGGGTTCGCTATGTTCAAACTGGTTCGGCCAGGAAACCCTAATGGGTTCGTTTTCTTGACCACTGCCGAACCTGTTCATCTGCACCATCACCATCGCATTCAAGCTGTTCCAGTTCACTAGCTAAGCTGATCTATCATCAAGGGAAGTTACTATGGCTGCGAAATTGGAAATGAAGTGCTAGAATTGGATATGTATGTGTTTTAACAAAACCCACGAACGAAAACCCCATTTTTCAGCACTTTAATTCGATTATACCTCGTTTTTGGCTGGATGAATCCACAGATCCCTTGTACTTTCGTGTAGAGGATGTCGAGAGCTACGCGTGGACGCCAAGAACACCGAAATCCGTTGAGAATTGAGCGAGTTATGCGCATTTGAAGTTCGGTTTTCTAGAGAGAGCGGTTGAACGAAAATTCTAGAGAGAGAGTGGGTTGTTGGTGGATTTAATGACAAAATGGTCTTGTTCAAGGATTTTATAGCCCGTGTGGTATTCGGGTCCGTTTCGGTCGCTCGGTTCGCGTTTCCGGAACGTAACGCGTATTTTACGCGGTTTTAAATAAAAGAGTTGTTAAACTCAATAAAATGATGAGTTTCAAAATTGTAAAAATATAAAATAATTATTTTAACTAATTGTTCGAAAACAGATCGTTAAACAGTCACAATTACGTGTATACCCGCAATCGCGTACATTTTCCGATCGTATTAAATGTTTAAAGCCGTTCACTCGTAATTATAAGTTCAACATTCGTATCATTATGGATCGTCACCCATAACTATACTCAGTCTCGCTTACGCATTACGATTTTGTTTGATTAATTGTCATAATATTCGTCTTAACACTACGCACTAACTCTATCCTGTTACACCGAACGCAGTATATATATAGGGCTCACTCTCACTGCCCACCACTGTTTCGATATAACACGATACTGTTCTTGCCTAGGGTAATCGACTGTAATTAATAATACATACTTGTTCTCAAATAATAAAGATTCTAACACACAAGCACATAATGAACATATGAATCACATTGATTAACTGAACATGGACACACACTGATTCTAACACTGTTTACGACTATCATGACTAAATGTACAAATGTTACAAGTGGGAACAAATGGCTATGGATATCGAAACCAAGCTACCTCGCGCTTCCATGGGTCATAGTGCTCTTTGAGTCGCCAATGACCGATTGACAAAAATCTATCCATTTCTTGCTAACGCGGTAAAACTTCGCGATAGGTAAAATGACGGAGTATACAACAACGAGATAGTAGTACGTCATGGGATATCATTGTTTAACATTTTAGATATAGAGAGCTAATTCACATGAAGGTTTTAACTAACGTCGCAGAAACCTCTAGGGATGTACTTAAATTCGAGTATAGTTCACCATCCATCAACGGACGGTCGAAGCTAAGGTACGACACAGACCCTAGAGGATATGATGAGAATCTGTGTGTTAAACTTCGGTGGAAATTGGGACTCTCAATTGCCACTGATCAAATTCTCCTGCAACAACAGCCATAATAGTAGCATTGAATGCACGTCATTCAAGGCTCATTAAGACCGGAATATGTCGGCTATCGAGCTATTGGATTGAGACAGGAGGTGATCGAACAGCTAAACCAGAGCTTAGTAGATCAACTATTGACAAGATAGCTTAGATTTAACAAAGGTTACGGATAGCAAGGATAAGACAGAAAAGTTAAACCAATGAATAACGCAAGCCGTTGACATTTTGAGTGGGAAATCTTATCAAGTTAAAGGTACCCTGAGGAAAGATGTAGTCCATTTTGGAATATAGGGACAAATACACACCACGAAACGCCGGACAGTTCAAGATCATCGAACGTATTTGTCTTGTAGCATATAGACTGAGATCACCAGACGATCTCAGTGGTGTGTACGACGTATTTCACGTCTCAAATTTGAAGAAATGTTTTAATGACAAATCGATCGTCATATCAGTTGAAGAAATTCAACTGGACAAACATTTATACTTTTATCTAAAAATCTTCGAAGAGTATGCCTCGCTGAGTTAAACAACTAAGGCGAAGCCGTACTCCGATTGATAAGTCTCATCGGGATTCAAAGCGCAAACTCAAGTTTACTTGAGAAATACAAAGATCACAGGAAGTTTAAGTATTCCCAACTGTTTACAGAGAAAGCCGTACCCGATAACTATTCTTAAATTTCGGGACTAAATTTCTCTAACAAGGAGAGACTGTAACATCAGTGCCGGAAACGTCACCGGAACAGTGATCTCTACAGTACATGAACAGTAAATCAGGTACGTATTTCAGTTATCATTGGTATATCGTTGTCAATTCATGTATCATAGCACAGTTCAGATTCAGTTCAGAAAATCAAAGCTCAGAATTATGGTTCATCAGTCAGATACTTATCTGACGATACAGAACCATCATGTGATTATGTGTTAAGATTCTATTATGTATAATCGTATGTGAGGTTTTATTGAACAAAACAATATGGATGTTGTTACGTGAATGCTAAACCGACGGATTATTCGTATAGGTGACGATCTGTACGAATAAATCTGGAAGTTTAACGTTCTGAATGATATCCAATAATTAGAAAACAATTTTTAAAAGTATAGTTATCGTTGTGTTCGTACGGATGACGATCGGAAAGAATACGCGCGATAACCGTACGATTCGATTTTGAACAGTAAATTAAATATTATTGAAAATTTAAAATAAATAAAAGATATTTAGTTAATTTATTAGGAATCACAACCTAAATAATTTTATTAACTTTATTTTTTTAAAACCGAGACGTTTCGTTACGACAACGAAACGAAACCGACACTTTTACGCGAAACCAAGCGAAACCGAACGAGACCGAACACCCGGGTATTTTGTGTCACACCCCGGGCCGGCGGGAACGGATCGTGTTTTCCCGTCGGGCGGAATGTTCCCGGGGCGCGATATCATTGAGTTGATAATCAAATGATCAGATTGTTTACATAGCACATGAGATATGAATGAGAAATGCTAATCATGACATGAATTAAAATTACAAAGTTAAATTACATTGTACATCATAATTTAACTAAGTAAATCTAATCAAAAAGAATCAATGAGTTTATATCTTGATCTGTACAAGATATACAAAAGTGATTCAATGTTCTGTCATATCAAAAGTATGCAATTAAAAGAAAGCTAGGTCTTCTATGAGTCCACTAGCTTATCATTTGCATATAGTATCTACACCTGTTCGTCACCTGAGAAAACATGTAATTTAAACAAAGTCAACACTAGGTTGGTGAGTTCATAAGTAAGTAAATTGAAAACCATTGAACTGATCATGCACACATTCACAATGATATAATTGTTGCTTGTATACTTGTTTCACCTGTTCCACCCAATGGCCTCTCCTTAGTTATATGTACAAGTAGTATATCACCTAACTAAGTATGCTTATATATAGGGAATCACGAAAGGGTCAAGCCCAGACGCTATCCCACCACATACTCAACCAAGTTCCACCCCACTTGCGATACAACTAAAGATATCCATTTCCCAACTATCTGAATTGTCCGCTGTATAATCATATGTAGAATAATAATATAGTAAGAGGGGTTTAGTCATCAAACCGAAGTATTGATAAACCCTCGTCAAATTAAGGAATTTAGATTATTTAAATCTGATCCTTATATTATTCTATTACTTGTGAGGTTAACTTTTATGATACACTTTTAATTTAATTAAAAGTATTAGTTAACTGTTCATCATATGTCTCCAAATGCAACGTATAGAATCCGAATGGAATCCATTTTAATCCTCACGTAATCAGATTAAAATGCATTCCATTCTCTCCTATCCTGCCATGTGATCCCAAAGTTTCCGTGTGGGATTGTATCAGGTGATTAACAAAGTCGAATAAGAACTTGTCTTATTACGTTATGATAATAGGGTGTAAATGACAAGAATCCCATGAAGTTACGTTATCATGATCATCATTTACTGAATCCATGTGTTCCCAAAGTATCCGTGTGGGAATGTTCTCGTGTGTTTAACAAAGTCGAATAAGAACTTGTCTTATTACGTCATGTTAAATGTGTGTAAGTGACAAGAATCCCATGAAGTTACGTTATCATGATCATCATTTACTGAATCCATGTGTTCCCAAAGTATCCGTGTGGGAATGTTCTCGTGTGTTTAACAAAGTCGAATAAGAACTTGTCTTATTACGTTATGTTAAATGTGTGTAAATGACAAGAATCCCATGAAGTTACGTTATCATGACCGTCATTTACTGTAAATGATAAGAATCCCATGAAGTTACGTTATCATGACCATCATTTACTGAATCCATGTGTTCCCAAAGTATCCATGAGGGAATGTTCTCATTTTACAGTTAAGTGTAGATTGTTTAAGTACTTGATCATGTGGAAATAACTAAGTGTTATAAGTTTAATCTCATAACTAAGTTATTATAATGTATTGATGATTAAGAATTATCTTATCATAATCATATGAGTTTCCCTGTTATCTCATAATCATACAAGCATGCATACAATGATAATCGATAATAAACAATTTAATATTATCAAATCAAAGTATAAATAACATGTTAAGCAAACTTTTACATAAATAAAAGCAAACATGTTTCTCAGCCCCGAGAATTAAAATCGGTAAAGATTTAAAGTAAAAGGGGGCATATGAACTCACCTTGTAGTTGTTGTGTTTGACTTAGCTTAAACAAGAATGTATGCGCTCTTGATTGTACTTGAGTGTATTTTCACGATCCTGTATTGATTTCACGATGTTTATAACTTGTTAGTATGAATTATAGAGATTTTATGTGTATGTATGTGTTAGCCATAAGCTTTGGCCAACACTTAACGTCTTCGGTCTCTGTTGGCCCATCTTTATTTGTTATTGGTTCTTGTAATCCATAGACTTTCTTTGACGTATTCTTGTTTCATCCAGTTTGTATTAAAGCCCATTTGTAGTTTCATGAAGTCATGTTATAAGTTAGAAGACTTTGTTGCAAAAATTGTCGTTTTGGTAGTAATCCCTTGGTTATCATACGTATTAGGGTTGAGTTAAAGAGCTACAATAGTTCTTTAGTCATATGGGCCAACAATTTAAGTTGGGCCAATGATATTAGGTGTTGAATCATAAAGGCCTTGCCAAAAGTTACAAAACTAGTGTTCAAGTGGCCTTGTGGGCCTTGTTTTGGGCCTGTAAGGAATTTATTGGGCCCAAGGTGGGCCTAAGTCATATAGGGCTGTAGGAATCAAAAGCGGACCAGAAATAGGTTGTTGACCAAGTTAAGGACAAAGTGGCTCCAAAAGTGAGGACAAGGGCCTCAAAATGGGCCTTAAATCAATTTCTGTGGGCCTCGGGTGGATTTTGATGGGCCCAATCGGTTTTGTCTCGGGCCTTCACCAATAAAGTTCATGGGCCAAGCTGGGCCTTGCTTACATGGGCTGAAACCAATGCGGGCCTAAAATTTAGGTTGTTGACCAGAATCTTGGCCTTGGGCCAAAAGCAGTGGGCCTTGAGCCATAAACTGTGGGCCTTGAGCCATTCCTTTCCTGTTGGGCCTTCCAAAAGTTGATGGGTCAATCTTAGAGGTGTTGGGCCTGAATGGGGATTGTGGGCCTACCAGTGACCTAATCAGTTATGTGTGTGGACCAATCTCACTGAAATGGGCCTAAACAGAAATCTGGCCCAATCAATCATTCTGGCCACAAAAATGGGTGTGGACTGCATAAGAGAGCTGAAATTGGTCGACTATGGACTGAAACAGAAATGTCTGGGTCGAAATGGGCCAATTGGGCCAGCATTTAAACTGTTGGGCCTGTTCATGCCTACTAGGCCAAGTGAAAGTAAATTGGGCCAGAAGTGAAATGGACCGAATGTTTGGGCCTGGAACAATATTCTACTGGTTGTTGAATCAATAGAAATGGGCTAAAGTCAGTGAGCCATGATGGCCTGGATGGGCCGTAACATTTGGCCTTCAACTCTCATGGGTTTAGGGTTTCTTGGCCGACTACATTCCCATGAATCCTTCTGCCGACTGGTATACTTGAACTCATGGCCCTCATGACCGAATAGAGTTGGTTATGGCCGCATAAAGACATGGTCGAATAGAGGTGGCCGACTGAGGTGGTGCAGGCGAGTGGGTGGTGGCCGCCGAATGGAAATGGGCGAATGGCTGGGAGGGTGGCTGCGAATGTCTAAGGCCCGAATGGAGGTTGGTCCTGGTCGAATAGGTGGCTGTCGAATGGGAAGGCCGGCGAATGAGTGAGGTTGGGCGAATGGCTGTCATTCGGTCGAGAGGAGGAGGGGTCATTCGACCCTAGCCATTCGGCTATCTGAAAGACTCCCATTCGTTCATAACTTCGGCCAACATAGTGCAGCCCTCAAACCCAGGATTCATGATGTGTTTCGAAGGTACATGTGCTTAGAAAGGTGCTCTAGTAGTCGTGGGTTACAAGAAAAAGGCCTTAGGCTGGTTAGATTTGGAGTTAGAACAAAAAGGGTGAAAAACCCTAATTTTCCAGATTTTGCAACTCGTTTTTACCTCGTTTCCGGTGGTGTAAAGCCTAGATCCGTTGTACTTTCTTGTAGAGGATGTCGAGGGCTACGCGTGGGCGAAAGAATCACTCGAATTGGTTGAGAAACAAGAAAGTTATGAAGGTTTAAAGCTTGAGAAAACCCTAAAATGGTGAAACCGGGATTTTGGTGTAGAGAGAGAGTGGGGATGAGAAAAATGAGGAAGATGACTCAATTGAGGGTATTTATACCCCGAGGGTGTTCGGGTTCGTTTTCGTTGCTCGGTTCGTAAATTCGTACGTTTTCCGGAAAATTACGCGTAATTTAAATGTTTTAAATAAAAAGAGTTTAATTTAATTATTTTGATGAGTTTCAAAATTGTAAAATATTATTTATTTGATTTTATTAAATTATTTTCGTTCGTGACGTGTTTTCGTTGTCGTTTCGTCAGATCGCGTAACCTTCGCGCGTAATTCGTTCGAATCGTCACCCGAACGAATACGACGATGGTTTTGCTTTCTGACTTTTGTTTTCTACTTTTCAGTCATTATTTCAGAACTCTAAACTCACAGATATGTTTGTGTGAATCGTCACTCACGCAAACACACTGTCAGTTCGTCATTCTGAAATAACACTGCGTTATGTTTTAATTGTGTTTCCTCACTGTCGGACTCAACTATACTTTCTGTTTTCACATTGTTTTTGTATCGACTTGTCGGTCATCTGATTCCTGTCATCTGTGGACATCAGATCGCAACTGATATGTTTTCTGAATATCGTTTGAATACCGTTGTTTCTCATGATTTGTTGTGTTAATTGTAATTAAGTTTTCACTTAATAAACACAACTAATGTTTCAAATGTACGTTGTACTTGATGTATTTAAGTTTATACGAAAATATGTACAACGATTTCTTGTATTTAGGATTCTGTTAATACAAGTACTGTTTAAACTCACGTATGTACACTTAGTATAAGGTGAAAGTACACATACCGTACGGACTTGCCGGACGATCTGGTACTTGCTGTTACAGTCTCCCCTTGTTAAAGAAATTTCGTCCCGAAATTTAAGCATCGAAGTCGGGCTTCAATTCTCGAACAGATGGGGATACTTTGCTTTCATGTTGTCCTCACGTTCCCAGGTAAATTCTGGTCCACGCTTGGAGTTCCATCGAACCTTTACAATAGGGATACGGCTTCGTTTCAGTCTCTTGACTTCACGTTCCATAATCTCTACAGGTTCTTCAATGAAATGTAGTTGTTCATCAATTTGTATCTCTTCCAATGGTATGATCAATGTTTCATCTGCTAGACACCTCTTGAGATTTGATACATGAAACACATCGTGTACTCCACTGAGTTCATCGGGGAGTCTGAGTCTGTATGCCACAGGACCTATGCGTTGAGTAATCTCAAACGGTCCGACATACCGGGGTGCTAGTTTACCTTTAGCCCCAAAACGAACTACGCCTTTCCATGGGGACACTTTCAACATGACTCGGTCACCCACATCAAATTCCAAAGGCTTGCGCCGTTTGTCTGCGTAACTCTTTTGGCGACTACGTGTTGCTTGTAATCTCTGTTGTATCTGGGCTATCTTATCAGTAGTTTCCTGAATAAGTTCAGGCCCAGTTATTCTGTTGTCTCCCACTTCGGTCCAACAAATTGGAGACCGACATTTTCTACCATAAAGTGCTTCAAACGGAGCACATCCAATGCTGCTGTGGTAGCTATTGTTGTAGGAGAATTCAATAAGTGGTAAATGTGTGTCCCAACTTCCACCGAAGTCTAGGATGCATGTTCTCAGCATATCCTCTAGGGTTTGAATAGTGCGCTCGCTTTGTCCATCCGTTTGTGGATGATAAGCAGTGCTCAAGTTAACACTTGTCCCTAAGGATTGTTGCAATGATTGCCAGAACCACGAAGTGAATCGACTGTCCCGGTCTGAGATAATAGACAATGGCACACCGTGCCTCACTACTATTTCATCAATGTATAGTCTTGCAAGTTTCTCCATCTTGTATGTTTCTCTGATTGGCAAGAAATGCGCGGACTTGGTTAATCTATCAATGATAACCCAAATCGAATCGTGTCCGCTGGAAGTGCGGGGTAGCTTGGTAATGAAATCCATAGCTATTTGTTCCCACTTCCATTGTGGTATCTCTGGTTGCTCCAGCAAACCCGAAGGTTTCTGGTGTTCAGCTTTGACTTTGGCACAAGTGATACATTTGCCAACATAAGTGGCAATGTCTTTCTTCATGCCTGGCCACCAATAAAATGACCTAAGATCTTGGTACATCTTATCAGCACCAGGATGAACTGAATAACGTGTCTTGTGTGCCTCGTCAAGTATGAGTGTTCGAAGTTCATCTAATGCTGGAATCCAAACACGATCCAGATAGTAGATAACTCCATCTTGCTTTGTCTTGAAATGTTTCTCGGCTCCACAATCGAGCTCGCGTTTCAGATTGTCTCTTGCCACTGCCTCCTGTTGTGCTTGTAAGATATGATCTCTCAAACTTGTTTGCACCGTCATGCCCATAGCGCGAACGCGTAAGGGTTTGTGTAACACCCCGACCGACGGCGGAATCATCGGGATGCCACGAGGGATGTGTAGATTGTTCAAAAGCTCGTGGGTATCTAAATCAAATCATCATATATCATTTAATCAACCAAAATAATTACACAAAAATCATGTTCATCATGAATCAAGTACATTAGTTACACAAAAGAATTAGTTAAACTAACTAAACTCTAATCGCCAGAAATTTAGTTAATTAACTAAGTCCAAGGTCCTATATGATGATGTCCAAAATAGAAGAGATCCTCTCTTCATTCCTACTTGTCTCCATCACCTGAAACATGTAAGAAATCAAGTGTCAACTACAAAAGTAGTTGGTGAGTAATCATAAGTTTTTATATTTAAAAATGTTTTAGTAAAATGAGTTTGAAAGTTTATGCTTAAAATGGTTTTATAAAATGCTTTGTTTAAAACGAGTATAAAACTTATGATCTTCTTGAGAAAATCCATATGAATACCTGTATGAGATAATCCAACACACATCCATCAATTCAACAGCCAAACACATACACAATCACATAACCACATAACCAAATCAATCATAGCCAGTCACAAATAATCATAATCAAATATAGATAATCAATCCACAAACTAATCAACCAATCTCATCAACCATATTCTCAAATAATGTTCGTGACTATACATGATCATTATGTAATTAACATAAGTTAAATACATGATTCATGGAGTGGTAGCTAACCACGTGACAATACATGAAACCAAAGCAATTAACCGAAGTCAAAGGCAATGATTCACAGATGTGGAAATCACCCACGTGACAATACACGATGTCAAAGCAATTAACCAAAGTTAAGAGCGATGATTATCGAGGTTTGTGACAATACTTGTAATCTTTATTATTAACCGAAGTCAATAACAAAGTTTACATGGATTTAAAATAATAAGAGTCCATCCATAATAATTGATAATTAAATAGTGAATATCATATTGATAAACAGGTATTAACCTTGAGTTATCAAAACAATATTTGAATTTGGTATACATGCTTCACCTCCGAGTTTTAAAACAAAAATAGTTTAAAGAAAGGGAGGTTATGAGAACTCACCTGAAGTCCTTAGAATATGTGCTCTCGTGTTATGCGCACTCGCGTAGATAACTCAAAGCAACTCAATGATCTGTAATTATTGTGATTTCCACTATTATAAGCATAGGTGCTTCATATCCAATTAATATCTATATTAGTTCACTTTTAACTCTTTAATATTTCGTTTTAAATTGGTGATCTCTAAGTATTCACTTCTATGTCACCGAATGTTTCTTTAGCTTATTTTTATTTAGTCAAAGTTAAAGTTGAAGCCCTTAAGATCTTGTTACTTCTCACCTCATAAAAATAATTCAACTCGTTGATTTTCAGATTATTTAGTGATAATATGTAGAACAAGGTCTTGTGTATATTACAATGAATGAGTGTATTACAAGGTAGTGACGTCCCTTATACGTACACCCATACATACCCACATACATGGTCAATTTAAGTGCCCACCATGCTTCATATGATCAAACCTAAATTGATTTACATAGATTATAGTTAATTTATTTATTGAAGAATGTTGAAATTATGTAAAAATCTCATAATTCAATGTTTGTGGTTATTTGAAAAGGTGGCAACTTAAACCAACTTCCCATGCATGCATAAGTATCATTGGTCTCTTCCCCCATTGCCTAATCCTCCCCTTAAGACTAGTTTTAATTCATTTTTCTTTGATTAGCCATGGTGGCAGCGAACCCTTTGGCTATAGTCATGGGTTCGGCCCAACATAGTGAAATGGTTCGGCTAACATAGAGGAAAGAGGGTTCGTAGGTTATAAGGACAAAAAGGTTCGGCCTAATGAAGCTGACAGGTTCGTCATTCCATGGTTCGGCTCAATAGAAGTAGCAGGGTTCGTCCCTATCAGATTCGTGTAGGGTTCGTGACTCCCATGAGTTCGGCTAACAGGATGATGGTTCGGCTAAGGCTCTCCCGGTTTAAGGGCCATAGCTTCGCTGCACATGCAGCCTCCACGAACCCTTATGGTTCGGTTATGAAAGAAAAAGAGTTCGGTCCAACCTGTGCATGGTTCGTGAGTCAAGATGATGCAGCTAGGGTTCGGTCAAGACACAAGAGGGTTCGTGGCACTGTTGGCGGCTGAAAGGCTCGGCCAATCCTTTTGAGGGTTCGGCACATTTGTTTCAGCTCAAAGAAGGTTCGGCCGACCCTTAGCCTCTCGCGAACCCTGTACCTTCAACAGCTCTCACCATCCTTCCTCGATTTCTACAGGTCTAAGGTCATCTATGGCTTCTCAAAGCTCAGTAATAAATCGATTAACACAATACAAAACTCCCAATTCCCGGTTTAATGAATATTCATAACAAAATAGGGTTTTCACCCAAAAACCGAAAAGAACTACTCACATTTACCTCAATACGTGATTCCAACTCGAGATTTTTTTACACCTTCTTGTTCTCCTTGATCTCTCGAACACGTAGCCGCAAGAATCTCGCAAATCCGTTAAGAAACGAGCTCACAAAGCTAGAGAGAAGTTGGTTGTGTTGTGGGTGACGAAAATGAGGGGGTTTAGAGAGAGAGTGTGTTTGTGAAATATGAGGAAGAGGATGGAATTTCCTTCCATATATCGCGTGTAATCCCCGTGTTCGGTCTCGTTTTTATCGCGATGTAATATAATAAAATGCCCGGTTTTAGTTGTAAATATGTTTTAAAATACAAAGCATTTAACTAAATAAGTTTTGTGTTAATAAAATGGTTTTAAATAAAATGTTTCATACATTTATTCCATTTCATTATCGTTAAACAAATTAATTTATAAGTAATTTTATTCGAAACGACTTAAGTTGTGATTCCTAATAAATATTTTTAGTTTTCGTTTATTAATTTAATATCGTTAGATAATATTTAATTATCTCGTCGAAACGCGCTACTCGCGTACGTATTCGTAAAGATCGTCACCTTTGCGAATCCGACGCTAGTATCGTATTTCGGCTTAATTTTCAGTTTATGGAATATCGTTTTAGAACATTATTCTTAATAATCATATTCGTGTGAATCGTCACCCGCACGAATACATTATTAAGTTAATGTTTCTGAATCGATACTCGCGTTTAATTAATGTTCGTAACCTCACTTCGCATAAATAAATTCCCATTATTTATTAACTTTAATATTATCATTTCCCAAACCAAAACCCACTAAACCCTAGTCACTGACGCATCCATGATAGACCGAAATATGCATATATATAGGGCATATGTAAGGGTCAGTCGCAACTGCCCTAGCCACCGTCCCACCGCTATTTCGATAAACCATGTCCATGGGTCCTTGACTATGTTTAGTAACCAGACTCTAACAAACTCCTAGTTCCATCCCAATCCATTCTCAGACCATTAATTCATCATCATCAATAATAAGGCACTGCGATAAACACTACAGGCCTGTTTAGTTGAATTACAACTAAACTTCCCGTGGTTTACGCGTATAATAAATCATAGTCATGCATACCAGTACAGTGATAATATCAGTAGTGAAAATCAGTAATTCATAATCATTAATAATTAATAAATCTCAGGTCGTAACAGTACAATCGTACGGATGTACGGATGTACGGACAACCTAAAGTACAGTGATGTTACAGTTTGACTCTTTCCTTCCGACTCAAAGCATCTGCAACAACATTTGCTTTGCCCGGATGGTATTTGATCACACAATCGTAATCGTTCAGGAGTTCAACCCAACGTCTCTGTCTCATGTTAAGCTCCTTCTGATCAAATATGTGCTGTAAACTCTTGTGATCTGTGAAGATAAGGCATTTGGTACCATAAAGGTAATGTCTCCAAATCTTTAGTGCAAAAACCACAGCTCCCAGTTCAAGATCATGCGTCGTGTAATTCTTCTCGTGTATCTTCAGCTGTCATGAGGCATAAGCAATGACTTTGTCTCGTTGCATCAAAACACATCCGAGTCCCTGATGGGAAGCATCACAGTAAACTACAAAGTCATCACTGCCTTCTGGGAGTGTTAGGATTGGAGCATTGCACAATCTTTGTTTCAGTGTCTGGAAAGCCTCTTCTTGTTTATGAGTCCACACAAAAGGTTCAGACTTCTGTGTGAGTTTGGTGAGGGGCAAGGCTATCTTAGAGAAATTCGAAATGAATCTCCTGTAATAACCTGCCAATCCCAAGAATGATCGGATCTCTGTCGGTGTTGTAGGCACATCCCAGTTCTTGATTGCTTCTATCATGGCAGGATCCACATGAATACCATTACTGTTAATCACGTGACCCAAAAACTGAACTTCTCTTAACCAAAATTCACACTTAGAGAATTTGGCATAGAGTTGTTCTTCTTTCAGAAGCTCCAAAACTGTCCTGAGGTGTTGCTCGTGTTCTTTCTCGTTCTTTGAGTAAATCAGTATATCGTCGATGAAGACGATCACAAACTGATCTAAATACGGCTTGCACACCCGGTTCATCAAGTCCATGAACACAGCCGGTGCGTTCGTTAATCCAAATGGCATCACCATGAATTCGTAATGTCCATATCGGGTACGAAAAGCCGTCTTTGGTATGTCTTCCTCTTGAATCCGGAGCTGATGATAACCTGATCTCAGGTCTATCTTTGAAAAGTACTGTGCTCCCTGTAACTGATCAAACAAATCATCGATCCTCGATAACGGGTACCGGTTCTTGATGGTGAGTTTGTTGAGTTCTCGATAATCGATGCACATTCTGAAAGTTCCATCCTTCTTCTTGACAAAAAGAACCAGAGCTCCCCACGGGGAAAAGCTCGGTCGGATGAATCCTTTATCGAGAAGTTCTTGCAATTGGTTAGACAACTCTTGCATCTCCGATGGTGCGAGTCTGTAGGGAGACTTGGCTACAGGAGTTGCTCCCGGAATTAAATCGATTCGGAATTGTACCGATCTCTCAGGTGGCAGTCCCGGTAAGTCATCCGGAAATACTTCTGCAAAATCTCTCACAACTGGCACATCTTGAATCTTGATTACCTTCTTGTCTTTCTGAATCACATGAGCTAGAAATGCAACACATTGTTTCCGTAAGTACCTGCGAGCTTTCATGCACGAAATGATCTTGACACTGCGTTTCGCTTGGTCTCCACGAATCTCCAAGACCTCATTGTTTTCCATAGGAATACGTAGTAGCTTATCGGAACAGATGAAATCAACTCGATTAAGAGATAGCCAATCCATTCCGATGATGATGTCGAAACTGCCCAGCTCCATCGGTATCAAGTCGATGGAAAATGTATGATCACCAAGTGTTAGTGGGCAATTTCTAAGTACTGTGTCAACTGAGATCTGTTTGCCATTAGCTATCTCAATAGTATAAGGGGAGTCTAATGATTCCTCTACATGATTAAGATGGCTAGCAAAATCGGATGAGATAAAACTCTGATCCGCACCAGTGTCAAATAATATAGAGGCATAGAAATCAGATAGAAGAAATGTACCCGTAATGACATTCGGGTCCTGTCTTGCTGCAGCAGCTCCTATCTGAAAAGCTCGTCCTCTTGGTGCTTGAGCCCTTTGTTGATTTCTCTTGGGACAATCCCGAGAGAAATGTCCTGGTTCGCCACAGTTGTAGCAAGACCTAGGATCTGCAGTAGCAGTAGCAGTAGCTGCAGTGTTGTTCCTGTTTTGAGTTCTCGGGCTCCTGCAGTAGTTTATTGTGTGTCCAAATCTTCCACAGTTGGTGCAATGTTTGCACGGAACATTTGGCAAGTGATGAAACTGGCATGAGTTGCACAGAGGTGCAGTGCCAGTGTATGGCTTCCTGATCTCCAATGGTTGTGGCTGGTTGCGTATTGGAGTTTGAGTAGTGGCAGCAAAGTTTCTGGCCACCTTTTGTCTCTTAGCCGGACGTTTGTCCGACTTCTTGGAAGTTCCAGCCTTGGCTGTTTCAGCCTCTTTCTTGAACTGACCAGAAGCAACCATCATATCTGTCAGAGATGCTGACAGGGTAACAGCTAGTTCCATGGTAGTAGGGTGAGCAGAGATCACATGACCTCGGATACTGGGTGGTAATCCACCAACATAACGCTCAATCCTCTTCTCAAGTGTCGGCACCACATCAGGTGCTAAAGTGGCCAACTCATGAAATCTTGTGGTGTAAGCCAGATGCCCATCATCAATCATAACCAGGTTGAGCAGCTCAGTTTCAACCTTCTTCAACTCGTTCCTCGGGCAAAACTCCGCCCGTAGCATAGCTTTAAAGTCGTCCCAAGGCATAGCCTGGGCCTCATCTCGACCTCTGATAGCAACCTGAGCGTTCCACCAAGTTAACGCTCGCTTATGAAATGAACCAGCAGCATACTTGACTCTGTTCTGTTCAGGACAGCCACTGATGTCAAGGGTGGTTTCCATCTTCTCGATCCACTGGATCAATCCAACGGCACCCTCACTGCCACAAAAGTTGGGTGGCTTGCAGCCAACAAAGTTTTTGTAGCCATAGTCCTGTTGCTGACGGGTGTTGCCGCTGCCTTCTCCAGATGAGTTGGCAACGTTGTTGCTGTTGTTAGTGTTGATGCGGTTCATCATCTCGGGAATCAGATCCCTCAGTTGGCTAGTCAGAAGAGTGGCCAATGCCACAGTAGCAGGGTCCAACTGAAAAGCCGGTGGCGGCGGAGGTGGAGGTGGAGGTGGAGGCGGTTGTGTAGGAGAGTCAGCTGGTGATGGAGTCGATGAATGCGGAGCTGAACCTTGAGTCAGCGGTAATAGAGGTGGTTGTCTTCGCGGCGGCATTCTGATCATAACCGAAAAGAAATCGGTTAGTGCAGTGATCAGAAGCAGAAGACATTATGCAAATAGAATCCTATATCATAAGAACTCTACATGAGGGTCCCTAGGTTATAGTCTAGGCGAAACCGTTTAAGTAATATGACCTATATTTCTCTATAACCATGGCTCTGATACCAATCTGTCACACCCCGGGCCGGCGGGAACGGATCGTGTTTTCCCGTCGGGCGGAATGTTCCCGGGGCGTGATATCATTGAGTTGATAATCAAATGATCAGATTGTTTACATAGCACATGAGATATGAATGAGAAATGCTAATCATGACATGAATTAAAATTACAAAGTTAAATTACATTGTACATCATAATTTAACTAAGTAAATCTAATCAAAAAGAATCAATGAGTTTATATCTTGATCTGTACAAGATATACAAAAGTGATTCAATGTTCTGTCATATCAAAAGTATGCAATCAAAAGAAAGCTAGGTCTTCTATGAGTCCACTAGCTTATCATTTGCATATAGTATCTACACCTGTTCGTCACCTGAGAAAACATGTAATTTAAACAAAGTCAACACTAGGTTGGTGAGTTCATAAGTAAGTAAATTGAAAACCATTGAACTGATCATGCACACATTCACAATGATATAATTGTTGCTTGTATACTTGTTTCACCTGTTCCACCCAATGGCCTCTCCTTAGTTATATGTACAAGTAGTATATCACCTAACTAAGTATGCTTATATATAGGGAATCACGAAAGGGTCAAGCCCAGACGCTATCCCACCACATACTCAACCAAGTTCCACCCCACTTGCGATACAACTAAAGATATCCATTTCCCAACTATCTGAATTGTCCGCTGTATAATCATATGTAGAATAATAATATAGTAAGAGGGGTTTAGTCATCAAACCGAAGTATTGATAAACCCTCGTCAAATTAAGGAATTTAGATTATTTAAATCTGATCCTTATATTATTCTATTACTTGTGAGGTTAACTTTTATGATACACTTTTAATTTAATTAAAAGTATTAGTTAACTGTTCATCATATGTCTCCAAATGCAACGTATAGAATCCGAATGGAATCCATTTTAATCCTCACGTAATCAGATTAAAATGCATTCCATTCTCTCCTATCCCGCCGTGTGATCCCAAAGTTTCCGTGTGGGATTGTATTAGGTGATTAACAAAGTCGAATAAGAACTTGTCTTATTACGTTATGATAATAGGGTGTAAATGAGAAGAATCCCATGAAGTTACGTTATCATGATCATCATTTACTGAATCCATGTGTTCCCAAAGTATCCGTGTGGGAATGTTCTCGTGTGTTTAACAAAGTCGAATAAGAACTTGTCTTATTACGTTATGTTAAATGTGTGTAAATGACAAGAATCCCATGAAGTTACATTATCATGATCATCATTTACTGAATCCATGTGTTCCCAAAGTATCCGTGTGGGAATGTTCTCGTGTGTTTAACAAAGTCGAATAAGAACTTGTCTTATTACGTTATGTTAAATGTGTGTAAATGACAAGAATCCCATGAAGTTACGTTATCATGACCGTCATTTACTGTAAATGATAAGAATCCCATGAAGTTACGTTATCATGACCACCATTTACTGAATCCATGTGTTCCCAAAGTATCCATGAGGGAATGTTCTCATTTTACAGTTAAGTGTAGATTGTTTAAGTACTTGATCATGTGGAAATAACTAAGTGTTATAAGTTTAATCTCATAACTAAGTTATTATAATGTATTGATGATTAAGAATTATCTTATCATAATCATATGAGTTTCCCTGTTATCTCATAATCATACAAGCATGCATACAATGATAATCGATAATAAACAATTTAATATTATCAAATCAAAGTATAAATAACATGTTAAGCAAACTTTTACATAAATAAAAGCAAACATGTTTCTCAGCCCCGAGAATTAAAATCGGTAAAGATTTAAAGTAAAAGGGGGCATATGAACTCACCTTGTAGTTGTTGTGTTTGACTTAGCTTAAACAAGAATGTATGCGCTCTTGATTGTACTTGAGTGTATTTTCACGATCCTGTATTGATTTCACGATGTTTATAACTTGTTAGTATGAATTATAGAGATTTTATGTGTATGTATGTGTTAGCCATAAGCTTTGGCCAACACTTAACGTCTTCGGTCTCTGTTGGCCCATCTTTATTTGTTATTGGTTCTTGTAATCCATAGACTTTCTTTGACGTATTCTTGTTTCATCCAGTTTGTATTAAAGCCCATTTGTAGTTTCATGAAGTCATGTTATAAGTTAGAAGACTTTGTTGCAAAAATTGTCGTTTTGGTAGTAATCCCTTGGTTATCATACGTATTAGGGTTGAGTTAAAGAGCTACAATAGTTCTTTAGTCATGTGGGCCAACAATTTAAGTTGGGCCAATGATATTAGGTGTTGAATCATAAAGGCCTTGCCAAAAGTTACAAAACTAGTGTTCAAGTGGCCTTGTGGGCCTTGGTTTGGGCCTGTAAGGAATTTATTGGGCCCAAGGTGGGCCTAGGCAATATTTGTTGGGCCTAGAGTCATATAGGGCTGTAGGAATCAAAAGCGGACCAGAAATAGGTTGTTGACCAAGTTAAGGACAAAGTGGCTCCAAAAGTGAGGACAAGGGCCTCAAAATGGGCCTTAAATCAATTTCTGTGGGCCTCGGGTGGATTTTGATGGGCCCAATGGGTTTTGTCTCGGGCCTTCACCAATAAAGTTCATGGGCCAAGCTGGGCCTTGCTTACATGGGCTGAAACCAATGCGGGCCTAAAATTTAGGTTGTTGACCAGAATCTTGGCCTTGGGCCAAAAGCAGTGGGCCTTGAGCCATAAACTATGGGCCTTGAGCCATTCCTTTCCTGTTGGGCCTTCCAAAAGTTGATGGGTCAATCTTAGAGGTGTTGGGCCTGAATGGGGATTGTGGGCCTACCAGTGACCTAATCAGTTATGTGTGTGGACCAATCTCACTGAAATGGGCCTAAACAGAAATCTGGCCCAATCAATCATTCTGGCCACAAAAATGGGTGTGGACTGCATAAGAGAGCTGAAATTGGTCGACTATGGACTGAAACAGAAATGTCTGGGCCGAAATGGGCCAATTGGGCCAGCATTTAAACTGTTGGGCCTGTTCATGCCTACTAGGCCAAGTGAAAGTAAATTGGGCCAGAAGTGAAATGGACCGAATGTTTGGGCCTGGAACAATATTCTACTGGTTGTTGAATCAATAGAAATGGGCTAAAGTCAGTGAGCCATGATGGCCTGGATGGGCCGTAACATTTGGCCTTCAACTCTCATGGGTTTAGGGTTTCTTGGCCGACTACATTCCCATGAATCCTTCTGCCGACTGGTATACTTGAACTCATGGCCCTCATGACCGAATAGAGTTGGTTATGGCCGCAAAAAGACATGGTCGAATAGAGGTGGCCGACTGAGGTGGTGTAGGCGAGTGGGTGGTGGCCGCCGAATGGAAATGGGCGAATGGCTGGGAGGGTGGCTGCGAATGTCTAAGGCCCGAATGGAGGTTGGTCCTGGTCGAATAGGTGGCTGTTGAATGGGAAGGCCGGCGAATGAGTGAGGTTGGGCGAATGGCTGTCATTCGGTCGAGAGGAGGAGGGGTCATTCGACCCTAGCCATTCGGCTATCTGAAAGACTCCCATTCGTTCATAACTTTGGCCAACATAGTGCAGCCCTCAAACCCAGGATTCATGATGTGTTTCGAAGGTACATGTGCTTAGAAAGGTGCTCTAGTAGTCGTGGGTTACAAGAAAAAGGCCTTAGGCCGGTTAGATTTGGAGTTAGAACAAAAAGGGTGAAAAACCCTAATTTTCCAGATTTTGCAACTCGTTTTTACCTCGTTTCCGGTGGTGTAAAGCCTAGATCCGTTGTACTTTCTTGTAGAGGATGTCGAGGGCTACGCGTGGGCGAAAGAATCACTCGAATTGGTTGAGAAACAAGAAAGTTATGAAGGTTTAAAGCTTGAGAAAACCCTAAAATGGTGAAACCGGGATTTTGGTGTAGAGAGAGAGTGGGGATGAGAAAAATGAGGAAGATGACTCAATTGAGGGTATTTATACCCCGAGGGTGTTCGGGTTCGTTTTCGTTGCTCGGTTCGTAAATTCGTACGTTTTCCGGAAAATTACGCGTAATTTAAATGTTTTAAATAAAAAGAGTTTAATTTAATTATTTTGATGAGTTTCAAAATTGTAAAATATTATTTATTTGATTTTATTAAATTATTTTCGTTCGTGACGTGTTTTCGTTGTCGTTTCGTCAGATCGCGTAACCTTCGCGCGTAATTCGTTCGAATCGTCACCCGAACGAATACGACGATGGTTTTGCTTTCTGACTTTTGTTTTCTACTTTTCAGTCATTATTTCAGAACTCTAAACTCACAGATATGTTTGTGTGAATCGTCACTCACGCAAACACACTGTCAGTTCGTCATTCTGAAATAACACTGCGTTATGTTTTAATTGTGTTTCCTCACTGTCGGACTCAACTATACTTTCTGTTTTCACATTGTTTTTGTATCGACTTGTCGGTCATCTGATTCCTGTCATCTGTGGACATCAGATCGCAACTGATATGTTTTCTGAATATCGTTTGAATACCGTTGTTTCTCATGATTTGTTGTGTTAATTGTAATTAAGTTTTCACTTAATAAACACAACTAATGTTTCAAATGTACGTTGTACTTGATGTATTTAAGTTTATACGAAAATACGTACAACGATTTCTTGTATTTAGGATTCTGTTAATACAAGTACTGTTTAAACTCACGTATGTACACTTAGTATAAGGTGAAAGTACACATACCGTACGGACTTGCCGGACGATCTGGTACTTGCTGTTACATTTTGAAAGCCTTTAGTGAGGCTTTTGAACCCTCATTTCCCTCATAACTCTCTCATCTTCAACCTCACCACCGTCACTTTCTCTCTCTAAGAACCCACCACTCTCTCTAATATTTCTTCCCCATTTCTTGATGAAATCATGTGTTCTTGGTATCAAAATGACCACCACACCTTGTAGATCGTAGAAATACAACAGATCGGAGCTTCCACCCAACAGATTCGAGGTAAAATGATGATCTTTGCTCAATTTAGGGTTTTCAAAACCCTAATCTCGACCCACTCTTTTCTCCGGTCAAACCCACGCGAACCCTAGGGCAAACCACACCGTGACATCATACTAAGATGTAGGAACAAGTTTGTGTCCATGACAAACCCATTTGATCGAAATCCAGAGGCTGGATGTACTAGGACTCGATCGGCCGAATGAACCAATTACCAGCTCTCCGAATGAGCATTCGATCTCATTCGCCGAATGGCCAAGACAAGCCCAACGAATGAGACACACTCCCCGCTTCGGCCGAATAGCCACCCACCTCATTCGATCGGCTCAAACCCTTTCGCCACTAGCCATTCGATCGGCCGGTTCTCCTTCGGTCAGATCACCCCTTCGCCCACACAACTCAGTCGCCGGCCAAGCTTATTCGGCCACAGCCTCATGCGGCCTAATTCCTTCGGTCGGGGCTCATTCGCTCTGCCCACCTTCGGCACAAGATCATTCGGCTTATACTCCTTCGGTCACACCTTCATTCGGAGCTGAGACTCATGCGGCCAACCCTGGTTTTGCCAAGACTCCCCTCCCTTTCTGTATCAACCTCAGTTAGGGTAGAGGGTACGTGATGCATACATGGTGCATGATGTGCATGAATGTATTACGTAAACTCATGCATGATGAAGGAAACTATTAGGGTTTCATGGTATGTAATCGCCACTATATAATTGAAGGTTAAACATAGAGCTTAACAAGGTGGAGGTTAATATGGTTTTGTTATGATACAATAAGCTATGAGTTCTTAAAATACAATAGAGGTTAACCTTGGTTATGGGATGGTCATTCTTTTAGGTAAACACAATGGAATCTCCTTAAACTAAGCTATCAATATCATGGGGGAAGTACACTATGGACCAAAACGACAACTTAAAGGTTTTAGTGTTGGCTTAAATGTTAACACCTAAACCATCGGAAATCTATAAAGATTTATGACTAACCTAAATGGTTTACTTAAAACCATCAAGGATTAGTAATTTAGGAATTAATAGGAAATCGTTTGAAATTAAAAGTCGAGTAATGGGCCCAGAATGGTCTAATGGGCCAATCAAGGCCCATCATGTGTAAGTTACATATTCTTAATTTAATTATGTTATTTTAATGAAAGAAATTTAATTGTAAACTTTATTAAATTAAAATAAATGATTTTAACTTAGAGTTTAACTTAAAATAAATTAACTTAAAAATGTGTAATTAAAGACTTGTAATGTAATTAGAATAAACCCTACTCATCTAGGGTTTATTGATGAATAATCTTGGGAAATGGGAGACTTACGGGTAATATGTTAGATTAACTACATAGAATCTTTGAAACACATTAGTATCATAGGACACTTAGTTGCACACCGAGACCAAACCCTAGTTACGACTATTATGTATACTCATCGTATTCGAATTCATTTAAAACAACTCAGGTGCTAAAGATACATAGGCAACAATCAAAGAGCGCGCATATCTTTTGTGGTTCATTTGCACAGCAGCACAGGTGAGTTCATTGCCCCTTTTCTAAACATTTTGTTTTCAAACGCGGGGCTGAGAAGCATGCGTAAACTGTTTTTACTAAATTGTTTACTTAAATGCTTTTACTTATTATATACTTTATATATGTTTGTTTATATACCTAGACTCCCTTGTAGGTAAATCTCAGACTAAATTAACTATCAAGTTAATTAAGCAAGTTAATTAAATTACTCTTATGAGTAATACCTTAATTCTAAAACTCTCAATAAACCCTTAGTCCATCGAGTTCAAATTTCAGAATCTAAATTCAAAGTGAAATCAAAAGAACCAAAAGCTAAAGATTAAATGCAATGGTATCTAATCCAGTGTCTGATCAGTAAATTCAGGATCCTACTCATAAATCTATAATCATTGTGAAATCATGGAATTCTACAGATCAGAAATCAAGTGAATCATGGGAATCATAACCGTGTGTGAATCATTGAAATAATGAAATCATTATGATCTAATGAAATCATTAATACCTAAAGTAAGGTGAGTTGTCAGTTGTATGTAAATCGAGACCACGTGTAAGTCACGGAAAGTCCCTTCACAGTAGTAGACTCTAGTAGTCAAGCTACATGGGCAATAACTTAAACAAGCAGATGAATCAAGAAATCAAGAGAATCATGAATCAATGAAGTTCAGAATCAAAGGATATCCTTAAAGTCCCTACGCATACAGTAGACCAGAGGGTCAAGCTGATATGGGCAAAACATTAAAATCCCGGCCAGTTCAGGTATACTCCTTGTGAGTTATGCCTGGCGTGGGTCACGTGTGAGAGGGTACAATCTGGACAGCCACCAACAACTAAGTCTAATTGATTGAGTCAAATAAGGCCCAATCATCATGTCTTAGTTGTATGTAAATGTTATTTATTTAAACATTTAACATTTTATTTCTATATTATGGAAATCAAGTCTTTTAACATAGAAGTGTGTGTTAGGTAAGACGCTTAATTATCATTAAGATCAATGTCCTATGCGGCTTAGTATGTGGTGGGACGGCGTCTGGGCGGGTCGTAGGCTCGACTCAGGGGTATGCCCTATATATAAGCATACCGAGCTGGATGATACAGGTGATGTTAATGAGATTAAGGTTGTTACCTAGGGGGAAACATAAACATTTTGGGTTGATATCATAAACGGTTAAACAGAGTGTTTTAAATCTCAGATGATCATAGAAGGAAATGGTAGGTTGAATGCTTAATTATCATTAACAACAATGTCCTATGTGACTTAGTATGTGGTGGGACGGTGTCTGGGCGGGTCGTAGGCTCGACTCAGGGGTATGCCCTATATATAAGCATACCGAGTTGGATGATACAGGTGTTGATAATGAGGTTAAGGTTTTACCTTAAAGGTTTGCAAAAACTATTTTCAAATACCAAAATCATATGAACTCACCAACCATTGTGTTGACTTTGTTTTATTTTCATGCTTTCTCAGGTGATGTACAGGATTAAGCTAGGGATTTGGATTGCATGCTAGGATGCTCAGTTAGAGGACCTAGTAGTTTTGAAAAGCACATCTTTTGTTGATCATTGTGAATCATTTCTGATATCTTGTACTAATACAAGATAGTGAACTTATGATTCATTTTGAAATGTTTACTTGGTTAAATTATCAGACATTGATATTGTAATTTAACTTTGTAGATTTTAGTTAAATGTTCTTGTGCTTTAGATATTCTTAACATTGATGCTATGTAAACAATCTGATCATCACGATTATCATCCACGATATCGCGCCTCGGGAACCTTCCGCCCGACGGGGACTCCGATCCAACCCCGCCGGCTCGGGGTGTGACATAAGGAGATTTAGCAACAGGTGTTGCTCCAGGAATCAAATCAATACGAAACTCTACCGGTCGCACATGTGGCAAACCAGGTAAGTCTTCATGAAACACTTCGGGGCATTCCTTTACTATTGGCACGTCTTGAATCGTTTTCTTGTCTTTCTCTTTCTCCACCACGTAAGCCAAGAAAGCTATACATTTCTTCTGTACATACTTACGCGCTTTTTATGCAGGATATGATTTTGACACTACGCTTCGCTTGATCCCCTCGAGCTTCCAACGCTCGGTCATCTGCCAATGGAACCCGAAGTAGCTTTTCAGAACAGATGACTTCCACTCTATTGAGATAGCCAATCCATCCCAACAATGATGTCAAAACTGCCCAACTCCATCGGTATCAAGTCGATGGCAAATGTGTGATCAGTGAGTGTAAGTGGGCAGTTCCTAAGTATAGTGCTAGCTGTGATTTATTTTCCATTTGCTACTTCAATAATATTAAGGGGAGTCTAAAGGTTCCTCTGTAAGATTAAGTTGTCGTGCAAAGTCAGATGAAATAAAACTCTGGTATGCACCAGTTTCAAACAAAATAGATGCATAAAAGTCATGTAAAAGAAATGTACCATTGACCACATTAGGGTATTGGCGTGCTGCATTGGCTCCAATCACAAAAGCCCTTCTACGAGGTGCTTGTGCTCCCTATTGCACTCTCTTTGGGCAATCTCTGGAGAAATGACCGACTTCTCCACAGTTATAGCATCCCCTGTTGTTGTTGTGATTGCCTGGGTTTGGTGGTGGAGGTAATGCTCTAGTAGCATTGTTTGTAGCTTGTGTGGCCGGAGTACGGCACTGCTGAACCCAGTGGCCAAATCGACCACAGTTGGTGCACTTCCTACACTGCACCGTAGCAGAATGATGATATTTGCATTGAGTACACTGAGGATGCACTCCAACGTAGTGTTTGGGTGTAGCATTAGCATGTACTGTAGGGGCTTGTCTCAAAGGAGCGGCAATCACATAGTTCTTGACGACCTTTTGCTTCTTCTTTTGGTGGTGTTCAGGCTTCTTTGATGACTCATCCTTAGCTTTACCCGAGTCATTCTTCAAAACTCCTGACTTCACCATTACGTCAGTGAGTTTAGCTGATAGAGAGATGGTTAACTCTAGAGTAGCAGGGTGTGCAGCCAGTACAATGCTTTGAATGAAGCATGGTAATCCTCCCACATATCTATCAATTAGCTTTTCCAGAGTCAGCACCATCTCTGGCACCAAGGCTACCAGTTCATGATAGCGAGTGGTGAAAGTCATGTGATCTACTCCTTTCATCACATGATTTGAGAGTTCAACCTCCAGCTTCTGAAGTTCGTGCTTCGGACAGAATTCATTCCTCAGCAGGATTTTGAAATCTGCCCAAGGCATATCCAGTGCTTCTTCTCTGCCTCGAGCTCTAATCTGAGAGTTCCACCACGCTAAAGCTCGCTTGCTAAAAGATCCAGCTGCGTAGCGAACTTTATGATGTTCTGGACAACCGCTGATGTCCAGGGTGGTCTCCATCTTCTCTAGCCATTTGATCAGTCCAACAGCTCCTTCAACACCACTGAAACTTGGCGGCTTGCATCCTACAAATGATTTGTAGGAGCAGTCTGAAGTAGTGCCAGTGTTTCCACTAGCTTCCCCCGTCGTATGCCCAGAGTTGTTGCAGTGGCCTTGGATCATATTGATCATCTCTGGAATGACATCCTTCAGCTGGTTAGTCAGCTGACTGCTCAGTAATGTTGCCAAAGCAATGGTAGCAGGATCTAGTATCTGAGTCGTGCTCGGACCTAGGTGCGTTAAGTGGAGGAGGAGGAGGTGGCGGTGGTGATCAGGTGGTGTCGGGGTTGATGAGTGAGGTGCTGAGGTTTGCAGAGTTGGTTGTCTTCTGGGCGGCATTCTGATCATAACAAAAAGATTATTGGTTAGTGCAGTGATCGAATGCAGAAGACACAATGCAAGTATAAATCCTATGTTCTCTACATAAGGGTCCCTAAGTTATAGTCTAGGCCAAACCATTTAAGTAAATGACCTATTATTCTCTATAACCTTGAGCTCTGATACCAATCTGTCACACCCCGAGCCGGCGGGATGGATCGACTTTCCCGTCGGGCGGAAGGTTCTCGGGGCGCGATATCGTGTGTGATAGTCGTGATGATCAGATTGTTTACATAGCATCAACATTGAGAATAACTAAAGCACCATATAGCATTAAACTAGGATTACAAAGTTAAATTACAAATGTTAATGTTTGATAATTTAACTAAGTAAACCTATCAAAAGAATCAAATGTTTACTATCTTGTGACTGTACAAGATATCAAAATAGATTCACAACTTTCATCAAAACATGTGCTTTTCCAAAATCTACTAGGTCCTCTAACTGGACATCCTAGTATGCATTCCTGAGCCTTAGCTTATTCATGTACATCACCTGAGAAAGCATGTAGGAAAACAAAGTCAACACAATGGTTGGTGAGTTCATATAGTTTAGTAGTTGAAAAATAGCTTTAGCAAACCATTTCGGTAACAACCTTAACCTCATTAGCATCACATGTAATATCCAGATCGGTATGCTTATGTATAGGGCATACGAAAGGGTCGAGCCTACAACCCGCCCAGACTCCATCCCACCACATAGTAACCCACATATGACACTGTTGTTAATGATAATTAAGTGTTTTACCTACCATCCAATTCCATCATAGTTTCAAGCATCATGTTTAGAAGTTTAAGATATGCACCCAATAGCATTTACAAAACCCTTTCGGTAACAACCTTAACCTCATTAATATCACATGTAATATCCATATCGGTATGCTTATATATAGGGCATACGAAAGGGTCGAGCCTACAACCCGCCCAGACGCCATCCCACCACATACTAATCCACATATGACACTGTTGTTAATGATAATTAAGCGTTTTACCTACAACTCAATCCAGTCTCCATCATAGCTTTAGCATATTGTTTAAAAGTTTATAAGTTTATAGCATTCACATAGCTTAGCCTTAAGTATATTGTAGAAGGATAATAGTTTCACAACTCGTAGTTTAGCATTCACGAATCTCATGCATGGGTACAAGCTTTGCTCTAGCATAGTTTAGCCATTACGTATCTCATATATGTAGATACAAGCCTTGCTCTAGCATAGTTTAGCATTCACATATCTCATGCATAGATACCACCTTTCAATAGCATAGTTTGGCATTTACGTATCTCATGCATAGATACAAGCTTAGCATTTACAAAGTTTAGCATTCACATATCTCACGCATAGATACCAGCTTGCAATAGCATAGTTTGACATTCATGTATCTCATGCATAGATACAAGCTTAGCATTTACAAAGTTTAGCACTCACATTAACATATAATTTAGCATGTAGCTTGTAGCATTAGCATTAGCTTGTAGTGTAGCTTGTAGCATTAGCATTACCATTAGAATATAGTTTAGCATATAGTCTGTAGCATTAGCCATAGCATATAGTTTGAGCATATAGTCTGTAGCATTAGCCTTAGCATATAGTTGAGCATATAGTCTGTAGCATCAGCCTTAACATATAGTCTGAGCATGTAGCTAATAGTATTAGCATTAGCGTCTAGTTGTAGCATGTAGTTTATAACCTTAGCATTAGCATCTATTTGTAGCATATAGTCTATAGCATTAGCACTTAAGTTAAAGTCTTAGCTTTTAGCTTTTAGAATAAGTGTAACAAGCATAAGCATTAGTATTAGCATTATGATTAAGTGTAAAAGCATTTATAAAACATTTCAATACTTGTTTAAAATTTATATCATGCTTCTCAGTCTTGAGGTAAAATAAATTAGTTTGAAAAGGGACAAATGAACTCACCTTATTGTTGAAGTGGTTGACTAAGTATAACAAGAAATGCACGCGCTCGTTGTTGTACTTGTGGTTGTTTTCAAGATCCTGTATTGATTTCACATTGTATTTAACCTATAAGTATAAATTGTAGCGCTTTGTGTACGTATATATGTTAGCCCTAGATTTGGCTAACACTTAGTGGTGTTGGTCATCATTCGGCCTCGTTTGCTATTTAAAGATGGTACTTCCACTTAAGCACTTAAGTTGTTATTATAACAAGCCTTTATGTTATATGTTTAGCTTTAAATCATTATTGAAATCACAAAACTTTGTCAATGTATGCTATTTATTTTGATATGAGACTTAGTAGATAAACCCTATCAATCCCACCACTTTTGTAGTTTTCATTTGTATATCCCATGCATGTCATTTATTTAATTGATTTCAACTTTTAAAGTGCTTGTTTCAACTTAACCCAAAGTGGGCCGAATGATAGGTTGGGCCGAACAAGGAGTGGGCCAAGGTAGTACATGGGCCAATTGTTTGTTCTTAGGCCGATTAATTAGACCAACTATGGCCATGGCCGCATGGGATGACATGGGTCGATTCAATGGGCCTTGGGCCTAATGAACTCTTGTACCTTACTAAACCTAGTGGCCCGAAGGTGTGTAAGTAGGCCGAGTGAGTTGGGCTGAACAATCACGGTGGGCCGCAGCAAATCATATGGGCCGAACTAATTAGTTAAACTAATCGGTGGAAAGTGTGGCTCCCTTCCAGCAAACCTATCAACAGCAACCCTAGGTTCGGCTTATCCTTAGGTCCGTGAAGCTACATGGTTCGGCTAGATGGTTCTCGTTTCTAAGGTTTGTTGATGAAGAAGGGTTCGGCCTTGTGGAGGTTCGCAGCTCGTGGCCTTAGGCTCGACGAACCTTAGGGTTCTTTTGCATGGAGGTTTGAGCATGGTCTAGGTTCGGCCGCCCCCTTCTGTTCACCTCTTTCAGGTTCGCCAATAAGGTTTGTGGTCCATAGGTTCGCTACAGCTAGTTTCGACACTCAAGGGTTCGTGGCGTCCTCAGGGTTCGGTCAGCTGGAAGGTTCGCTTGGGAGGAGGTTCGACTGATCATGCAGGTTCGGTGTTGATGGTTCATAGCAGCGGTTCGAAGATGGTAGCAGGTTCGGCCACCCTTAGTCTCTCTCAGCCGAGGTTCGGCCATCCCAGCTTCCTCACGAACCAGCAACTGGTTATCATCTCCATCGAACCCTTTGATGTTGCAGGTTGTCCCCATGTTAGTTTTGTACAATAATGAGTTCCCGAGATTGAAGGGTTCGAAGAAAGTAGTTTAGAACCGGCTAGAGTTGGTGGGCTGAACTAGAGGGACAAAAACCCTAGTTTTCAAGACTTTAACCGTTGATTACCTCGATTTTTGCTGGACAAATTCCAAGATCCGTTGTACTTTCTTGTAGAGGAGGTCGAGATCTTCGTTTAGGCACCAAGAACATGGGATTTCATCCACAAATGAGTGAGATATGATGCTTTGAAAATGGAATCTTGTAGAGAGAGAGAGAAAACAGTGGTGAGAGGTTAGAGAGAGAGGGAGTGTATTAAATCAAAGAAATGGTTCATTTAGGGTTTACATACCCCGAGGGTGTTCGGGTTCGTTTCGGTTGCTCGTTTTTAGTCTCCGTTTCGTTTCCGAATCATTACGCGTATTTTACGTAACTTTAATAAAATGAATTTATTTTAATTATTTTGAAAGGTTGTGATTCCTAATAAATGTTAAATATTAAATTTTCATAAATTATTATCGCTCGTTTCGTTTCGTCTCGTCAGAACGTGTCACCTTCGCGTGTATTCGTTTGAATGGTCACCCGAGCGAACACGGCGTTGGTTTCACTCTCTGATTCTTGTTTTCTACTTTTCAGTCATCATTTTAGAACGTTAAACTTTCAGATTTATTCGTACAGATCATCATCTGTACGAATAATTCATCGGTTTAGCATTCTGCAACGACATCTGTTATGGTTTTGTTATGTTTAGCCTCACATACGTATATACATAATAGCATTACATCAAGCATCTGTGTGTCAGTTCAGTGTTGTCTAATGTGTCTCTGACTGTTAAACCATGGGGTTTAAATCAGATTTCATAGCAATTGCATAATAGTTTAGTGTCAAGCATCAAATGTCAATAGCATAAACATAGTTCATGTAGTTTGTACCTGAGTTACTAGGCAAGTTACTGTTGAGATTACTGTTCCGGCAACGTTTCCGGCACTGATGTTACAAAAAATTTCTACCCCATTCTTACGACATGAGCAAGGATCGTCGCTGCAAGGAATGATCTTAGACTTCCAAGTCTAATTAAAATTTTGAATCCCGTCAAACGTCTGTAGGTTCATATTAGTGAGTAAGAAACACATACAATCTGGAAGGGGAATACCTGTACTTTAGGGAATTCTGTCTAGGAAAGCATTTCGTATAAATCCAAATCAACCGATGGACATGTTATGCTTTCCATGGAATCCTTGGAGTGAGTATGAACCTATAGGCTAAAATATGTCTATCTGAAAGTTAAATTGAACTTAAACACTTTGATCTGTCAAATGTATCCCTTTAGGAATACAATCCAAGCATTGCTTGTGATTGAACCTTCATTTGAACTCTCAATTTAATTATTTGAACTCTTTGAGGTAAATGTATAATTTGAAATTTTGAAATTTTCTAACTTTCCCTTACTTTCTTAGCCATGTCGTCGTACTCTGCAGACCAGTCTGCAAGCTTTTCTCATAATGAATCCGAGGACTTTACAGAAGTGCCGGAGGAGAAATCCAACTGACTCAGAATGATAGAAACCGAGTCAGAACTGAACTCATCCTACTGGTCTGTTTCCATACATCGATTAGCTCTACGAGACTACCAATTCCGATCCTCTTTCAAATACATAGTTCAGGGAGAACCAAAATCCCCGGTGTACAGGCCCTTGTCCACCAAGGAGTATGAGAGGGAAGTCGAGAAGGAGGAACTAAGGTCTGATGCAGAGAGTCCATGTTGCCATCCTGAAGCCTCACTACCTCCTACCGATACTCAAGATTCCCCACCAAAGGCCCCAATGCCTTCCACAAACCTTAACATTGATCAGCCAAAAGCTCCAAAACCTCCTACCAGCCCCACAAGTAGTTCTATTCTGTCTTTCCACAACTCCATTTTGAGCAGGAGTTCTAGGAACACTAAATTGTCTAAGGATTCTTTTAGAGATGCAGAACTTATCAAGAACATGATTCTTGAATTCTGTACCATTATCACTCCTAATTGTCGTGACAGGAAGACCAAATTGTCTTTCAAGTTGAGTGATAAGGGAAATTATTTTATCAGTAGTCTCGTCTTTGCTGAAGAGGAAAAAGGTTCAGCAAAATCTTGAGTAATCATCCACAACAACTAAGCAGTGTCTCTTTCTTGCCAAGCTTGCTACCTTCACTGGACCAAACAAATCCATATGAAGCAGATTGAGACAGATAGTTGATTTGGATTCCTCAATAGACTTATGATGATTTATGTTGCTTTCCCTTTAAGCAAGATTCACACTAACCTTCAAAGTGAAATTCTTTGGAGGGCAATCCTCTTACTAAAGAAAGGGGAGAAAGCTTGTGAAGAGTTTGATGGTTTAGGTGACTGAATCTTCTGTGCCAAAGAGCATTTTCAGAAGATGATGCTTTGGCTATCAAACATGTAGGAGAACATATTTGAGAATTAGTAGTCATGTCTACAACATAGACATTTCCACTTCTCTTAGCCGTTAGCAGAGTATGTTGATCAATTAAGATCTTTATTTTTGAATTTATTTCAGGAGAAAGAATTTGACAACTGCCCTTGGTGAAAAATGAACTAAAGTTCTTGTCCGCTAATTGAGAAACACTCAAGAGATTAAACTTGAGGTTTTCAACTAAGCTTACATCTTTGATGTGCAGTTTTCCACTAAAGACAAAACCAGACCCTACTATCCAACCCTTTGCATTGTTTTTGAAGGAAACAGATCCTCCATTCTTTGGAATGAAGTTATTTTAAATGGATCTGCATCTTGTCATGTGCCTAGAGCCTCCACTTTCCACATACCATAGATAATTTTGGTTTGAAGAAGGTCTTTGCACATGAGGATCAAATGCAATAAGTTAGATATGGGTCATTATTTATTTTTAAAAGAAATAAGTGAATATGTTAAGAAGTTTATTTGTTTTACTGCGTGTTATTCATCAACTTCTGCATCATTTGTATCAGATGTTGCTGATTTTGATGCAAGATGTTGATTTGTGAATCCTTGGAAGAAGGGTTCATAACCAATAGGAGAATATGAAGCAGGAGTCACCATGGGATAAGAAGGTGGTGTACCAAGAATGGATGGTCTGGGAGATGTAAGTAGAGGAGAAGATAAGTGAAAGGGTGAATGTGTGTTTGGTCATATTGCACTGCTAGCTGATGGTCTATTTGCTTTCTTGGACTTATTCATCTTTTTATCCCTTTAGATGAAGAAGCATGTTCAGCTTTTAACTGTTCAGCCTTCAGTTTTTCTCTAGCTTTATCCAAAGGAGTTTTTGTCCTGCAATTTTCAGTAGAGTGATTGTACTTGAAACATTTCAGGCAAGCAGGAGATAGTGAAGAGTAGTTAGGGATGAATGGCTTATTTGCCTTCATTATTGGATAAGGTGGGTGTGGATGAGAACGGGAGAATTTAATGTCAACCATGGGCTTCTTTCCTTTGTCAAGATAGGCCATAGGGTTATCAGAGGTTTCATGTAATGTTGTACTTTCTGAACTTTGAGTAGAGCTCATGGCTGGACTAATCTCAGTTTGTTCAGAAGAATTATTGTTATGATCACTTTCCAGGTGTGTCTCTTCCAGTTTTTCCAAGTTTGTATTTGTGGGATATACAAACGTTGGAAACTGTCTAGGTTGATACACTCTGGGAGGTGTGATATTTATGGCTGGAATTTCATCAGGGAGAAAGGTAGGGGATAAAGGTTCAGAAACAGTTTCATTTATTTTACTGTCAATCGGGGCATAGTCATCTGGAGGACTAGTGTGATTGTACCCGATTCCAAACTTAGCCTTACTGTGAACTTGCTTACCCAGAAGCATTTTGAATCCTTTGCAGGATTCAACCCACTTTTCACAGCTAACTTTGGTTTGAGACAGTTCATCTCTACAAGCCGAATATTTTTCATTTTGGATATCAAATAAAGCTTGTAGGTTGGATTTTTCAGTTTTTAAGATAGAAATTTTGCTATCTTTATTGTTTATTAACTTTTCTACTTCTGAATTTTTATTAGCTAGTAGTTGCTCCAGCTATTGATTTTGTTGTTGAAGCAACATGTTGGCTTTCTTTATTTTTGCAAAAGCATCAATGCACGCATCGGTGCACAGTTTTTAAAGAGTAGAAGAGGATACCTGCGCATCAGAAGATTCTGCTTCAGGTTGATCAGAAGAGGTGGAATCTTCACCAGCAGCCATAAGAGCAAATTATGTTGGCTCATAAGTGATGAGGGCATAGCCTACATATTCAGGCATGCTGCTCCAGTCTACGTACTCTTGGGGTGAAAAGAGCATGTTGACTAGAAGATGAAGACTGGATAGCTAGGCCTGGTGCATTTATTTGAGGAGGATATGGTGCGACAATCTGAAGTGAGGCAGGAGTGAGCTGGTACACACTACCATTGGCAGCTTGTACATATTGTACATTGGTAGAAGGAGAGTTTTGTACAATATGAGTTGTCTCCTGAGAGTTGTTGTGCTTTTTAAAATGTGAGGAAGAAGAAGAAAAAGGTGCGGTAGAAGTATGTGAGTGTGTGTTTGGGAAAGTCACATAAGATGAAGAGTTAGAGTTGGGAGCAATTTTGCATTCCCAGGAAAAGTGTCCAGTGTTGTGACATCTATAGCATTGGACTTGAGCCTTATTTAGACCAATCTTGGTTTTCCCATGGATACTAGAGAATTTTCTTCCTGTCCTCTTGTAAACTTGTTAGTTGTCATGCTCAAGAGGGCAAGTTGCTGAAGGATATTCATCTCTTCCAAGTCATCACTTGGAATCTGATGGAGATCATCCATGATAAAACATAGATGGTCAGAAATGAGAGAATGGTCATCACAAGAAGAAGAGGTGACTCAAATAGTTATGTCAATGTACTCATCATAACCCTGATCATTTGTCTTAGAGTTATGACTAAGAAGAGCTGTGTTCCCTTGAACATACTCTTCTGTTGATTTACCAAACTTTATTAGTTAGCAGAATGTCTCATACTGTTGAGCCAATATCTCCCTTGTATTGGCCACAACATCATCGGTACCACCGAACTGCTCTTTTAGAGCATTCCATAAGTCCTTAGCGGATTCGTGGTGAAGAAGACCAGAATATATTTCATTCAGTAGGGCCATAGACAGCTGAGCATGCGCCTTGGCATCAAACTCCAATTTTTGGAAGTCTTCTTCTATGTAGTTCCGAGGATCCTTAGGGACATGGTCTTCGGTCTCTATGTCCAAGACCATTGGTTTATGAGGTCCGAACATCACAGATTTTCAACATCCAGTATGATTGTTGGACAAGAAGTGTAACATAAGGCTCTGCCATATATTATATTGACGCCTTACCAAGATTGGTGGCTTAGTGGTATAGCCGGTGTTATGAGGGTCTAAAGTGAATTTTTCTGGCATAGTTTTACAAATGATTTTGAGTAAATCAAAGGGTGATGAGTTCTCAAGGTAGTTTGTTAGAATGGTTTTTGAACACAGCTTAGTTCAAAACCAAACACCTACAGATTTTAAAAAGTAGAAAAACAGAAAAAGCAGAATACAGAAAACTAATCAACAAGATATCGAAGAGAGCTTTGAGTTTTAGTCTTGATGGTTAAACCAAGACTAAGGACAAGGCTCTGATACCAATTGTTGAAAAATCGGAGAGGCTATTTAACCAGGAACAAAGACTTTAGACACACGGATGGTATTAGCTCCCTTTGAAATTTTACACCAAGTTATTTTCGTTGTTTAGTTTTTGCTAGAAGGAGAGAAGAACAGAATAATAGCACAAGGAAGTTTGGGAATAGTAATTCAAATTTCTCAGGGAATGTTGGGACTTAAATACCCAACATTCATAGTTACAAGAAAAAAAAATAAGACAAATAGCTGATACTGTTACAGACACTGAATCATCAGAATAGTACAACTAATACAAAGTCAACAACAACAACAGAAACAAGAGTCTTAGGAGTCTTCAGTTCTTCCGAAGTTGTGATAGTTGTGTTGAGGTTCAATGGTTATTCTCTCGGAAGGTGTTCATCGGAAGCTGATTGAACAATTAGTTTTGTCGGAATCGTAGATTGTCTTCCGAATTATTTGATGTCTTCCGAAGCAATGGTTGTCTTCCGAAGGTTATAGTCAGCTAATGTCTTCCAATGTAGAGGAGTTTAGCGATAGTTCTTTTTGGCGAATCTTCCGCTGTTGATGTTGCGATGATGAAGCAGTTCTTCGGTCGGAAGAGAGTGTTTCCATAAGAGAAGTATCCGCGGTTGGTCAATCTGTGGTTTTATTCCTTGGTCTGGTCTCAGTGGTTTTGCTCATCAGTCCTTATTTTCCAACAAGACGGAATCAGTGTAAGTGCGTCGCGCCAGGCGACATGCCTGACAAGCGATTGTCCTTCACCATAAGCAGCATTCTGATTTTTGAATTTGAAAGAAGAGTTTTCTTGATCATGAAGAAGATCAAGAAGCTTTCCAAGTACTTGACTAAGAGCGGAAGAGGATAACCACTGATATAAATAAGAGAAGATGATCAGTGGTCGTTTGAAGTAAGAGGGGTAAAATGGTAAAATCAAAGGAGATTATCGAGCCGTGAGAACAATTAATGAGTGTCAAGTCAATTAATTGTAGGGAGTCTAATCCTGCAGAGTGATTAGTGATGGTCAAATCAGGCATAATTATCAAGAATTTTATAATTACAGAGAGAAGAGAATTTTAACCACGGAAGAATCTTATCCTCGGAAGAGTTTTAACCATGGATAAATTATCGGGTGAAAACCTCGGACTGAGTTGAGACTTTGGAATGAGTAAAATCCACGAAAGGAATAGAATCCACGAAGTGTTTTGAATGTAACAACGGATGGTAATAACTGCGGATTGATATGGAACAGTGGTTAGTATAACCGTTGAACCTATCCGTGTTTTAGGACAACCACTAAGAGAAAAACCAAGGTTGTTCCATCAGTGGTTTCTTAAATATCCGTTGTTAGGACAATTTTTGAGGATTATCCTTTTATATATTTATTTTAAGGTTTAAGAAACATATTCTTAACCATATATATTTATTAACTCATATTTATCATACCTAATTTGGCAACAAACTTATAAAAGGTTGAAGAGTTCAAAGGTTTGGTAAATATGTCTGCTATTTGGTCACTTGTAGATACATGTTCTGGGACTATCAATCCCTTTTCAAAACAGTCTCTAATAAAGTTATGCCTTATTTCTATGTGTTTGGTTTTAGAGTGATAGACAAGATTTTTTATTATATTTTTGGCAGCTTCACTGTCTATTAAAAGAGGTGTATTTAGTTCAATTATTCCAAAATCCAGTAGTTGGTATTGTAACCAAAGGATTTGGGCTGTGTAATGAGCTGCTGCAATGTACTCAGCTTCAGCAGTTGAATTTGACATTGATGTTTGTTTTTTGCTTTTCCATGAGACCAAGCAATTTGCAAAGAACTGACATCCTCCTGAAGTAGACTTCCTGGTGAGTGAGCATCCAGCATAATCACTGCCTGAAAAACCAACAAGCTTGCAAGATTGATTAGCAGGATACAAATCCCTAGCACAGGAGTGTCTTTAAGGTATCTGAATGTCCTCTTCACAAATGATAAATGGGATTGTTTAGGGGCAGATTGGTATCTTGCACAGATACATGTTGCATACATGATGTCTGGCCTTGATGCAGTAAGATACATTAAAGATCCAATCATGCACCTATTGAGAGTTTGATCTACAAGTTCACCATTTTCATCTGGACTTATTCCAGGTGCGGTTGCCATGGGGGTAGAAATTATTTTGCAAGCATTCATTTCAAATTTATTCAGAAGATCTTTTACATATTTAGATTGATGAATGAAAGTCCCACTAGGGGTTTCTTTGACTTGGAGTCCTAAAAATGTTTTTATTTTACTTAAAGCACCTATTTCAAACTTAGATGACATTAATTTAGAAAATTGTTCACACAAGGAAGGTTTTGTTGATCCAAAAATGATGTCGTCGACATAGATTTGGACCAGCAAAAGTTATTTGTCTACCCTCTTGATGAACAAGGTCTTATCAATGGTTCCCTTAGAAAATTTATTTGAAATAAGAAATGAGAGAGAGTATCATACCATACTCTAAGTGCCTGTTTCAAACCATAAAGTGCTTTATCTAGTCTGTACACCCAATCAGGGTGATGAACATCATCAAACCCTGGTGGTTGACATATATAGACTTCCTCGTTTATACTTCCATACCGAAAAGCACTTTTTATATCCATCTAAAAAACTTTTTTTTGTGGGATATAGCAAATGCTGGGAAGAGTCTTATGGCTTCATGTCTGGCCACAGGGGCAAAGGTTTCATCATAATAAACGCCTTCCTCTTGGCAGTACCCTTGTACTACGAATCTGGCTTTATTCTTGATTACAATACCTCTGTCATCTATTATATTTCTAAATACCCATCAAGTTCCTATAGGGTATTTTCCTGTGGGTAAGGGGCGGAGAGTCCAAACATTTTGCGTTTTGAACTGTAATAGCTCATCTTGCAGAGCTTCCACCCAATAATTATCTTTAAGAGCCTCCTAATACTTAGAGGGCTCAATTTGGGACAAGAAAGCTGGATGAAAGCAAAAGTTTGAAATCTGGCTCCTAGTTTGAACACACTTACTTAAATCACCTAAGATCTGCTCTAAGGGATGATTTCTGTTGAAGGGAATGATGTCCAAAAAATTATTTGTAGAAGCAACATCGGAAGAAGATGGATTTTCAGTAGGATTGGGAGATGTAAAATCAATGCCGGAAACCAGTAATGGAACTGTGATCTCAACAGTGCCATGAACAGTAATCAGGTACAAACTTTAAGTATTTCAGGGTATTTCATTTTTATATCATATATCATTATCGTTTTGTGTTATCAAACAGTGAATTCAGAATCATTTCAGAGAGACAAAACTCAGAAAACATGGTTCATCAGTCAGATAATTATCTGGCAACACAGAATTATCATGTGATTGTATGTTAGGATTTTCTATGTATAAACGTATGTGAGGCTTTACAAAACAAAACAACATGGATGTCGTTACGTGAATGCTAAATCGACGGATTATTCGTATAGGTGACGATCTATACGAATATATCTGAAAGTTTAACGTTCTGAATGATATCCAATAATTAGAAAACAATATTGGAAAGTATAGTTATCGTCGTGTTCGTACGGATGACGATTCGAACGAATACCCGCGACAACTGTACGATTCGATTTTAAACAGAAAATTTAATAATTCTGAAAATTTGAAATAAACAGCAGATATTTAGTTAATTTATTAGGAATCACAACCTAAAATAATTTCTTAAATCTTAGATTTTAAGTCTGGTTGTTTTATTACGAAAAAGGTTGAAGAAACGATGTGTTACGCGAAACCGAACGAGACCGAACTACCGGGTGTTTTTAAATCATTTAATGAGGCTTTAAACCTCCCACCCACCACCACCAACTCATCTCTTTCACCATATCTCGTCACTTTCTCTCTCTAGGAAGCTCCCTACCCATCCCTCTACAAAATCTCATCAAATTCTCCATGAAATCGCGAGTTTTTGGTTCCAAAACAATCCTCTCATCACGTAGAACTCGAAAGTACAAGGGATCTAGCCTTTTATCCACTGATTTCAAGGTAAAATTTGAGTTTACATTCGGTTCCTAGTGTGTATCACGATTTCTTTGAGTTATTGTTGTTTTAATCGGTTCAAACACTTAGAAACTTTGATAGAAACTATTGTTAATGATTAGAAAGCTTTTGAAACAAACTAGGAATGACGATGTTGAGGAAGTTGGTCAAGAATAACAGGTTCGGGAGGGTTAGGGCTGGGTGATTCTTGCAGGTTCGTGAGGCTATGACAGGAACCTCTTTCAAAAGGGAAACCAGATGCGTGAACCCTCCACCTTGAACGAACCCATGATGTCACGCACCTTTCCTTTTGGTAGCCAAACCTGGAAAATGTTGCCGAACCTTAGCCATACAAAACCCTAGTGGACACGAACCTTTGCATGGCCGAACGATCGAATGAGCTGAACCCTACCCATGATCGAACCCCATGACCATCGAACCTTATGTTTAAACCCTAGAAACCACGAACCTTTTTCAGGCGAACCAGTGGGCATGAACAACCGAACCTTATTGCCGAACCATTTCTTTTGCCGAACCCTTAGACACACAGATAGCAGCAAACCTAAGATCATTTTTGACTTAGACGAACCTTAACTTATTAAAACCTTAGGATGTAGCGAACCCAGGAAGGAACCTTGGATTATTGGATCTTAACTGGGCCGAACCTAATCATTTTACACATAGGTTCGCTGATTCAATGGGCATCGAATTAAGTCTTTATGATTTCGGTGATGTTAGGGCATGCAATGCATGGGAAACTTTCTAAGGCCATATTGATAATGACAAGGATAAGATACTTGAGTTTGGAATAATAATGGATAGTGTAAACTTTGTCATTACTTAAACACAGAGGGTGATCATTAATTGAGCTTAACATGCATGGAAATGAAACCTATGTGTGTGTGCATGGGAACAACATCGAGTATGAATAACATACGAAAGGTTTTCTTGAACCTAAATGATTTAATTTGATTATTTAGACCAAAGCATTTAAAGGTTATAAACAATAATCATGGGATATCAAAGACAAAAAAACGGGTCGAATTGGGCCCAATTAGCTTAGTTAAGCCCATCATGTGATAAATGTCTTTTAATTTAAAATTAACTATGTTTTACTAAAAGAAAATGATTTATAAGTTTTAATTAATAAAAATTTAATGGTTATGACTTAATGTTTAACTTAAAATAAAATAAATTAGAAATCTGTTAATTGAGAACTTGTAATGTTTTAATTGGGGTATAAGGGTTATAAATGGGTGCTTGAGTTAGACTAGTTAGATGAAAGCTTAGGAACTCATTAGCACATAGGACACTTAGTTGCACACTGAGATCGAACCATAGATACGACGACTAATACGTATACTTATAGTATTCGAATTCTTTTAAAACAACTCAGGAACTGAAACAACCTAAGCTACAACAATGAGCGTGCTTTTTGTGATAGATAATTTGCACAGCAACACAGGTGAGTTCAATGCCCCTTTTCTAAACATTTGTGTTTTAAAACGCGGGGCTGAGAAGCATGCGTAAACTGTTTTAATTAAATTGTTTTATGTAAATGCTTTTACTTATTATGAATTGCTCATTATATATGCTTGTTTATACTCCTAGACTCCTGTCTAGGAAATTTGCTATGCAGAATTAACTTACAAGTTAATTAATTACTCTTATGAGTAATATCTTAATTCTAAAACTCTAAACAAACCCTTAGTCCATCAAGCTCTAATTCAAGAATCTAAATTCAAAGTGGAATAAAAAGAAATAAAGTTAAAGATCAAATGCAATCGAAACTAATACAGTGTGTGGATCAGTAAATCAAAGGATCCTACTCATAAATCTATAATCATTGTGAAATCATGGGATTCTAAAGATCAAAATCAAGAGACTCAAGGAAATCAAGGAAATCAGAACTGTGTGTGAATCATTGAAATAATGAAATCATTAAAATCTAATGAAATCATTAATTCTTGAGTCAAGGTTGATGTCAGTTGTATAGAAATCAAGACCACGTGTAACACACATAAAGTCCCGGCATAAATAGTAGGCTCTTGTAGTCAAGCTATATGGGCAATAACGTGAACTATTAAAGAAAATCAAGAGAATCACAGACGATCAAGAATCAAAGGATATCCGTAAAGTCCCAGCATGTACAGTAGACCAGTGGGTCAAGCTGATATGGGCATCATTAAAGTCTCGACACATACAGGTAGACTCCTTGTGGGTCATGCCTGATATGGGCCACGTGTGAGAGGGTACAACTAGGACAACCACCAACAACTAAGTCTAATTGATTGAGTCAAACAACGCCCAATCATCAAGTCTTAGTTATATTTAAATGCTTTATTATTTAATTAATTAAACATTTAATATCATATTTCTACAAGTGCTTTGAGGGTAATCATGAAAACATGATGAACTCAATAGATCAGATGTAAGTCCGGTAAATGTAATGAAACGCTTAATTATCATTAGCAACAATATGTAAAGCAGTCCGGTATGTGGTGGGACGGTGGCTGGGCGGGCGGTAAGTTCGACCCTACATATGCCCTATATATAAGCATACTTGATTGGATAGCATAGGTGGTTGTTGGTGAGGTTAAGGTTGTCATTTCAGGGGATCAAGGTAAACATTTCAGGGTAATAAAATGCTAAAAATCAAAGGTTATGGAAATCAAAGAAGTGGGATGAAATGCTTAATTATCACCAGGAACAATATATCATGTGGTTTAGTATGTGGTGGGACGGTGGCTGGGCGGGCGGTAAGTTCGACCCTACATATGCGCTATATAAAAGCATACTGAACTGGATGGTATAGGTGGTTAATGGTGACGTTAAGGTTGTCATTCAAAGGTTATTCAAACTCATTTTTATAAAACTACATGAACACACCAACCATGTGTTGACTTTATTTTTGCATGAGTTCTCAGGTGACGAACATGTCAACTAAGGAGTTATTTCTTTTGGACTAGGATACCAGTAGAGGACCTAGCTTTTTGGACCTGCATATTTTGAAGCATCATTTTACAAATTTATTTTGTATATCTTGTGCATATACAAGATAGAAGAATTATGATGTGATAGTAGATTTACATTGTCAAATTATGAACTTAACTGATGTAATTTAACTTTGTAATTCTATTTTTACTTAGCAGTTTCTCATTTATATATATCATGTGCAATGTAAACAATCTGATCATTCCGATTATCACTCATGATATCGCGCCCCGGGAACCTTCCGCCCGACGGTTATAGAGAAACATAAGTCACTTATTTAAACGGTTTGGCCTAGACTATAACCTAGGGACCCTGCATGTAGAGAACATAGGACTTAATACTTTATTTGCATCGTGTCTTCTGCATTCGATCACTGCACTAACCAATGTACTTTTGGTTATGATCAAAATGCCGTCGAGAATACCTCCTTCTATTGTACCACCACCACAGAGTTCACCTCCAAACTCATCGACGCCATCACCAGCTGACTCACCTCTATCACCGCCTCCTCCTCCACTTAACCCACCTACAAGTCCGAGCACTACTCCGATACTGGATCCTGCTACCGTTGAACTAGTAACCTTACTGAGCAGCCAGCTGACTAATCTGCTAAAGAAGGTGATTCCGGATATGCTCAGTCGTTTATAGAATGACAGCAACAACACAGGACATTCATCAGGAGAAGCCAGTGGAAACACTGGCGGTGCTTCAAATCACTCCTATAAGTCCTTTATGGGATGTAAACCGCCGACATTCAGCGGTAATGAAGGAGCCGTTGGTCTAATCCAATGGATAGAAAAGACTGAAGCTACTCTGTACCTCTGCAGTTGTCCAGAGCACCACAAGGTTCGTTATTCTGCTGGAACGTTCAACAAGCGAGCCTTGACTTGGTGGAACGGCCCAATCAATGCAAGGGGAAGAGAAGAAGCTATGTCAATGACTTGGGAAGACTTCAAGACGCTGTTTAGAACTGAATTCTACCCCCAAGAACGAGCTACAGAAATTGGAGGTTGAATTGTCAAGCCATTTGATGAAGCGGACAGACCACATGGGGTATACTACTCGTTATCACGAGTTGATTGCTTTGGTGCCAGACATGGTACCAACTTTGGAGAAAAGAATTGATCGATATGTAGGTGGACTTCCCTCCTGCATTTAGGGTTTAGTTGTTGCTGCAAACCCTGTCACTCTAGAGTCTGCTGTGAGTTTGTCTGGGAAACTCACTGATCTGATGGTAGCCTTAGGTACCTTGAAGAAAGAGGCTGATCATGGCAAGAGAAAGGAAGAGTCTTCCAAGAAACCTCATCACCACCAACATCAAAAGAATAAACAGAACACTTTCAAGAACTATACAATGGCTACTCCCCTCAATCAAGTAGCCATGGAACCACAGAATGTGCCCAAGAAACAATATACTGGCCCACACCCTCTGTGTACCAAGTGCCAGTATCATCATGCTGTTAATCATCAATGTCGTCAGTGCACGGGATGTGGAAGATATGGACACTGGGTCCAGCAATGCAGGATAACACCAAACCATGCAATCAACAACGTTGCTTTGGCTCTCCCTCCACCCAACAATCAAAACAAAGGTGAATGCTATAACTGTGGCGAACAGGGCCACTTTGCAAAGAACTGCCCGAAGAAGGCACAGCAGGCAGTTCAAACACCCCGTTGAAGAGCTTTCGCCATCGGAGCTCCAGTTGCACGCCAAGACCCGAATGTGGTCACTGGTACATTTCTCTTACATGACTTTTATGCATCTATATTGTTTGACACTGTTGCAGATCAGAGTTTTATCTCTACCGATTTTGCATGCCAACTAGATTATATAGAGGAACAGTTAGACTCCCCTTACATTATAGAAGTAGCTAACGGGAAACAGGTCACAGTTAGTACTATATACAGGAACTGCCCATTGACACTTAATGGTCACACATTTAACATTGACTTGATACCGATGGAGTTGGGTAGTTTCGACATCATTGTTGGAATGGATTGGCTTTCTTCTAGTCGAGTGGAAGTCATCTGTTCTGAGAAGCTGCTTCGAGTTCCATTGCCGAATGATCGCGTATTGGAAGTTAGAGGGGATCAAGCAAAACGAAGTGTCAAAAGTATCTCTTGCATAAAGGCACGTAAGTGTCTACAGAAGCAGTGCGTGGCGTTCCTGGCCCATGTGGTGGAAAAGGAGAAAGACAAGAAAAAGATTGAAGACGTACCAGTAGTGAAAGAATATCCGGAATTATTTCCTGAAGACCTACCAGGTTTGCCTCGCGCGCAACCGGTAGAGTTTCGTATTGACTTAGTTCCTGGAGCAACTCCTGTTGCTAAATCTCCTTACAGGTTAGCACCTTCAGAGATGCAAGAATTGTCAAACCAACTACAGGAGCTACTTGATAAAGGTTTCATCAGACCGAGCTACTCACCTTGGGGAGTTCCGGTCTTGTTCGTGAAGAAGAAAGACATATTGTTTCGCATGTGCATAGACTACCGTGAGCTGAACAAATTAACCATCAAGAATCGGTATCCATTGCCGAGGATTGATGATTTGTTTGATCAACTGCAAGGAGCCCAATATTTCTCAAAGATTGACTTGTGGTCTGGATATCATCAGCTTAGAGTTCAAGATGAAGATATACTAAAGACGGCATTTCGAACCAGATACAGGCATTACGAATTCATGGTGATGCCTTTCGGATTGACAAATGCACCAACGGTTTTCATGGATCTCATGAACCGAGTGTGCAAGCCGTATTTGGATCAGTTTGTCATTGTCTTTATTGATGATATATTGATTTATTCGAAGAGCAAAGCAGAACACGAGCAACATCTCAGAAAGATCTTCGAGTTGTTGAAGGAAGAGAAACTTTATGCCAAATTCTCTAAGTGTGAATTTTGGTTAAGAGAAGTTCAATTTCTGGGTCATGTGGTCAACAGCGAGGGAATACACGTAGATCCCGCCAATATTGAAGCAATAAAGAGCTGGGATACTCCGAAGACACCGACGGAGATACGGTCTTTTCTGGGATTTGCATGTTATTATAGAAGGTTTATCTCAAACTTTTCTAAGATAGCTTTGCCTGTCACCAAATTAACTCAGAAAAGTGAACCGTTTGTCTGGGAGCAAAAACAAGAAGATGCCTTCCAGACATTGAAACAGAAATTATGTGATGCTCCAATTCTATCTCTCCCAGAAGGCTATGATGACTTTGTTGTATATTGTGATGCCTCCCATCAGGGACTTGGTTGCGTACTGATGCAACGGGACAAAGTTATCGCTTATGCATCAAGACAGTTAAAGGTTCATAAGAAGAACTATACTACTCATGATCTTGAACTGGGAGCTGTAATCTTTGCACTGAAGATTTGGAGACATTACCTATATGGCACTAAGTGTACCATATTCACTGATCACAAGAGTCTGCAACATATCAAGAAGATGCCTTCTAGACATTGAAACATAAATTATGTGATGCTCCAATTCTATCTCTCCTAAAAGGCTATGATGGCTTTGTTATATATTGTGATGCCTCCCATCAGGGACTTGGTTGCGTACTGATGCAACGGGACAGTGTTATCGCTTATGCATCAAGAGAGTTAAAGGTTCATGAGAAGAACTATACTACTCATGATCTTGAACTGGGAGCTGTAATATTTGCACTGAAGATTTGGAGATATTACCTATATGGCACTAAGTGTACCATATTCACTGATCACAAGAGTCTGCAACATATCTTTGATCAGAGGGAGCTCAACATGCAACAACGTCGTTGGGTTGAACTTCTAAATGATTACGACTGTGTAATCAAGTACCATCTGGGAAAGGCAAACATTGTAGCTGATGCCTTGAGCAGAAGGAACGAGTCAAATCCTTGCGCGTTAGAGCAATGGGAATGACTGTATAGACCAGCTTACGTGACAAGATCATTCAGGCACAACAAGAATCAGTGGATCGAGGAAATTTGAAGAAAGAACTTGACTGCGGAGCAGAGAAACAATTTGAGACTAAGCCTGATGGAGTGATCTACTACCAGGATCGTATATGGATCCCGACGGTAGACGAATTGAGAAGACTTATCTTCGATGAAGCACACAAGACTAAATACTCTGTGCATCCAGGCGCTGATAAAATGTACCAAGACTTACCTGGATTTTATTGGTGGCCGGGGATGAAGAAACACATAGCCGAGTACGTCGGTCGATGTCTTACATGTGCGAAAGTGAAGGCGGAACACCAGAAACCGTCAGGTTTACTAGAACATCCAGAAATTCCGCTCTGGAAGTGGGAACAAATAGCAATGGACTTCATTACCAAGCAACCCCGCACTTCTAGTGGTCATGATACAATCTGGGTTATCATCGATCGTTTGATGAAATCTGCTCACTTCTTGTCAATGCGTGAAACCTTCACGATGGATAAACTGGCGAGGTTGTATATCGACAAGATAGTGGTACGCCACGAAGTACCGTTGTCTATTATATGTGATAGAAACATCAGATTCACATCAAGGTTCTGGAAATCATTGCAGAAATCTCTAGGGACGCAGTTAAACCTGAGTACAGCTTACCATCCACAAACGGACAGTCAAAGCAAACGTACAATTCAGACCCTGGAGGACATGCTGAGAACATGTGTGCTGGATTTCGGTGGGAATTGGGATTCTCATTTGCCACTGATTGAATTCTCCTACAACAACAGTTATCACAGTAGCATCGGATGTGCACCGTTCGAGGCTTTGTATGGTCGAAAATGCCGATCACCGATCTGTTGGACTGAAGTTGGAGACAATCGAATAACTGGGCCAGAGCTTATTCAGGAAACCACTGACAAGATTGCCAGATTCAACAAAGACTACAAGCTACTAGCAGCAGACAAAAGAGCTACGCCGACAAAAGGTGCAAGCCATTGGAATTCCAAGTGGGAGACCGTGTCATGTTGAAGGTATCCCCATGGAAAGGCGTAGTCCGTTTTGGAAAGAAAGGCAAGTTAGCACCACGATAAGTGGGACCGTTCGAGATCATCGAACGTATTGGTCCTGTGGCGTATAGACTGAGATTACCAGATGAACTCAGTGGTGTGCATGACGTGTTTCACGTTTTGAACTTAAAGAAATGCTTTGTAGACGAGTCACTCGTCATTCCAATCGAAGAAATTCAATTCAATGAACAGTTACATTTTATCGAGGTACCTTTGGAGATTATGGATCGCAAAGTTAAACGATAGAGGTGAAGCCGTATTCCGATCGTAAAGGTTCGTTGGAACTCAAAGCGAGGACCTAAGTTTACTTGGGAACGTGAAGATCAAATGAAGTCTAAGTATCCCCAACTGTTTACAGAGGAAGACGTACCTGATAACGATTCTTAAATTTCGGGACGAAATTTCTCTTACAAGCGAAGACTGTAACATCAGTGCCGGAAACCAGTACCGAAACAGTGATCTCAACAGTGCCATGAACAGTAATCAGGTACAAACTTTACGTATTTCAATGTATTTCATGTTTATATCATATATCATTATCGTTTTGTGTTATCAAACAGTGAATTCAGAATCATTTCAGAGAGACATAACTCAAAAAACATGGTTCATCAGTCAGATAATTATCTAGCAACACAGAACCATCATGTGATTATGTGTTAGGATTTACTATGTATAAACGTATGTGAGGCTTTAAAAAACAAAACAACATGGATGTCGTTACGTGAATGCTAAATCGACGGATTATTCGTATAGGTGACGATCTATACGAATATATCTGAAAGTTTAACGTTCTGAATGATATCCAATAATTAGAAAACAATATTGGAAAATATAGTTATCGTCGTGTTCGTACGGATGACGATTCGAACGAATACGCGCGACAACTGTACGATTCGATTTTAAACTATAAATTTAATAATTCTGAAAATTTGAAATAAACAGCAGATATTTAGTTAATTTATTAGGAATCACAACCTAAAATAATTTCTTAAATCTTAGATTTTAAGTCGGGTTGTTTTATTACGAAAAAGGTTGAAGAAACGATGTGTTACGCGAAACCGAACGAGACCGAACTACCGGGTGTTTTTAACTCATTTAATGAGGCTTTAAACCTCCCACCCACCACCACCAACTCATCTCTTTCACCATATCTCGTCACTTTCTCTCTCTAGGAAGCTCCCTACCTTCTCTCTACAAAATCTCATCCAATTCTCCACGAAATCGAGAGTTTTTGGTTCCAAAACGATCCTCTCATCACGTAGAACCCGAAAGTACAAGGGATCTAGCCTTTTATCCACTGATTTCAAGGTAAAATTTGAGTTTACGTTCGGTTCCTAGTGTGTATCACGATTTCTTTGAGTTATTGTTGTTTTAATCGGTTCAAACACTTAGAAACTTTGATAGACACTATTGTTAATGATTAGAAAGCTTTTGAAACAAACTAGGAATGATGATGTTGAGGAAGTTGGTCGAGAATAACAGGTTTCGGGAGGGTTAGGGCTGGGTGATTCTTGCAGGTTCGTGAGGCTATGACAGGGCCGAACCTCTTTCGAAAGGGAAACCAGATGCGCGAACCCTCCACCTTGAACGATCCCATGATGTCACGAACCTTTCCTTTTGCTAGACAAACCTGGAAAATGTTGCCGAACCTTAGCCATACAGAATCCTAGTGGACACGAACCTTTGCATGGCCGAACGATTGAATGAGCCGAACCCTACCCACGACCGAACCCCATGACCACCAAACCTTATGTTTAAACCCTAGAAACCACGAACCTTTTTCAGGCGAACCAGTGGGCATGCACAACCGAACCTTATTGCTGAACCATCTCTTTTGCTGAACCCTTAGACACACAGATAGCAGCGAACCTAAGATCATTTTTGACTTAGACGAACCTTAACTTATTAAAACCTTAGGATGTAGCGAACCCAGGAACGAACCTTGGATTATTGGATCCTAACTGGGCCAAACCTAATCATTTTACACACATGTTCGCTGATTCAATGGGCATCGAATCAAGTCTTTATGATTTCGGTGATGTTAGGGCATGCAATGCATGGGAAAATTTCTAAGGCCATAGTGATAATGACAAGGATAAGAGACTTGAGTTTGGAATAATAATGGATAGTGTAAACTTTGTCATTACTTAAACATAGAGGGTGATCATTAATTTAGCTTAACATGCATGGGAATGAAACCTATGTGTGTGTGCATGGGAACAACATGGAGCATGAATAACCTACGAAAGGTTTTCTTGAACCTAAATGATTTAATTGGATCATTTAGACCAAAGCATTTAAAGGTTATAAACAATAATCATGGGATATGAAAGACTAAAAAACAGGTCGAATTGGGCCAAATGAGCTTAGTTAAGCCCATCATGTGATAAATGTCTTTTAATTTAAAATTAACTATGTTTTACTAAAAGAAAATGATTTATACGTTTTAATTAATAAAAATTTAATGGTTATGACTTAATGTTTAACTTAAAATAAAATAAATTAGAAATCTATTAATTTAGAACTTGTAATGTTTTAATTGGGGTATAAGGGTTATAAATGGGTACTTGAGTTAGACTAGTTAGATGAAAGCTTAGGAACTCATTAGCACATAGGACACTTAGTTGTACACTGAGATCGAACCATAGATACGACGATTAATACGTATACTTATAGTATTCGAATTCTTTCAAAACAACTCAGGAACTGAAGAAACCTAAGCTACAACAACGAGTGCGCATTTTGTGATAGATCATTTGCACAGCAACACAGGTGAGTTCATTGCCCCTTTTCTAAACATTTTTGTTTAAAACGCCGGGCTGAGAAGCATGTGAAAACTGTTTTATTTAAATTGTTTTATGTAAATTCTTTTACTTATTATGAATTGCTCATTATATATGCTTGTTTATACTCCTAGACTCCTGTCTAGGAAATTTGCTATGCAGAATTAACTTACAAGTTAATTAATTACTCTTATGAGTAATATCTAAATTCCAAAACTCTAAACAAACCCTTAGTCCATCAAGCTCTAATTCAAGAATCTAAATTCAAAGTGGAATAAAAAGAACTAAAGTTAAAGATCAAATGCAATGGAAACTAATCCAGTGTGTGGATCAGTAAATCAAAGGATCCTACTCATAAATCTATAATCATTCTGAAATCATGGAATTCTAAAGATCAAAATCAATAGACTCAAGGAAATCAAGGAAATCAAAACTATGTGTGAATCATTGAAATAATGAAATCATTAAAATCTAATGAAATCATTAATGGTTGAGTCAAGGTGGATGTCAGTTGTATAGAAATTAAGACCATGTGTAACACACATAAAGTCCCGGCATAAATAGTAGACTCTTGTAGTCAAGCTATATGGGCAATAACGTGAACTATTAAACAAAATCAAGAGAATCACAGACGATCAAGAATCAAAGGATATCCATAAAGTCCCGACATGTACAGTAGACCAGTGGGTCAAGCTGATATGGGCATCATTAAAGTCCCGACACATACAGGTAGACTCCTTGTGGGTCATGCCTGATATAGGCCACGTGTGAGAGGGTACAACTTGGACAACCTCCAACAACTAAGTCTAATTGATTAAGTCAAATAAGGCCCAATCATCATGTCTTAGTTGTATTTAAATGCTTTATTATTTAATTAATTAAACATTTAATATCATATTTCTACAAGTCCTTTGAGGGTAATCATGAAAACATGATGAACTCAATAGATCAGAGGTAAGTCAAGTGAATGGAATGAAACACTTAATTATCATTAACAACAATATGTTTAGCTGTCCAGTATGTGGTGGGACGGTGGTTGGGCGGGCGGTAACTTCGGCCCTACATATGCCCTATATATAAGCATTCTTGATTGGATAGCATAGGTGGTTGTTGGTGAGGTTAAGGTTGTCATTTTGGGGGATCAAGGTAAACATTTCAGGGAAATCAAATGCTAAAAATCAAAGGTTATGGAAATCAAATAAGTGAGATGAAATGCTTAATTATCACCAGGAACAATATATCATGTGGTTTAGTATATGGTGGGACGGTGGCTGGGCGGGCGGTAAGTTCGACCCTACATATGCCCTATATATAAGCATACTGAACTAGATGGTATAGGTGGTTAATGGTGAGGTTAAGGTTGTCATTCAAAGGTTATTCAAACTCATTTTTATAAAACTACATTAACTCACCAACCATGTGTTGACTTTATTTTTTCATGACTTCTCAGGTGACGAACAGGTCAACTAAGGAGTTATTTCTTTTGAACTAGGATACCAGTAGAGGACCTAGCTTTTTGGACCTGCATATTTTGAAGCATCATTTTACAGATTTATTTTGTATATCTTGTGCAGATACAAGATAGAAGAATTATTATGTGATAGTATATTTACATTGTTAAATTATGAACTTAACTGATGTAATTTAACTTTGTAATTCTATTTTTACTTAGCAGTTTCTCATTTATATATATCATGTGCAATGTAAACAATCTGATCATTCCGATTATCACTCACGATATCGCGCCGCAGGAACCTTCCACCCGATGGGGAATCCAATCCAACCCCGCTGGCTCGGGGTGTGACAGGAGGGTTTTCAGATGTAATAGCATGAGCTTGTTCAGGAATATCTACTGGTACATTATTTCTTTCTGGGGACAAAGGATCAGATATTTGTTCATTCTGATCTTGAGGGTTTATTCGATAAGATGGGATAGAAGAAAAGAAGTGAGATACTAAACACTCCTCTAGAGATGATAGATCTTCAGAGGTTTGGCAAGACTCTGAAGAAGGAGAAAAGGAAGAGGTTAGAGAAGTGTAGGTAAAGCTTTCGAGATCAAATAGGTCGTTAGAAGTAGAAGGAAAATAGGAGGTTGATGCAGATACGTTGAATTTGACATCAATGGTTTCCTCAACAATTTTGGTCCTGAGATTGAAAGTTCGGTAAGCTTTAGAAGTTTGAGAGTATCCAACAAAATATCCAGAGTCATGTTTAGCAGCAAACTTGGACAAGGAGTCCTTTGTATTCAAAATGAAACATGGACACCCAAAAACTTTGAAGAAGGAAATGAGGGGCTTTACGTTATGAAGAACTTCATAGGCAATCTTGTTGTATCTCTTCACAATGTGAACTTTGTTTAAGACATTACAAGCAGTATTTACTGTCTTAGCCCAGAAGGATACAGGTAATCCTGAGTCTTCAAGCATGGTTCTTGCAGCTTTAATATGTGTCCTATTCTTTCTTTCCACAAATGCATTCTTAGCAGGAGTTCTAGGAACACTATATTGTCTAAGGATCTCTTTGGAAATACAGAATTCATCAAGAACTTGTTTCTTGAATTCTGTACCATTATCACTCCTGATTAACTTGACAGGAATACCAAATTGTCTTTCAAGTTGAGTGATAAGGGCTTTTATTTTATCAGCAGTCTCGTCTTTGCTGAAGAGAAAGAAAGTCCAGCAAAATCTTGAGTAATCATCCACAACAACTAAGCAGTATCTCTTTCTGGCCAAGCTGTCACTGGACCGAACGGATCCATTTGAAGCAGATTGAGACAGTTAGTTGATTTGGATTCCTCAATAGACTTATGTGATGATTTATGTTACTTCCCCTTTAAGCAAGATTCACACTAACCTTCCAAGTGAAATTCTTTTGAAGGCAATCCTCTTACTAAAGAAAGGGTAGAATGCTTATGAAGAGTTTGATGATTAAGGTGACTGAATCTTCTATGCCAAAGGGCAGTTTCAAAAGAAGATGCTTTGGCTACAAGTCATGTAGGAGAAGAAGTTTGAGAATCTGTAGTCATGTCTACTACATAGAAATTTCCACTTCTCTTAGCCGTTAGCAAAGTATGTTGATCAATTAAGATCTTTATAATTCCAGGAGAAAGAATTTTACAGCTGTCGTTGATGAAAAATGAACTAAAGTTTTTTTCTACTAATTAAGAAACACTGAAGAGATTAAACTTGAGGTTTTCAACTAAGCTTACATCTTTAATGTGCAGTTTTCCACTAAGGACAAAACCAGACCCTACTATCCAACCCTTTGCATTGTTTCCGAAGGAAACAGATCGTTTATTCTTTGGAATGAAGTTATTTAAAATGGTTCTGCATCCTGTCATGTGCCTAGAGCCTCTACTGTCCACATAACATAGATGATTTTGGTTTGAAGAAGGTCTTTGCACATGAGGATCAAATGCAATAAGTTAGATATGGGTCATTATTTATTTTTAGAAGAAAGAAGTGAATATTTTAAGAAGTTTATTTGTTTTGTTGCGTGTTAAGAGAGAAGATAACATTTCAAAATTTTATTTGTTTTGCTGTGCATTATTCATCAAATCTGCATCATTTGTGTTGCTGATTTTGGTGCAAGATGTTGATCTGTGAATCCACAGAGGGAGGGTTCACAACAGCAGGAGAATAGGAAGCAGGAATCACCATTGGATAAGGAGGTGGTGTACAAAGAATTGATGGTCTGGGAGATTCAAGTAAAGGAGAAGATAAGTGGAAGGGTGAATGGGTGTTTGGTCTTATTGCACTGCTAGCTAATGGTCTACTTGCTTTCTTGGACTTCTTCATCTTATTGGGGGGGATTTCCTTTAGATGAAGAAGCCTGTTCAGCTTTCAACTTTTCAGCCTTCAGTCGATCTCTAACTTTCTCCAAAGGAGTTTTTGTTCTGCAATTTTCAGTGGAGTGATTATACTGGAAACATTTCAGGCATGCAGGAGATAGTGAAGAGTAGTTTGGGATGAATGGCTTATTTTCCTTCATTATTGGATAAGGATGGTGAGGATGAGAAGGAGGGAATTTGATATCAATAATGGGCCTTTTTCTTTTTTCAAGATAGGCCTCAGGGTTATCAGAGGTTTCATGTTTTGATGTACCTTCTGAACTTTGATTGGAGCTCATGGCTGGAGCAATCTCAGTTTGTTCAGAAGAATTATTGTTATGATCACTTTCCAGGTTTGTCTCTTCCGGTCTTTCCAAGTTAGTATTTGTGGGATATACAAACGTTGGAAATTGTCTAGGTTGATACAACCTTGGAGGTGTGACCTTTATAGCTGGAATTCCACCAGGAAGAAAGGTGGGGAATAGAGGTTCAGAAACATTTTCATTTATTTTATTTTCAATCAGGGCATAGCCCTCTGGAGGACTAGTGTGATTGTACCCGATTCCAAACTTAGCCTTACTGTGAACTTGTTTACTAAGAAGCATACTGAATCCTTTGCAGGACTCAACCCACTTTTCACATCTTACTTTAGTTTTAGCCAGTTCGTCTCTACAAGCCGAATATTTTTCATGCTGCAAATCAAATAAAGCTTGTAGGTTGGATTTTTCAGTTTTTAAGACCGAAATTTTATTATCTTTATTCTTTACTAATTTTCTACTTCGAAATTTTTATTAGCCAATAGGTGCTCAAGGCTTTCTTTATTTTTGCAAATGCATCAATGCAAGCATCAGTGCATAGCTTTTCAAGAGTAGAAGAGGATACTTGCGCATCAGAAGATTCTGCTTCAGATTGTTCAGAAGGGGTGGATTTTTCACCAACAGCCATTAGAGCAAATTTTGTTGGCTCAGCAATGATGAGGGCATAGCCTACATCTTCAGGCATGCTGCTCCAATCTACATACTCTTGTGTGAAAAGAGCTGGTTGACTGGATGATGAAGACTGTGTAGCAGGGCCTGGTGTGTTTAGTTGAGGAGGAGATGGTGCAACAATATGAAGTGGGGCAGTAGTGAGTTGGTACACGCTGCCATTGGCAGCTTGTACATATTGTAGATTAGGAGAAGGAGAGTTTTGTACAATGTGAGTTGTCTGCTGAGATTTGTTGTATTTTTGAAAGTGTGAGGAAGAAGAAGAAGAAAAAGGTGCTCCAGAAGTGTGAGATTGTGTGTTTGAAAAAGTCACATAAGGTGAAGAATTAGTGTTGGGTTTATTTTTGCACTCCCTGGCAAAGTGTCCAGTGCCATGACACCTGTAGCATTGGACTTTTGCCTTATTTAAACCAATCCTGGTTTTCCCATGGATACCAGGAAATTTTCTTCATGTCCTCTTATATAACTTCTTAGTTCTCATGTTCAAGAGGGCAAGTTGATGAAGGATATCCATTTCTTCCAAGTCATCAATTGGAATTTTATGGAGATCATCCATGATAAAACACAGTTGGTCAGGGATGAAAGAATGGTCATCACCAGAAGGAGAAGAGGTGATGCCAGTGGTTATATCAATGTACTCATCATAACCCTGATCATTGATCTCTGATTTATGACTAAAAAGAGTTGTGTTCCCTTGAGCATACTCTTCAGTTGTTTTACCAAACTTTATTAGTTTTCTTTTCTGGTCAATCTCTCGCTCAAATGTGAGCAACTTACCCTGGAGTTGGGTAAGTGAGAGTTTGCCGAAGTCTGGCGAAGATCTCATGACTATGGAATAAGTTTCCCATTTATCAGGAAGAGATCTCAAGAAACGGTTAAGAACTGAAATGGTGGGGTACACTTGACCAGCTAATTTTAGTTCACTTAAGAGATAAGTGAATCTTTCAAATTGCTGAGTTAGTGACACATTATGTAGTTGACAGAATGTCTCATACTGTTGAGCCAATATCTCCCTTGTATTGGCCACAACATCATCAGTACCTCCGAACTGCTCTTTTAAAGCATTCAACAAGTCCTTAGCGGACTCATGGTGAAGAAGAATAGAATAAATTTCATTCAGGAGGGCCATAGCCAACTGAACATGTGCCTTGGCATCAAGCTCCAGTTTCTGGAAATCTTCTTCGGTATAGTTCCGAGGGTCCTTAGGGTCAGAGTCTCCGGTCTCTATGTCCAAGGCCATTGGTTTATGAGGTTCGAACATCACAGACTTCCAACATCTACTGTGATTGTTGGATAAAAAGTGTAACATCCTTCTCTGCCATATATTATATTGATGACTTACCAAAATTGGTGGCTTAGTGGCAGAGCCGGTGTTATGAGGGTCTAAGGTAAATTTTTCTGCCATAGGGTTACAAACGAATATGAGCAAATCAATAGATGATGAGTTCTCAAGGTAGTTTGCTTGAATGGTTTTTGAACAAATTTTAGTTCAAAACCAAGCACCTGCAGATTTTGAAAAATAGAAGAAGCAGAACGAAGAAAACTAAACAACAAGATATCAAGAGAGCTTTGATTTTTAGTCTTGATGGTTAAACCAAGACTAAGGACAAGGCTCTGATACCAATTGTTGAAATCCGGAGAGGCTATTTTAACCAGGAACAAAGACTTTAGACACATGGTCAAAGCTTTGGTATTAGCTCCCTCTAAAGTTGAACACTTAGTTATTTTTGGTTGTTTAGTTTTTGCTAGAAAGAGAGAAAACAGAATAACAACACAAGGAATTTTTGGGGAAGTAATTCAATTTTCTCAGGGAGTGTTGGGACTTAAATACCCAACATTCAATGTTACAAGACAAGAAGTAATAAGACAAATAGCTGACACTGTTACTGTTACAGACACTGAATCATCAAAATAGTATAACTAATAAAAGGCAACAACCACGAAATCAAGAGTCTTCAGAAGTCTTCAGTTCATCCGAGGTTGAGATAGTTGTGTAGAAGTTTAGTGGTTATTCTTTCGAAAGGTGTTCATTGGAAGCTAATTAAACATTAGTTATTATTTAATCAGCGGTTGTCTTCCGAAGCATTGGTTATCTTCCGAGGGGATCTGGTTCAGCTGTTTTCTTCCGAAGTCAAGAAGTTCTGCGGTAGTTCTTTTTGGCGAATCTTCCGCTGTTGAGCTTCCGATGCTGAAGTTGAGTAGTTCTGCAGTCGGAAGAGAAGGTTTCTAGAAGAGATGTATCCACGGTTGGTCAATTCGCGGTTTTATTCATTTGTCTGCCTTTAGTGGTTTTGCTCATCAGTCCTTATTTTCCAACATCTGCTAGTTACAACAATTGAATACAGGCTCTTTCACCTTTGCATTTTTCAATAACCAAAGTTATTGTGCAAAGACTACTAGACACATAGATTTTAGGCTCTTTCACCTTTGCAATATATAATATCCTAAGTTATATTGCAAGGGCTATTAGTAACATTGACTACGCATAGAATAATATGATAATACCTTGAATATAAACAAGTAGGCATACTAACCACATAAGTCAAACAACTTAGATTAATAGTTTGCATCTAATTTTGATTGTTGACTCTAGAATAAAAAGGTTTAGTATAACATATGTAACATCCCTAAATGCAAAAGTAAAAGAGGGAGCATGAGTGAATCTCACATGTTTGTTTGCTTAGTTAAGTGATAGAGGATGGAGTTGTAGACGGTGCTTCAACCTCGAGTTACAAGGCATAATAGTCTTAGTATTTGTTTAGATTTCATGTCTTAATGTCCTAGAAATTAATGGCATCCTAATGGAAGTCCTAGAATGAAATGTCTAAGTTTGGATGGATTATTTCAATATTTATTTATTTAAATAAATATTCTTGTTTGAATTTTGAATAATACTTCAATATTTTATTTCCATTCATTATTTGTTTAACAAGTGTTATAGTTTTTATATATAAATTTTGTTTAAAATTTTTTTATTTCCAAGTGATTTATTAATTTTAATTCATTTAAATAAATAAAATAAAAACAAAAACGAATATTTGTGTTAGATTAATCTTTTACAATTATTCTATGTAACTTTAATTGTTTAAAAAAATATATATTAGTTTTGAAACAATATTTAAATGACTATGTGTTTTGTTTAATAAACTTTGTTTTAGAATAAGCAATTATGGTTCATAACAATTTATATAAAACAGTACAATAGTTAAATGTAAAGATATAATAAAAATGTTTAATTAATATATCTAATTATTTAAATAAAACAATGTGATAAAAGTATTTGAATAATTCACAATATTTAAATAAAAATAAGAGAAAATATTTAAATATTTAAATAAGTTTTACAATGGTTAAGTATTTAAATTAGTAATATATATATATATATATATATATATTCTTTAATATGATTTTTAAATAATCATTAAAAAAATATTTAAATATGTAGAATTTTCTAAAATAAAATAATATTTGCTTTTAAAGGGTTTAAATCATTTAATATATTTTTTTTATTATTGTTATTATTTATTATTATTTTTGAATAAAACACATTTTGTATAAGAAAATACATTAAATAATTTTCTAAAAATAATAATCTTTGACAGATTATTAGAAAAATGATTTTATGAATTTTGGAATTTTATTTATGATTTTTAATAATTGCAAGTGTACGAAAATCAAGAAAAAAACGGGTCAGGGGTACCTCGGGTTTGAACCCGTGACCACCTAAACCGAATCACAAGCTCCTACCGTTTGGGTAGGAGCCCTAAGGACGAAAGAATCTGGAAACCAAAATATAAAACCTTTATCCAGAAGCCTTCCCCTATTTCAGTTCTAACCGTATAAACCCTAATTCAATTTCGATCGAATTCGACCAGATTATTGAATGTAAGCCCTTGAAATGATACGGCTTTTATTTCTCTTGTAAAAACGAGTATAATACATCTAAAACTTACTTGGATTGATTACAAATCTAAGGAGTTCGAGTAGAGGGCACGTTCCGGTTGTTCTTGAATCAAAACCGGGATCTCGAAGGCTGTGAATGCTTGTTAAATGCTCATACACATTCGAAATGTCCAAGAGGAGAGTTTGTGATCGTTTAATTTTGTTTATGTACCCATTTGGTTGAGGTTTGAATTTACAGTTCATTGTTTTTAATTTTGGAAATGGTATACGCATGATTCGTTTTAAATTGAATAAATTACTAATTGGAATAGTTACACGAGTTATAATCCTTTCTAAATGTGCAATCTTTGAGCTGTAACAAGTTGTGGGCGATCGGATTGGTATTTTTGTCGAAATGGGTCGTGAGTTGAAACCGGTTGTGGTGTTGGACGAAGAAGGAAGAAAGAAAAGGGGTTGTGGCAATTTCAGCCCCTTCTGTTCCTCTATCTTGTCAGATTTTTAAATATTTTATAACTAATAAATGTATTTCATAGTTTACACTTTTTACCCTCCTAGTTTGTTTGATTAAACTTTTTATGTAAATAAAGTTTATAAAAATTAAATATTTTATACTACTTTATAATTTTCTTTCCTTACACATATTATTATTTGAATTAAATAATTATTTTTAACATAATATAATTTAATTATTATACTTGTTAATATACATATAACTTTATTGATGTATATATTTTTATTTATATAATTATTCGTATTGTTTCATATAGATCCAAAGTTCATAAAAACTTTTTATTATATATATATATATAGTTTTATATTCTAATAAAGTTTATAATTTAACCATAATCTATAAAGGATAAATTAAATTTTTAAATTCATAACGAAATACCCTAGAGGTTACAATTGACCATGATTGGACAACTAAGATTTTTCGTCATCAACCAGGACCCCTTTTGAACTCACCACGTCTCAAAAATATCACTTTGGTCTACCCGAAACAACATAGAGTCAATTTAGAAAAAAATGGTGATCCTCAACACGTGTTGCTCGATATCCTTACTGTAGGCTATGATATTATTGAAAAAGAATAGCACAAAACAAAGCAAAAATGAGCGAAATAAATCTTTCATAATGGCATGAAAATGTAGAAGGTGAGTCATTAAGCCCAAATGGCATTACTAAGAACTCATAATTGCCCGAATGAGTTCGAAAAGTTGTTTGGATGTATCTTGTGTAGCTACATAGATATGATAACAACCCCTGTCAGATTTGTAAATATTTTATAACTAATAAATGTATTTCATAGTTTACACTTTTTACCCTCCTAGTTTGTTTGATTAAACTTTTTATGTAAATAAAGTTTATAAAAATTAAATATTTTATACTACTTTATAATTTTCTTTCCTTACACATATTATTATTTGAATTAAATAATTATTTTTAACATAATATAATTTAATTATTATACTTGTTAATATACATATAACTTTATTGATGTATATATTTTTATTTATATAATTATTCGTATTGTTTCATATAGATCCAAAGTTTATAAAAACTTTTTATTATATATATATATATATATAGTTTTATATTCTAATAAAGTTTATAATTTAACCATAATCTATAAAGGATAAATTAAATTTTTAAATTCATAACAAAATACCCTAGAGGTTACAATTGACCATGATTGCACAACTAAGATTTTTTCATCATCAACCAGGACCCCTTTTGAACTCACCACGTCTCAAAAATATCACTTTGGTCTACCCGAAACAACATAGAGTCAATTTAGAAAAAAATGGTGATCCTCAACACGTGTTGAAGAATAGCACAAAACAAAGCAAAAATGAGCGAAATAAATCTTTCATAATGGCATGAAAATGTAGAAGGTGAGTCATTAAGCCCAAAAGGCATTACTATGAACTCATAATTGCCCGAATGAGTTCGAAAAGTTGTTTGGATGTATCTTGTGTAGCTACATAGATATGATAACAACCCCTGTCACACCCCGGACCGGCGGGTCGGATGGAACTTCCGTCGGGGGAATAATCCCGGGACATGATTGAATCGGAATGATCAGATTGTTTACACATCACATGATAATATGAGAACACTAATTTACATTGACAATAAAGTTACATTAAAATTGATTTAATAATTTAACTTTATTAGAACATACTTTGGACATCTTGGACATAACCAAGATGTTTCACAAAATTCCTTGCAAAAGAGCAAGTTTTGAATCTTGTAGTCGTTGAGGCCTTGTAAGATTTTACGCAGGAGTTGTAGGGTCCTATAATAGATCCTATCTTTCTCTCTCTAGCAGGCATCCTGTTCACACCTATTCGTCACCTGAGAACATGTAAATTTTGTCAACACTAGGTTGGTGAGTTCACGCGATTTTTAAAATACTAGGTTTGTAAAAGGCTTCACACATTTGGCCAAGCTCACTCCCTGAACTTGGTTATCCGAACTATCCTAAGATGTCATAAGGTGTCTGACGCCATCCCACTTCGACATCCTACGGTAGTAAGGTAACGAGATGTGGAGAGTTCGCTTATGTTGGAAATGGAAATGGATTTCCACATTTGTTTAGAAAATTTCCCAACGTATGTTTGTTCAAGTTTACTCCTAAAATAGGAGGTTTTGACATTTCTTTATTTGTAAAAAAATCACACAAGTTTTCTCCTTTTGCCTCCTCACCGACATCATCTCGCCAAGTCAAGCAATGCTTATGTATAGAGTATACGTAACAACAAGTGCAGCCGCCAGTCCACCAGACACTTGACATGGCATGACTCTGTCTTTGATAGGAAAAAGGAGACGTATTTCGTCTCTCTCCTTCTCACGTTTTACATAGTTTGTCTTGAACCAGTTTAAATTTGGTTCGGATGTTATTTTGAAATTTGCTTATCACCTCTCACTTGAAAGCATATGATTTAGTTTATTAGTGAAATTTGTATGTAATATCACACATGTGATCATTTACCAAACCAAACTGAGTTACCCTTGTTGATCAGATCCCATGGATGTAATCTGAGATTTGACTTTTGTACTTGTTCATATAACGTACCAGCCTCAGCGCTGGAAGTTTGTTAGACTTATGGTACCATCTACGTTTCCTTTGGTTGACACATGTCAACTCATGGTAAATGACTCTTTACTTTTAGGGACTTATATGAGAATTCTTACTCGAATTCTTGATGTGTATGTTGTGGACACATGCTATTGTGAATTACCCTAGACAGACACCATACAAAACCTGTTGTTTGTTTGGTGATGATTCCTATGAATATGCACGTTTTTTATTTGAAATGTAACACAAGTTCTCGGGCTGTGTCCGTTCACCTCTTGGTTGGGCTCAAAGCCTCGAAAAGTTATAATCAATGGACACTTCCTTGCTGAATTGTGTTTGAATCCTTGAAAGTCATTGTCGTTTGAGCTTGAAAGGTCGTAGTGACGTGATGAACGCTTAGTAAAATAATTTGAAAATATAATTATCCGAATAACATCCGAATAAGATGTTTCAAAATGATTTCTTCATTTAAGTTATTTGAAAATAATTCTTATTCAAATATCATTCAAATAAGAGGTTTCATGTTCTCAGCCCCAAATGATTTGAAAGGCAATAAGTTAAAGAAAAAGGGGTATATGAACTCACCTATTGTTATGGTTCGTAGGTAGTCGAAAACACACTCTCGATGTATCCACTCGATTTGAATCCAGTGTTTTCATGTATTTCTTAGTTAAATGAAATGCTAAATTTTAACTGTATTACTCCTGATGTGATTTTGGAAAAATGTGTTCTTATATTGTTATTTATTTTGATTGGATTTAAGATTTTGATCTAAGGCTCAATTTGTGACAATCCGACTTTTTACACTAACCTTGTTAACGGGAGATGGTGATATCATAGGCCCAACAGAGATAATGTGGGCCCAACAGGACAAATGTAGGCCCTATAAGGCCAGTGTAGGTCCAACAAGGCCAATGAAGGCCCAACAAGGCCAATGAAGGCCCAACAAGGCTCAGGGAGGCCCAATGAAAGCCAAAGAAGGCCCAGTAAGGTCAAAGTAGGCCCAATGAGTTTAGTGTAGGCCCAATTGCAATAATGAGGCCCAAATGGATTAATTTAAGCCAATAGTATTCCAATTGAAACATTTAGTGGCAATTAGGGATTTTAGGCTCAACTTTGTTAATAAAAATGTAATGTTGTCGATCCAGAATAACCTATAGGAGTTAGGAATTAAGAAAAATAAATTCCTAGGTGTTAAATTGTTGAAGATTGAACTTGTAAGTGATTGTTAGTGTCAATTTTGACTTTTATAAGTCAAAATTCGACTAAATGGTTTATGGAATTCGAATTTCCACATTGAACTTAAGTATAACCGAAATTGATTAATTTAAATCATCCCATTGATGATTATAATCGGTTTCTATACGTTATTAGTATATTAACTCTTCGAATTAAGATGCAATAATGATGAATGTTCGAAACCGTCGACTAGGGTGTTAGAATTTGTATAATTCGACTTCAACATCACAAATTGAACTTCCAGAATCATATATCGGCACATTTAGAACCTTTTACATACCACAATTCGATTTCAGTAGTTCGGGAAGAAGGAGTTTGATCAAAGGGTTGTCGAAACTAGGGCTCAAGGTCGTTCTACTACAATTCGATATCAAATCAGGTAAGTAATCACTACAACACACTCTAAAATGGCCGATTAAGGTTTATCTTAAAGCAATTGCAACTGATAACATCAATTTGATAAGGCTCGAGTTCTAGGGTTCTTAACAAAGTCGGGTTTGGGGGTTTTTAACCAAATGAGCTTTAAAATGGAATTAAACTACACCAATAGTTTCAGAAGGGTTCGATTTAACTAAACCAGGTACCAATTTCATTAGGTTACAACGATTTGATGGATTTTAGTTCTTGGGTTTTTAATGAGAATCGGTTTTGGGGATTTCGGCCTAAATAAGTTTAATAATCAAATGTTTTTGCACAGAAAGTTTAGAAATCAGTAGCTTAATGAAATCCATGTGTTGATTTTATCAGGAAACATCAAATTGAATGAGTTTGAGTTAGGGCTCAAGAATTCGAGTTCGAAACTGTTTAAACCGAATTGGACTTGTTTTTTATACAAAACATCAAATTAAAAACACCTGTGAACTCGTTTGTACTATTAGGATTAAAGCCCCATGATTACATAGTTGATCAAGTTCAAATTCATGGTCATTTGGGTAGTTATTGCTTCGGCTATAGAATAACAAAGGGAAACCGACCCATGGGAGGTTAAAACAATTAAGTTCGGTTATCAGTCGCGATACCCTAGCGGGCGAGTTGGTAGATCAGGTGTGTTGTGATCCGGAGGTCGCGGGTTCGAGCCGGGGGGGGGGGGGGGTGGCCGGTTTTGGAAAAAAAATACCATTTTTGGTATTTTTGAGATAATTTTCACATACGAACTCCGTTTTAGTCCGTTCAAGTTGCGTTGGAACCGTAACGGTAATACGAACGTATTAGAATAACAAAATTCATATTTTAATACGAAAACGAAATCGCGTATAATTACGTTTATTTAAATAAAATCATATGTGATTTTATTTAAATGATTTCAAAGTCACGCGTACTTCCGTATGCATAATTCTCACACTTTAACATACGTGTGTTGACACGTATGTGTTCTCAAGCACAAAACGATATTCTGAATAACACTAGGTTATTGTTTAAACACAGATTCTTCGTAGAAGGATTCCTTTCACGAGCTTTTAGTGTGTGATCATTCTGCTATTATCAAAGGTGCGTACACGGCCCCTTTCTTATTTTAAACTGTTTTGGGGGAGAAAACATGTGCAACAAAGTATTTTTAGATACATATCACTTGCATGAGTTAGCTGTTTACATTATGTGACAACATATCAACTTGAAAGTCCTTACACACCTCGAACCGTTTAGTTTGCTGTAATGCAAAGCGTGGTAGTTGGAAATAGATCTATTAGGTTTGACAAACCTCACCTGGTAGATGGGATCTACGCAGGTGTTTGACTGACCAAACACAATTTTACTATTGTTGTGATAGACAATAGTGGCAAGGCGAAAACATGCTATAGCATGGCAATCCGTCAGCTTCGGTGTCGAACACTTATGTAAATAGTTTATATGACTAGCTATCATGACTGTGCATGTGTGATTATGTTATCTACAATCTTGTTATTCAAACTGTTGTTTTGAACATTGTGAATGCTTAAAACCTGTGTTATGCACCAACCTTTGTGTTGACTTGATTTACATGTTTTCTCAGGACGCTAAGGCGCGCGTTAAAGCTGGCATGGACTAGGAGATAGAGTCTCATGCATTATAAACATTTTGAATATTTGAATTTGAACATTTGAGTATTTTGTTTTGTAATGTTTACTTTACAACTGTTTATGGTTTTTAAACGCTTCCGCAACTTTTGTAAACTCTGATGTTATGTTTTAAAGACCAAAGTATGTTTTGAAATTCATATAGAGGTCTTCGCTATGTCTAACGATCTGAGATCCTGGTTTGTCACGTTTCCAAACGGAATGATTCCGTTAGTTGAAAATTGGGGGTGTGACAGATTGGTATCAGAGCCATTGGTTATAGCGAACTAGGTTTGCATTTGTAGGCCTAGACTATGACTGTTAGACATTAGACACACATGTTTACACATACTGCTTAGAAATTACATATGACATTATGTAATTGACTTGTTTACATATTCCATGGCACTGCACTTACATATGGTATTATGTAACAGGCATGGCATCATCATCGGTACCTTATATTATTATTGATGATTCCGAGGACGAGGAGCCGATAATTCCGGCACCACCGTCATCACCACCACCACCTATTCCACCACCTCCACCATATGAGCAGGATGACTCAGATCCGGAGGAGGATCCAGAGGAGGATCCATACGAGGACCCGGATGAGGATCCGGAAGAGGAGCCTGAGGAGGGCACTCAGCAGATCCCTGCTGAGGGACCTTCTACACATTCACCACCGGTACTAGATGTTCCTGAGCCTAAGAGGCAAAGGACGGACGCCGATGAGATCGCCAAACTGCGCGAGGATCTGGAGGTAGCAGAAGATAGGATAGCACAGAGATCTCAGGAATTATGGGATGCTATTGAGAGGCAGGATAATCTTGCCCATCTGGTTCATGATATGCGTGATGAGATGATCAATTTGATTGGTCGTCTAGAAGAGTCAGAGAACCGAGAGGAGATCTTGGCGGGCAGAGTTGAAGCTTTGGAGGATTTAGTGGCCTCTGAGAATGAGGAACAGGATGAGGATGAGGAGGAGGAACCAGCACCAGTTGTTGAGTCCGATCCTGAATCCACTGTTGAGGACGATTGATTTTCTTTTCTTTTCTTTCTTGTTTTGTTTAAACTTATTAGGAACGGGTTGTGTTCCTACATTAGTAGTTTGAAAACTTGTATTTCATTTCAAAAGTATTGTACTCAAAGAAAGTTTCTATCTATTAAAGAGTTATCATTTATTTCCAACAACTGTGTTGATTTATATTACATGTTGTGTTTGTTGTTTTACTTACACATGTCACATTGGATTTTGATTTCGCGCTAACACTTCTTGTAAATAGGAAACAAATGGCTGAGGGAAACGTTCACATGACAGTCGCTGAGCTCAACGAGCTAATTAATAGCAGAGTCGCAGAGGCTATTGCACAGTATGCTCAGACACATAACACAGGACCACATGGTCCAGCTGGGGGATTGGTTAACCCACAAGTCTGCACGTTCAAGATGTTCTTGGACTGCAAACCTCACAATTTCAAAGGGTCGGAGGGGGCCATTGGACTCCTGCGGTGGATTGAAAAGGCTGAGTCGGTGTTTGAAATGTGCAACTGCCCCAACGAGAGCAAAGTGAAGTTTGCAACGGGAACATTGGAGGGTCCAGCATTAACCTGGTGGAACTCGAATGTTCAGACTCTGGGATTGGGTGAGGCAAATTCCTTAACATGGAATGACTTCAAAACTTTACTGCAAGAGGAGTACTGTCCTCGCAGTGAAATGCAGAAGTTGGAAGAGGAATATTGGCACCTCAAGATGGAGGGGTCAAACATTGAAGAGTACACGACCAGGTCACATGAGTTGGCCAGACTGCTACCACACATGGCTACTCCAGCCAGTAAGTGGATTGAAAGGTACATTGGAGGACTAGTTCCTCAGATTCAGGGGTTGGTGACTTCAGCAAATCCCACCACCATCCAACAAGCTGTTCGTTTAGCGCATCAGCTTACTGACCAGGCAGTGTTACAGGGGACTCTGCCCAAACGAACATCTGCTACCAAGGTAGGAGATCATAAGAGAAAGTGGGAAAGTAACAACTTCAAGGGTAACAACCAGCAATCCTATCAGCAAAACCGGAAACAAGACTCAAACAAGTCTTATCATGGTTCAAGTAGTGGTCAGCAATCAGCATCATCGGGGGGTTATATTGGCAAACACCCCAAGTGCAACAGGTGTGGTTACCATCATGCAGGTAACCAATGTGAGAGAGCTAAGTGCCAGAGGTGTGGCAAGATTGGGCATGCGGCTAAGGATTGTCGCGGGGAACTACAGAACAACAACAACCAGAACAATAACCAGAACAACGCTCAGAAAGGTTGTTTTGAGTGTGGCAAAATGGGGCACTTTAAGAAAGATTGCCCACAGCTCAGGAAAGGCGGGGACAATAATGCCAATGGCAACGGAAATGGCAACGGTAATGGGAATGGCACCAACAACAACAACAACAATAACAACCACAACAACAACAACGGTGCTAGAGGCAGGGCGTTTGTGATTGGAGGACGTCAAGCGCGGGAGGATCCCAACATTGTCACGGGTACGTTCCTCTTAAATAATCACTATGCCTCTATGTTATTTGACACTGGTGCCGACCGGAGTTTTGTATCTAGTTCACTTGCTAAGTTGCTAAATGTTAGTCCCACTGCCTTAGATAGTCCCTACACTGTGGAATTAGCTGATGGTAAGTTGATTGTAGTAGAAAACATTTTTAAGGGATGTATCCTTGGTTTGATGGGTCAAACATTAGAGATTGATTTGATGCCTATTGCTTTAGGCAGTTTTGATGTAGTTATTGGCATGGACTGGTTGTCCAAGAACCAGGCTGAAATCGTATGTCATGAAAAGATAGTTCGCATACCTCTTCCGCAGGGAGAGACATTATATGTACAAGGCGAGAAGAGCAGTACGCCACTGCGTCTCATATCTTGTATGAAAGCACACAAGTGTCTACGTAAGGGTCATACGGCAGTTATAGCACTTATAACTGAAAAGCCAGTAGCTGAGAAGAAGATAGAAGATATACCCGTAGTTTGTAAATTTCCGGAGGTATTTCCAGAAGACTTGCCGGGATTACCGCCTATCAGACAGGTGGAATTCCGAATCGATCTTACACCAGATGCAGCACCGATAGCTAGGGCGCCTTACCGACTTGCACCGTCAGAAATGCAAGAGTTATCCACACAATTGCAAGAGTTGTTGGATAAGGGTTTCATACGACCTAGTTTTTCACCGTGGGGAGCTCCAGTTTTGTTTGTAAAGAAGAAGGACGGGACTTTCCGTATGTGTATCGATTACCGGGAATTGAATAAGGTTACTATCAAGAACCGGTATCCGTTACCCAGAATCGACGATCTGTTCGATCAGTTGCAAGGTTCGAGTTACTACTCGAAGATTGATCTCAGGTCGGGTTATCATCAACTAAGAGTCCAGGAGGAGGATATTCCGAAGACAGCATTCAGGACACGCTATGGCCATTATGAGTTCTTGGTCATGCCATTTGGGTTGACAAACGCTCCAGCTGTATTCATGGATCTCATGAATCGTGTTTGTAAACCTTATCTTGATAAGTTTGTCATAGTTTTCATCGATGACATTCTCATCTATTCAAAATCTGAGGAGGAACACGCTGAACATCTTCGACTATTATTGGAATTATTGAAACAAGTACAATTTCTGGGTCATATAGTTAATGAAAAGGGTATACATGTTGATCCAGCGAAGATTGAAGCGATTAAGAATTGGGAAGCACCAAAGACCCCTACCGAGGTACGACAATTCCTTGGTTTGGCGGGTTATTACCGACGATTCATTGAGGGTTTCTCAAAGATCGCTCAACCACTTACAGCTCTTACGCACAAGGGAACAAAGTATAACTGGACGGATAAACAGGAAACTGCGTTCCAGTTATTGAAACAGAAGCTTTGCAGCGCACCGATTATGTCCTTACCGGAAGGGACGGAAGACTTTGCGGTGTATTGTGACGCATCTGGACAGGGTTTGGGGTGTGTGTTGATGCAACGTGATAAAGTGATCGCTTATGCTTCCAGACAACTACGAACACATGAAAAGAATTACACTACTCATGACTTGGAGTTAGGAGCAGTGGTTTTTGCTTTAAAAATTTGGAGGCATTACTTGTATGGAACTAAGTGTACTATCTATACTGATCATAAGAGTTTGCAACATATCTTTGATCAGAAGGAGCTTAATATGAGGCAACGACGATGGGTTGAGTTGTTGAACGATTATGAGTGTGCGATTAAGTATCACCCGGGAAAGGCTAATGTGGTAGCTGATGCTTTAAGCAGAAAGGATACTTCAACAAGACGGGTTCGTGCACTTATGATGACAATACATACTGACTTACCTGACAAGGTGCGCAGTGCTCAGATCGAGGCCTTGAAAAAGGAAAATTTGATACAGGAATCTTTACGAGGAATGGAAGAACAGTTGGATGCGAATTCTGATGGAATTCGTTATTTCATTAACCGAATGTGGATACCTTTGTATGGAGGTTTAAGGGAACTCGTGATGGACGAAGCACACAAGTCTAGATATTCAGTCCATCCGGGATCAGACAAGATGTACCATGACTTGAAGGCACTGTATTGGTGGCCTCACATGAAAGCTGATATTGCTAACTACGTTAGCAAATGTTTGACTTGTTCGAAAGTCAAAGTTGAATATCAGAAGCCATCTGGTTTACTGCAACAACCAGAGATACCGATGTGGAAATGGGAACAGATTTCGATGGATTTCATTACTAAGTTACCCCGTACACCGAGTGGTTGTGATACGATATGGGTAATTGTCGATCGATTAACGAAATCTGCACACTTCTTAGCAATCAAGGAAACTGATAAGATGGAGAAACTGACTCGTATTTACATCAAGGAAGTGGTAGCACGACATGGCGTGCCAATCTCTATCATATCAGATCGGGATGCCCGGTTTACTTCCAACTTTTGGAAATCTCTTCATAAGTCATTGGGGACTCGCTTGGATATGAGTACCGCCTATCATCCACAGACCGACGGTCAAAGTGAACGAACGATTCAAACGCTCGAGGATATGTTACGAGCTTGTGTAATTGACTTTGGTGATAGCTGGGAGAATCATTTACCGTTAGTGGAATTCTCTTACAACAATAGTTATCATACAAGCATTCAAGCAGCACCGTTTGAAGCTTTGTATGGTCGCAAATGTCGTTCACCAGTTTGCTGGGCTGAAATTGGTGACAGTCAGATAACAGGTCCTGAACTGGTGCACGAGACGACAGAAAAAATAGTTCAAATCCGGAACCGTATGGCAGCGGCTCGGGATCGACAAAAGAGTTATGCTGACAAGCGTCGTAAACCGTTGGAATTTCAAGTAGGAGACTGAGTTCTTCTAAAGGTATCACCTTGGAAAGGTGTGATACGATTCGGCAAGCGCGGGAAGCTTAGTCCACGTTACGTAGGACCGTTTGAGATTCTGAAAAGGATTGGTCCGGTTGCGTACCAACTCAAACTACCGGATGAACTCAGTGGAGTTCATGATGTCTTTCATGTATCAAACTTAAAGAAATGCCTTTCTGACGAGACATTGATTGTACCGTTGGAAGAAATACAAGTAGATGAACAGTTACGATTCATTGAAGAACCGGCGGAAATCATGGACCGGGAGGTCAAACAACTGAAGCAAAGCAAGATTCCGATAGTCAAAGTTCGATGGAATTCAAGACGTGGTCCTGAATTCACATGGGAACGGGAAGACCAAATGATGAAGAAATATCCTCATCTATTCAAAACAGCTACTGCTAACACTGAGAGCGCACGTTAAATTTCGGGACGAAATTTCCTTCAACAAGGGGATGACGTGATGCTTTCACACATCAACACTGCAAATTTCAAACTGTAAGCACAAACATTTTATTTATTCAATTGATTTTGTTACAAACATTTGTGCTACATTATATTCTATATATTTTATGTGCTACATTTCATATGTTACATGTTATGGTAGTACATACACGATTAGTTGCATACATTTTGCTATGTGCGGGGTTGCATAGTACAAACAGTTATAGACACTCACTATGTGTAAGGTTACACAACATAGTATGATCAAACACAAACAGTCACAGTTAGGTGAACTAACTAGTGTACACGCAAACAGTCACATTGAACGATCACATTTGAGTTGTGATGTTGCAAGCATTAGACTTTGTGTGTGAGTACACACAAGCACATAGAATGATCAAATCACACTAACATGTACGATTTAAACTCGTAAGTAGTTTCCTAACTACTCATAACACTTACTAATTTTCGGGACGAAAATTCCTTCAACAAGGGGATGATGTGACAATCCGACTTTTTACACTAACCTTGTTAACGGGAGATGGTGATATCATAGGCCCAACAGAGATAATGTGGGCCCAACAGGACAAATGTAGGCCCTATAAGGCCAGTGTAGGTCCAACAAGGCCAATGAAGGCCCAACAAGGCCAATGAAGGCCCAACAAGGCTCAGGGAGGCCCAATGAAAGCCAAAGAAGGCCCAGTAAGGTCAAAGTAGGCCCAATGAGTTTAGTGTAGGCCCAATTGCAATAATGAGGCCCAAATGGATTAATTTAAGCCAATAGTATTCCAATTGAAACATTTAGTGGCAATTAGGGATTTTAGGCTCAACTTTGTTTATAAAAATGTTATGTTGTCGATCCAGAATAACCTATAGGAGTTAGGAATTAAGAAAAATAAATTCCTAGGTGTTAAATTGTTGAAGATTGAACTTGTAAGTGATTGTTAGTGTCAATTTTGACTTTTATAAGTCAAAATTCGACTAAATGGTTTATGGAATTCGAATTTCCACATTGAACTTAAGTATAACCGAAATTGATTAATTTAAATCATCCCATTGATGATTATAATCGGTTTCTATACGTTATTAGTATATTAACTCTTCGAATTAAGATGCAATAATGATGAATGTTCGAAACCGTCGACTAGGGTGTTAGAATTTGTATAATTCGACTTCAACATCACAAATTGAACTTCCAGAATCATATATCGGCACATTTAGAACCTTTTACATACCACAATTCGATTTCAGTAGTTCGGGAAGAAGGAGTTTGATCAAAGGGTTGTCGAAACTAGGGCTCAAGGTCGTTCTACTACAATTCGATATCAAATCAGGTAAGTAATCACTACAACACACTCTAAAATGGCCGATTAAGGTTTATCTTAAAGCAATTGCAACTGATAACATCAATTTGATAAGGCTCGAGTTCTAGGGTTCTTAACAAAGTCGGGTTTGGGGGTTTTTAACCAAATGAGCTTTAAAATGGAATTAAACTACACCAATAGTTTCAGAAGGGTTCGATTTAACTAAACCAGGTACCAATTTCATTAGGTTACAACGATTTGATGGATTTTAGTTCTTGGGTTTTTAATGAGAATCGGTTTTGGGGATTTCGGCCTAAATAAGTTTAATAATCAAATGTTTTTGCACAGAAAGTTTAGAAATCAGTAGCTTAATGAAATCCATGTGTTGATTTTATCAGGAAACATCAAATTGAATGAGTTTGAGTTAGGGCTCAAGAATTCGAGTTCGAAACTGTTTAAACCGAATTGGACTTGTTTTTTATACAAAACATCAAATTAAAAACACCTGTGAACTCGTTTGTACTATTAGGATTAAAGCCCCATGATTACATAGTTGATCAAGTTCAAATTCATGGTCATTTGGGTAGTTATTGCTTCGGCTATAGAATAACAAAGGGAAACCGACCCATGGGAGGTTAAAACAATTAAGTTCGGTTATCAGTCGCGATACCCTAGCGGGCGAGTTGGTAGATCAGGTGTGTTGTGATCCGGAGGTCGCGGGTTCGAGCCGGGGGGGGGGGGGGGGGGGTTTTGGAAAAAAAATACCATTTTTGGTATTTTTGAGATAATTTTCACATACGAACTCCGTTTTAGTCCGTTCAAGTTGCGTTGGAACCGTAACGGTAATACGAACGTATTAGAATAACAAAATTCATATTTTAATACGAAAACGAAATCGCGTATAATTACGTTTATTTAAATAAAATCATATGTGATTTTATTTAAATGATTTCAAAGTCACGCGTACTTCCGTATGCATAATTCTCACACTTTAACATACGTGTGTTGACACGTATGTGTTCTCAAGCACAAAACGATATTCTGAATAACACTAGGTTATTGTTTAAACACAGATTCTTCGTAGAAGGATTCCTTTCACGAGCTTTTAGTGTGTGATCATTCTGCTATTATCAAAGGTGCGTACACGGCCCCTTTCTTATTTTAAACTGTTTTGGGGGAGAAAACATGTGCAACAAAGTATTTTTAGATACATATCACTTGCATGAGTTAGCTGTTTACATTATGTGACAACATATCAACTTGAAAGTCCTTACACACCTCGAACCGTTTAGTTTGCTGTAATGCAAAGCGTGGTAGTTGGAAATAGATCTATTAGGTTTGACAAACCTCACCTGGTAGATGGGATCTACGCAGGTGTTTGACTGACCAAACACAATTTTACTATTGTTGTGATAGACAATAGTGGCAAGGCGAAAACATGCTATAGCATGGCAATCCGTCAGCTTCGGTGTCGAACACTTATGTAAATAGTTTATATGACTAGCTATCATGACTGTGCATGTGTGATTATGTTATCTACAATCTTGTTATTCAAACTGTTGTTTTGAACATTGTGAATGCTTAAAACCTGTGTTATGCACCAACCTTTGTGTTGACTTGATTTACATGTTTTCTCAGGACGCTAAGGCGCGCGTTAAAGCTGGCATGGACTAGGAGATAGAGTCTCATGCATTATAAACATTTTGAATATTTGAATTTGAACATTTGAGTATTTTGTTTTGTAATGTTTACTTTACAACTGTTTATGGTTTTTAAACGCTTCCGCAACTTTTGTAAACTCTGATGTTATGTTTTAAAGACCAAAGTATGTTTTGAAATTCATATAGAGGTCTTCGCTATGTCTAATGATCTGAGATCCTAGTTTGTCACGTTTCCAAACGGAATGATTCCGTTAGTTGAAAATTGGGGGTGTGACACAATTCCACCGATACGAGCATTGTTCAAGAGAACGTTCGACACTTATCCAATTTGGGCCTCCTCTTTGTGTGAATGGCTTGTTTGTACAAATGACCTTCGTTCACACTAATCAGGTTATGTGAATGTCCACTTTCATTCTAGTGATCCAGTCGTGCGAATAGGTCTTCATTCGTATGGTTATCTCATGCGAATGAGTCCATTTCATTCGTGCAGGTTTTCATTCGCCTAGAGGTTCATTCTAAAAAGTTTCTTAGGTGAGCGGAGAATCTGATTCATACGAATTAGCCCTTCGTGCGGCTCATTCGCCTGGAGATTCACCAAGTACACCATTTTTGAAATCGTGGGTTGTTTGCGGTGTTTTTATGGCCAAAAAAGATGGCAAAACGTTTTGAAGTGATTTGGTGCAAAGGATTGGTGCCAATACTCATTGTGCAGCTCGTATTTGACCGGAGAAGCTGGGAAATGGTTGAAATCTTGAAAGCTGGGATTGGTATCTATCAAAGACTACGACTTGGCTCGTATGGGAGGATGGGTATCAGGTTTTATGGCTAATTATTTGTGGACATGACTATAGAACTTGTACCTTTTCTCAACATTTGTGAACATCACAAACAAATATTTCCATCTTTCTTGGACCATACTTACTCTCTAATGGATTCAAGGTGCTTTACGGTACTTCCCAATACTATATTTGAAGAAGCTGTTCAAATTCCTTACGATATGCAACTGAAACAAATAATGGTTGGATTTAACTAAAGGGATCTATTCAAGATGGAAAAAATCTAGGCAAAGATAATGTTAAAAAGAATAACATAAACATTTTAACCTACTTTTAATAGTACTAAACACTAAATACTGCTCTTAGATAGTGGATGGGCCAATGAGCCGTAGATCAATTGGTTTGGAAAAAGGCAATCCCATGGCTTTTGAATGTGAAGGTCATGGGTTCGAGTCTCAGTTGGAACAATATGCTCTAGGTAGGATAGAGGTTTTACCATAGTGAATATTTAGAAGATGAGTTTTCTTTGAAATGGTGGGCGGGCCGGGTCACCCGCATTTGTCTGCGTTTCACAGGCTTGAATGGCCTTTCGTCATTGGGTTACCAAGGGTGACCATGCTTAAAACGTATTCTTTTGTCGTTAAAAATAATAGCGGATGGTAAACTGCTCTCCATGATCCCACAAACTTGACAAAGTGTTGAGGTAATGGATCCATCAAACTTCCACATATAACATCCAATTGCAGCAAATACATTTCAGCTTCGACCCACTTATTTTTTTTCCTTTTATGTGCTTTTAGATGAGTTGTATCAAATTGCACTGGTAGATTATTTTCTGTAAGATTTTCAAAGAGGTTATTATAATTTGCAAAGGAGATGAAAGAAAGTCCGTGTGGTCTGCCCTGCATCAACGACACAAATACAATATATTATGCTTGTGGTCGATAGTCTCTAAAACTTTTCATACCACTTTTGATGCTGTCAAGGTTACCAGCCTCTACTTTAGGGAGATTTTTTTTGATACACGGTATCCCTATGTCCGTAGTGAGTGATTGAGATGCCAATTTTCTCATCTAATTAAGGCTAACATTAATGTAGAAAACTATAGGAGCAAAGCTTAAATTTAGCACCCTGAATTATCCCCAAACTGATGGTCAAACCGTGGTAACCAACCACACTCTGGGTACTCTACTGTGTGTATTATTAAGAAGAATCTCTAGCGATGGGATGAGTTGTTAGCTCAAGCTGCATTCGCTTACAATTTGGCCCTAAATTACAAGGCCACTAGACTTAACCATTTCACTATGGTATATGGCTTGAACCCCTTCATCCTTGAAGAGTTGGCTATTTTGGATACCATCCAGTGATTCAATTCCAAATCTGGCTGTGACGAAACATATTAAGGATCCCTACAACCAAGTCTTTGATCATATCTCCAAAATAAATGACCAGTTAAATGACGAGTTGATAAAGGTCCAACAAGTGTTTCTTTACAACTGGGTTATTAGGTGTGGTGCATTTTAAGGAAGGAATGGTTTCCATCAAAACACAGATCCAACTCAACCCCTGTTCCGATTGTCCTTTCGGCCTTTCGCGTAATTTCAAAGATCAATTAAAACGCCTATAAGATCTCAAGATGAATATGAAATTGTTGCCACTCTTAATGTCTTTGATTTACAAACCTAGTATGATCCAGATTAGGGTGTTCATTTTCGAATATCTGAATTTTGGATTTGGATATTCAAACTAATATCCGAAATAAAAAAAATTAAAAATTTTAAAAAATATATTTTAGATATCCGAAAACTATCCAAAATATCCGAAAAATTAAACGAAAAAAAAGATTTTCGGATATCGGATATTCGAACTATCCGAAAATTTTCAAAATAGATATCTGAATTCGAACTTCCGGATATCTGAATTTTTCGGATATGTCGGATTTAGGTTTTCAGATATTTCGGATTCGGATACAATTTGTTTTAAAAACCCCTAATACAGATGAACCAATTCTAAGCTTAAGGGCAAACTTTTTCGAAGGTGGAGTGGATGATAGCCATGAAGAGGAGATATTCATTTCTACAGTCATTAGAAGTCAATCATATCTTCAAACAGGTGAGTTAACCATTTGGGTCAACTTGATATATGCAAGCTACATTTGGTCCATGTAAACCCATGTAATATGCATGTGTTTGAGTTGTTGTTCTATTCGTAAGTACTCTCGTATGTTTGAATGAAATACATACTGAATTTCCTTTATGTTTTGTTTTTTTTCTCCTTGGAGGATAAACACCACTATTATCTTGATCTTGGCTTGTTAAGAGGTGACTATATATGCATCTCTAACGCTTTTCGTGATGAACTTCTATAACGAACCGGCTCACCCAACGATTGTCTAGTTGTGATTTCTATATCCGGTTCCCATTTGTTATCGACCGTTATATATAATTCATTCAAAATTTAGGTCTCTGGATGTTAGAAGTGGTTGTCGGCTGACAAGAAGGGGTAGTGGTAAGTGGCGTTTGATGGTTGATATGAGAGGTTGATGATGCTTTCTTTTAACACCAAATGTATGTTGCTAGAGTTCATTAGTTGTCTATATGTTAAGCAAGGTTATCTTTATGTAGTTTTTAAGTACAATTAGTTAATGAAGTTAGGTTATACATCATAGCATCATATCCAAACCTAGGTGTGATCATGCTTATGTGATTTGAATTCTAATAATGTTATTTTGCGTTTATTTCATGAAATTAAACATTATAACATATGTTGATTAATCTAAAGATTAGTTTCAATTATTTGTTACAATCAACTTTAGATTGGAAGGACTACAAGTCTTCTTTTCTTTTACATTGACACAAATCGAATTAAGTCGCTGTCTTTGGTAAGTGCACAACTTTTGTTAGTTTATGTTTGTGATTTGTTAAAATTAATAATTAATTTCAATAACATCATACGCATTCTTGTTGTTTTCTATTTATTGTTATGCATGTTGTATGATTTGCCTAGATAATACATGCATACAAGTTACTTCATAATCTCATCACCATTAGTTACTTGGTAAGCTTATCACCGTTACCCTTAAATACAAAAGTCATGCAGCAATACGGGAGACGTAATGTTACAAAGTTCTTATTTAATATATGCTTAAAATTTTCTCTTTTAAATATGACATATTTTTAATTATATTATTTAACAAATTGAATAAAATTAGGGGATCAACGAATCAGATGTCGAATACCTCAAATAACTCGTATATAATAATTTTGAATTTTTGATTTTTGAATAGGATTAGAATAAGATGCTTAGATTTATGTCATGTTAGTCAAAATGTTTACTTATTAATTATAAAAAGATTATATCTAAAAAATTTTACAGGATTTAAACTCTTTCTTTTGATCTAAAGAGAAGAATACCTTCCAATCTTATTTATTTAATCATAATTAAGTAATTATTATTATTTAAAATTTAATTTAATAATAAATAATAGACTTCTAAAACTTACGTCAAACATTCCATTCTATGATTTATCTTTGTACACTAACGGTCTTCAAAATTTTTATTTATTTTTATTTAATTTGTTGAACCTATCGGCGTCGCGTTCTTACGGCATCTGTTAAATAACCGACAGAAAAAAGAAGGAAAAAAAAAACCAGAGATTCATATCTTTGAAGGATGCTGATAAATAATCATCTTTTATATCTTTTTATATCCCACCGACAGTTTCAGAAGAAACCCAATTTCTTGTTATTATCTGGTGAGATTCTCTACTTCTGTTTATGTTCTTCGTTGTAATTGATCCAATCATTTTACGTTGTCGGCTTATTTATTGTTTGATTAGTGATTACTCTACAGATTAGTGGAGTTTCGATCACCCTTTTCGTCATTTCAGTATATTTCCATCAAATTCACCATCATGATCTGTTACTGATCACATAGATTTGATCTTTGACGGCTTATTTTGAATTTCTGGTCTGGGATTTGAATCTGATGAATCATGTTCCCAAATTTGATGGTTGTTCATGTTTTGAAACAGTGTGATGAACCATGGCTGCAGGCGAAGCAAGGGCCGTTTGGCAAAGGACTGCAAATCGATATTTCATTCAAGATGATGCAATAAAGGCGCCAAAATTAGCATGTTGTTCTTCAATTTCATCTCTGATTTCTAACGTTGAGACTAAACCGGTTAATTCTGCAAGTGTTGATGACAGTTACCCCTTTCCAGACGGGAAATCTTTCGATTCAAACCTTGAATCTGATTCAAAATGGTGGATTCAATTGCAGCCTGATTATATGCACCAAAGGGGTTTGAGCAGTGAACAATTTAATCCGTTAGACTTAGAGAGTCGAAATCTTCAACAATTCATCCAAAATCAATATGGTAATGTTACTAGTATTAATTCTCTGTCATCGAAAAGGTCTTATGAGTTTGTGGAGATGGATTATGTTGAGCTTCCATGGTGGCAAATGGCAGAAAAAGATGATTTCTGTTCATTTGATTCAAACAGATCACATGTTTTGATCGAAAATAGTGATCATAATTGGCCTGTGCATACAGGTTTAGAGTCCCAGAAGTTCAAATATGGCCAAAATGCCATTTCATGTGGTCGACCGCATCATGATGCAAGCAAGACAAAGATATTGGAAGCTCTGTGTCATTCTCAAACACGTGCACGCAAAGCAGAATTTGCAGCAAAGAAAGCGTGCACCGAGAAAGAACACGCGATCAAGCTTGTATTCAGACAGGCATCACAACTGTTTGCATATAGGCAATGGATCTATGTTTTACAACTTGAGAAACTTTGTTACCAAATCAGGAACAAGAAGGGCGATCAGATGTTGTCTGTTACGCCAGTTTCTCCTTCAAAAATTGGTAATTTGAACAAGAATCTGAAGAAGGTGGCAAGTGCAAAGGGAAAACGAGCACGAACTAAACATGGATTTGGGCGACATGAGCATGATTTGAGCAAATATGCGGTAATTTTTATGGTTGGACTGGGGATTGTTGGTGCAGGTTTGGTTCTTGGGTGGACTGTTGGATGGATGTTGATATAGTGTTGGGAGATTGTTGCCATTCAGTAACCAATGATAGTGTACAGAATGTGATACTTGAATATAGCTTGTTCTTTCTTCTTTTTAGTGCGAAATAGTATATTGCCTCTGCATTTGGTTTTTGAAAGATAGGTGAAGTGGTATGTAAATAACTAAAAGCAAGCAAAAGGTACGAGTGTTTATATATGGTTTAGTTAGGCAGGGTTTGAGATTCAAATCGCTTGAGAGGCAATCTGTTATGACAATCACTTGTCATTTTGTTCATCCTCAATGATTGTGACCTCACCGGTAGTGGACAACAAAAGACCAAGTCCTCATCCACAAAAGTCTTTCGCAATGACCAGGACCGTCTCTAAAAGATTAGATGCCCTATACGAATTTTAAAAATGGGCCCTTATGTGTGCGTATGTGATAATTAATTTGTAACTAAATATGAAGTGAGTTAATTTGTTTTTTTAACTAAATTATAAATTGTAATAAGTTATTGGGTCAAATGTTTAAGAAAACAATTTTTTTTAGCTTTTCTAAAATTCGTAACTGAGTTAATATATTTAAAAAATTGGAATGTAAATTACATGTGTTTGTTCTAAAATAAATTAATATATAGAATACTAGGTCAATACCCCATGTAATACTCGGGTTAAATAAAAAAATAACAAATAGACAATAATAATATGATTAATAGTTTATATAGTTCAATACATAAGTAATAAAATAATAATATTATTTATTTAAACACTAAGTTTATTAAAGTTTGTTTTTTGAATATTTCGTTTTGAAAAAACAATTATTAAATATTTTATATTTCATAATAATTTGAATTCTAAAAAAATGTATTCTTTTAAAATTAATATATTTTTTAATTCTTTAAAAACCTTTTTTAATTTAAAAATGTAAAAATTATATAATATTTTGTATTATTATTATTATTGAATATGGGTGCATTTAAGAGGGGAGAGAGACGAGAAAATTTTTATAAGGATACTCTAGGAAAGTGACATGTGTCACATTTTATTTTAAATTATTAGTATAGATAAATATACAATTTTTTTTTAAAAAATTAGGGCCCCCCAAAAAAGTGGGTCATATGCGGCCGCACTTCCCGCACTTGCTCTAAGACCCCATGTAACACCCCGACCAATGGCGGAAACGTCGGGATGCCACGAGGAATGTGTAGATTGTTCATAAGCTCGTAGGCATCTAATTAAATCATCACATATCAATTAATCAACCAAATTAATTACATCAAAAATCATGTTCATCATGAGATAGTTACATCAATTACACAAAAGATTTAGCTAAACTAACTAAACTCTAATATTCAGAATTTCAGTTATTTTAGCAAAGTCCAAGAACCCAAGTGATGATGTCCAAAAGATGTAGAGCTATCATGCTCTACCTACTTCTCCTTGTTCCATGAAACATGTAGAAAATCAAGTGTCAACTACGAACTAGTTGGTGAGTAATCATAAGTTTTTATGTTTCAGAAATGTTTACAAGTGTTTAACAAAGTTTATGGTTTTTCATGAAAAATGCACATGTGCATCTGTAAGATAGTCCAGTTCTGCTAAAGCTCAACACAACTGATGTGTCGGTTTATATATATAGAAAATAATGGTTCAACACTATCGAGTAATAAATCGAATTAACCTAAACCGAACTACAAACTACAGGCAAGTGTACCTGACGTATGAAGTATAGCTAAGGAAAGTCCGGATATCGAACCTAAGGACACGGAATCTAAGAATTAACCCTAAATAAAAACCTAAAGAAGTAAAAACTTACTAAATTTAGAAAACGAAATTTGTTTTAAGAAAACGATTTTAAACAATAAATAATTAAAGAAAACAAAATAAATTAACTCAACACCAAAGAAAAACTAGAAAACCGAATACGAAAGAGATTCTACCTAGACTAGGAATCTTAAAGGAATCTGACAGTTAACTGGAATGCTTAATTGAATGACACCGGATCTAAAGATACAACCAATTCAGAAACTTAAGGAATGCTAGATCTCCTGTTCAGACAATCCAACACTTAAAAGGATCCTACTAGTCGTGTAAAGCTTACCGGAACGTAACGATGGATTACCGAGTCGGTCTCTCCAAACTAACAATACTTAAGATTTCTATGGTTGACTAATTAGGTCAATCTCAACAACCACAATCAATCTAATCTAGATTAAGTATGAATTTGAAATACATGGCATAAACAATCAACGAATAATCCAATGATCATGCAAATTACCCGAAAACCCGATTAAACCACGATATCCCAACACCTTTATTACTTGATTAGTCTTTAAAGATGGTTATCCCACTGATTACAATCTGATTATATGAAATTCTTATGATTTACTAGGATTAGTCAAATCACAATTAGGATTAAAAACAAGTTTTTAGCCTAAAATCATGTAAAAATCAAGTTTTTATCGAAACCGAATCAAACCTTTTTTCACAAAATAGTTTAAACATATAATCAGATCATTCACAATAGTTTAAGAACATTCACAATCATCCACAATCAGATTTAAATCAAAAGCAATAATTCATTCAATTAAACAAACCCGAAAAACTGAAAAATAACCAATAATCATCCGTAACCTAGGTAGAATTAAAGAATTAGCCTAGAATCATCATCCAAACATTCATAAACATTAAATCAGATCCAAACATGAGAAAAAGTTCAAGAACAAACTGAAACGAAAAACTCCGAAGCATAAACAAACCCGAAAACGCAATCCGAGCACTTGTATACGCGATCTGAGCCTCCCCCGAGCGTCCGAATCGATCCCCAATCTTCAAAATCTTCAAAAGTATCTTTTTCTTTCGTTTCCAGCCGTTCTTGGGTGATTAAAACGCGAATTAGGGTCTTAAAAATCGTTAAATAGCTGCAATTTTTATTAATTCTCGACCTGGGCCATTAAAAACGAGTTACTGGGCTTAAAAAGAAACCCACAAGGGGCGGTCAAAGGCCCACAATGGCCAGTCAACGCGGGTCAAACAGGCTGGGAGTCCGGTCAACACAAGGATGGGTCGCGCGGGTCCCTGGGTCGGACACTGGGTCTTCACGCGGGTATATCTGTGAGGCAAAGTGGGGTTGGACGCGGGTCAAGTGCTCACCCGGCCGGTTCTCGCGGGTCAAGTGGATCCAGATGGCTGTGATGGGTTTTTAGGGCTACGTGGCACGCTCCAGAAGCTGCCACGTGTCCCAGGCTGTGAAACTTCATCAGAAATGCAAAAACACCCCCTACACTTGCTGAAATTCGATTTTAAGCCCCAGAACCTCCTGAAATGCAACTTTTTTAACGCCGAAACTTTTAAAAATTATATTTCTCGCTTCCACACTTCATAAAAATTATTCCGGCTTCGGTTTCTTCGCAACTACGAACGTTTATTTCCGCTAAACCTACAAAAGTAGCATTTAAAAATACAATTAGTAAAAATAATTAAAAATCTAACAAAAACTAACTAAAAACCTAATAAAATAAGATAAAATAATATAAAATAAATACTAAAAAGATGTGTAAATAACTACACATCAAAAATCCCCACACTTGAACTTTGCTTGTCCCTAAGCAAACCTTAAACAATGCAAAACGAAATCTAATTCACAAACGTTTCACATCAAACAAAACCGAACATGGGTTTACGAATTAATTACACAATTAATCACAAGACTTACAACGGTCAATAGATTTACAACCCAACCGGACATGAATGAAGCAATTTTTCGCAAAAATGGGATTTCCCAATCAAGATTCACTTGTTTCTCAAGAATTCAACCAATTACGTTCACACCCTCACAATTTTCACTCAACACTCGGTTAAATATATGCATGTTTATTAAGTGAACTCTCATAACCTAACACTGCAACAATGCTAACATAAGCTTGTGCTATAATCAAATCTCCACATAATATCAAGATTTAAAACAGATCAAAAGGACTTTAAAAGGTAGGCTTAGGCTAAGGGTAGGTCACGTAGGGTTTTAAAGTGGCTAAAACACAAACAAACAATCCGGTAGTTGACTTTATTCACAAACAAGTATTTAAACGAAACAGACTACCAACACTTGGTCTCCTTTGACCTTTTATTCACACATTTCATTCATTTTTTTTTTCATTTTCTTTTGCTTCTTTTGTTTGTTTTTTTTTTTTTTTTTTTCACTAGAATTAATCAACATAAACACGTAACTTTCTAACTAACCGGATGTCTTGAAATTAAACTGGGTGATCAAATGAAAAGGGTTTAGGCTCAACAGGGTGTCTAATTGGTGTATTTAAGGGTTTCAAACAAAAGAAATAGAAAGGCTAAGAAATGGGTGAACCTAATGCCTTAATCATCTCTGTGTCAGATCTCAATCAAAGTCTCAATTTGTATACAAGCACAAGTTCTAAAGCCATGCAACAGGTAGGTCAAATCACACACAAACGAATCAGTGAATAAATAAAGATTGTTAAGGCTCAAAATCTCACAGGAAACGTGTGTAATAGGGTTAACGATATGAACATAAACAGTTTTCAACTATCAAACAAGTTTCACTATCTTAAGAATCCCAACCCATAAGTTTTGAAAACAAGTCCAATTGGGAAAACTTTATCACGCAACTTAAAGATTAACCGTATAACAAACTCAATAACCCATGCCGACCTGCCTTTTGTTAACGATTTACAATGAAATAGACTTGTTAAGCATAAGCAAAAGGTTAACCAGGACTTGCAAAAGCTCAAGTTAACTAGACTCAAAATAAAGAAAGAAAAAGAAAGGAATTTCCCCATCCCCACACTTGAAACACACATTGTCCCTAATGTGTCTAAAAACAGGGAAAAACTAAAATAAAATAGAAACAAAATAATAAAAGATAGTAACAAGAAAGAGAAAGGAGATACTTCCCTGACAAGCAATCCATGCAAACGCGTAAGCTCCATAGTGACCTGCTGAGATCCAAGTAAAATAAACAACCATGAAAGTACCTGGGATCCTGTAACAAATGCTCATGCGTGACTGCATGGCTCGACAATCAGGTTAGCACACAAACAAAACATAAAATAAACTAAAAATGCAAAATAATAAACAAAGACAAGAACGAAACTATACAAAATATGGGTTGCCTCCCAAAAGCGCTTGGTTTATTAACGAGTCTTCAGCCAGACTCGGACCCACAATCACTCAGTCGGTGGGTCGAGGTAGACGTCCTCAACCACTTTCTTCTCAAACGGGCCACTCATGTAATGCTTCAACCGATGCCCGTTTACCTTAAACGCTGCCCCATCCTTATCTTCAATCTCGACTGTGCCATACGGGAAAACCTCCTTCACCTTATACGGTCCAGACCATCGGGATTTCAACTTACCCGGAAATAATCTCAGTCGCGAGTTGTATAACAACACCGCATCCCCACACTTAAAGTCTTTGTCACCCCTCAACTTCCTATCATGCAACGCCTTCGTGCGTGCCTTGTAGTCATGAGAATGCTCGTATGCATGATCGCGCAACTCTTCCAACTCGTGCAACTGATGAAACCTCAAATCCTTCGCAGTAGCCATGTCCAGGTTCATCGTCTTCAGTGCCCAGTACGCTCTATGCTCCATCTCAACTGGTAGATGACAGGCTTTTCCATATATCATCCGAAACGGTGTAGAACCGGTCGGTGTCTTATACGCAGTGCGAAAAGCCCACAGTGCGTCATCTAACTTCTCTGCCCAGTCTAACCTATTCCAACTCACAGTTTTCTCCAAAATACGCTTGATACCCCGATTACTAACTTCAACCTGCCCACTCGTCTGTGGATGATAAGCCGTAGCTAAACGATGGGTCACACCGTATCGCTGCAAGGCTTTCTCCATCTGCTTATTGCAGAAGTGGGTGCCTCTATCACTAATCAAGGCTTTGGGAGTACCAAAGCGTGCAAACAACTTCTTCAGAAATCTCACTACAACCCGGGCATCATTCGTGGGGAAAGGTTGGGCCTCTACCCACTTAGATACATAGTCAACAGCAACCAGGATGTAACGGTTCCCTCGAGACATCGGGAACGGTCCCATGAAATCAATACCCCATAAGTCGAAAATCTCGCAAACCTGAATGGAAGTCTGGGGCATCTCATTACGGGATGAGATGTTGCCAACTCTTTGGCAACTGTCACAACTCTTCACAAACACATGTGCATCCTTATATATCGTCGGCCAGAAGAAACCAGAGTCGAAAACCTTCTTCGCCGTCAGTGTCGCTCCATGATGTCCTCCGGTCGGTCCCTCGTGGCAATGCCTCAGTATGTCGGCTGCCTCAGCTCCATGCACACAACGTCGAATCACCTGATCCGCTCCAACTCTAAACAAGTATGGGTCATCCCACAAGTAGTGCTTCACGTCAGCAAAGAACTTCTTCTTTTGCTGGTGAGTCATCCCCTTCAGTAACACACCATCAGCCAGATAGTTCGCAAAGTCAGCGAACCATGGCAACCCCTGCTGCTCGGCCTTTACTACCATCAAAAACTCATGAGGAAAGGTATCCCCAATGGCCGTATCTCGCAACTCCTCTCGCTCGGGGTTCTCAAGTCTCGACAAATGATCAGCAGCCACATTTTCTGCACCCTTCTTGTCCCGTATCTCAATATCAAACTCCTGAAGCAACAGAATCCATCGAATCAAACGCGGTTTCGCATCTTTCTTATTGAACAAGTATCTCAATGCCGCGTGATCGGTGTACACAATCGTCTTGGAAAGCACGAGGTAGGATCTGAATTTGTCGAATGCGAAGACCACCGCTAGGAGCTCTTTCTCAGTAGTCGTGTAATGCTCCTGTGCGTCGTTCAAGGTCTTACTCGCATAGTAGATGGGATGGAAGTGCTTGTCTCGTCGCTGCCCTAAAACCGCCCCAACCGCGAAGTCGCTCGCGTCACACATAAGCTCGAAGGGCGAGCTCCAATCGGGGGCAATCAAAATCGGGGCATCCACTAACTTCTCCTTCAGTAGCTCAAATGCCCTCAAACACTCCTCAGAAAACACAAATGGGGCATCCTTCTCCAGAAGCTGAGTCATAGGCCTAGAAATTTTGGAAAAATCTTTAATGAACCGCCGGTAGAAGCCGGCGTGGCCTAAAAAGCTTCTAATGGATTTCACGTTGGTGGGGGGTGGAAGTTTGCTTATGGTCTCTATCTTAGCCTTATCAACCTCTATCCCCGCACGTGAAATCTTATGCCCTAGCACTATCCCCTCTTTTACCATAAAATGGCATTTCTCCCAGTTCAGCATCAAATTCGTCTCAACACAACGTGCCAGCATCCTATCCAAGTTCCTCAGGCAATGATCAAAGGAACTCCCAAACACAGAAAAGTCGTCCATGAACACCTCCATGGAGTCCTCGATCATATCATGGAATATCGCCACCATACATCGCTGAAAAGTGGCTGGAGCGTTACACAAACCAAATGGCATGCGGCGATACGCAAAAGTTCCATAAGGGCATGTAAACGTGGTCTTTTCTTGATCCTCTGCAGAAATGGGGATCTGAAAATAACCAGAAAATCCATCAAGGAAACAGTAGAACTGTTGTCCTGACAGACGCTCCAACATCTGATCGATAAAGGGCAGAGGAAAGTGATCTTTCCTCGTGGCATCATTCAACTTCCTGTAGTCAATGCAGACTCTCCAACCTGTGACTGTCCGTGTCGGAATCAACTCATTCTTCTCATTAGTCACCACTGTCATCCCCCCTTTCTTAGGGACAACCTGAACCGGACTGACCCATGCAGAGTCTGAGATCGGGTAAATCAGACCAGCATCTAACAACTTAAGCACCTCTTTCTTAACTACCTCCTGCATGTTCGGGTTCAGTCTCCTCTGGCTCTGCACAACAGGCTTAAATTCATCCTCCATAAGAATCCTATGCGTGCAGAAAGAAGGGTTAATACCCTTAATGTCCATCAGCTTCCACGCAATCGCCTGTTTATGTGCCTTCAACACATCAATCAGTCTCTTCTTCTCCTCCTCCGTCAATTCAGCAGCAATAATGACGGGTAATCGGGAATCCTCGTCTAGAAATGCATACTCAAGGTGAGATGGCAGTTCTTTAAGCTCCAAGGACGGGGGTGCCTCGACAGACGGCTTATCCGCTGGCTCTGCTCTATCTAAAACCTCACACACCTCTTGAGAGACTGGGATCTCATCAATCAAAACACCTGGATGTTGCTCACTGGAATGAACAGGCATCCCTCCCTCACTATCCTCAACACTCTCAGGATCACCTATCCTAATCTCACTCAAGCAACGATCCATGTGTGACATAACCGTGTCAATGAAGTACAAGGTATCATCCTGGCTCTCTGTATGCTGCAAAGATCTACGGATCTCGAAAGTCACTGTCTCGTCTGCAACTCGAAGAGTAAGCTTACCATCACAGACATCAATCAATGCCTTAGCGGTAGCTAAGAATGGACGGCCTAAGATCAGTGGAACTTTCTCATCCTCCTCCATGTCTAGAATCACAAAATCCACAGGGAACACAAACTTATCTATCTTAACTAGCAAATTCTCCACAATGCCCCTGGGATACTTGACTGATCTGTCAGCCAGCTGGATGCTCATGCGGGTGGGTTCAGGCTCGCCTAAGTCTAATTTAGCAAAAATCGAATAAGGCATCAGATTTATGCTCGCCCCAAGGTCCGCTAAAGCATGGCTAACAGATGAGCTGCCTAATGTGCACGGGATAGTGAAACTACCCGGATCAGTCTTCTTCTGTGGCAGCTTGTTCTGAACAACTGCAGAACACTTCTCACTCAGTGTGACAGTTGACAACTCCTCCATCTTCCTCTTGTTTGTCAACAAATCCTTCAGAAACTTCGCATACTTAGGCATATGCTGAAGTGCCTCAACAAATGAGATATTCACCTTAAGTTGCTTGAACAACTCAAGAAATCTCCCATACTCCTTCTCATATTTCTGTCGAAGGACTCTCGCAGGGTATGGTATCTTGGAAAGGTCAATCTCCGGCTCCTTCTTCTTCTCGGGAGTCTTCTCAGGTTGTGCTGTACTTGCTGGGACTAGCCTAGTGGGTTGCACCTCGCCTGGAGCCTCCATCTCTATCTCCTCGTCCATCACTTCCTCATCCTCAGCCGGTTCAGCAACCGGTTTCTCAGTTCCAGTACTCATTCCACTCCTCGTGGTGATTGCCTTAGCATACCCCCTCGGGTTCTCTTCTGTCTTGCTAGGTAGAGAACCTGACTGTCTCTCACCCAACTGACTAGCAATCTGACTGACTTGCCTCTCGAGATTCTGCAACGCTGCCCCTTGACTTTTAATCATAGTATCATGCTCCTTGTGTTGAGCCTTACTCTCAGTAATGAATTGAGTCAACAGCTGGGCCTGTTGTTGCATCATCTCCTCCAAAGTGGGCTTCTTCTCCCCATATTCACCACTACTCTGACCTGGTTCTCTAAACAGATTCTGCATCGGAGGTCTAGAGTTAAACCCAGGTGGGTTACCACTCTTCCAGGTGAAACCTGGTTGGTTCCTCCCTCCCGAGTTATAGGAATTGCCAAAGGCATTCCCAGGTCCTCGGTTAGGATTTCCCACGTAGTCAACCTGCTCTTGAGATCCATCAGTCATCTGAGGACACTGAATGGTCTCATGTCCTCCCCTACACACTTCACACCTTGCATTGTTCTTCACTTGCATGTCCTTGACTAGTTTGGTCAATGCTTCAACTTGAGCTGTTAAAGCAGTGTTCGAATCAACATGCAAGACTCCTGTTTTCTGAGTGGTAGTGGATTTTCCCCTGGTGGGATATTGATAGCTACTCATAGCCATGTTCTCAAACAACTTCAGGCATTCATCGGGGGTCATATTGGTAAGCAAGTTACCCCCAGCAGTGGAATCAAGTGTGTGCCTAGTAGCAAAAGTAACTCCATTATAAAACTTCTCAACCAATGCCCAATCCTCAAGCCCATGATGTGGACACCTATTCAACATCTCCTTAAACCTCTCCCAAGTAGCAAAGAAACTCTCTCCCTCCTCCTGCTGAAATGAATGAATCAAACTCCTAAGTCGTGCAGTTTTGGCAGGTGGGAAATACTTGGTCAGAAACAGTTCCTGCATCTCATCCCAAGTAGTGATCGATCCAGATGGAAGGGACTCAAGCCAAGTGATGGCTTTGTCCTCAAGAGAAAATGGAAAGAGACGCAGAAAGACTGCATCATCAGAAACACCTTTGATCTTAAAGGTGTCACACATACGAAGGAACTGACCCAGATGAGCATTGGGGTCCTCCTCAGGTAGTCCATGAAATTTAGATGAGTGAATGATCAGATTGATGATTTGAGTCGGGATGTACCAGTTGTCCTCGGCGACAACTGGTCGAGTGATGGAAGAACGATTGCCAGCAGCAGTCGGCTTGGCAAAATCAGCAACGGTCCTCCTAGCAGGTGCAGCCATCTCTCCTATAGCAGTGTTGTGTGTGCAGTGTAAAAGAAGGTGAGATCGTAACCTCGAATGAAACTCTCTCTCTGGCTCAGCAAAAGCAGTGTACTCAGGTGACTCCGGCCGTCTACTGCGGTGCATGCACTGTAACAGAATAAGAAAAAGAAAAGAACAGAAAAATGATTACTTACTAAAGTCAACCTAATTAATACTAACTAATTAATAAATTACTAACCTAAAGAAGAAACAATCACCAAGCAGAAGTAAGACTCAAAAGACGAACCTACGAACTAAAAGGAAATCTAAAAGGAATCCTATAACGAAAACTTACTAAAAATAGAAACCTGCCAAAAATAGCAGCTGCTAAAAATGGCAAGTCCTGAAAAGACGTCAAACAACTGAAGACAGACACTTACTAAGAATGGGAAGTTCCTAAAAATAGAAAATTACTAAATCTGGAAAGTACCTACGACTAGAAACTTACCACGAAACTACGAAACTAAACTAAAAAAAGGAAAGCTAAGTCTAAAGCTAAGGTAAATCTAAGGATTACCGTGTCCCCGGCAACGGCGCCAAAAACTTGATGTGTCGGTTTATATATATAGAAAATAATGGTTCAACACTATCGAGTAATAAATCGAATTAACCTAAACCGAACTACAAACTACAGGCAAGTGTACCTGACGTATGAAGTATAGCTAAGGAAAGTCCGGATATCGAACCTAAGGACACGGAATCTAAGAATTAACCCTAAATAAAAACCTAAAGAAGTAAAAACTTACTAAATTTAGAAAACGAAATTTGTTTTAAGAAAACGATTTTAAACAATAAATAATTAAAGAAAACAAAATAAATTAACTCAACACCAAAGAAAAACTAGAAAACCGAATACGAAAGAGATTCTACCTAGACTAGGAATCTTAAAGGAATCTGACAGTTAACTGGAATGCTTAATTGAATGACACCGGATCTAAAGATACAACCAATTCAGAAACTTAAGGAATGCTAGATCTCCTGTTCAGACAATCCAACACTTAAAAGGATCCTACTAGTCGTGTAAAGCTTACCGGAACGTAACGATGGATTACCGAGTCGGTCTCTCCAAACTAACAATACTTAAGATTTCTATGGTTGACTAATTAGGTCAATCTCAACAACCACAATCAATCTAATCTAGATTAAGTATGAATTTGAAATACATGGCATAAACAATCAACGAATAATCCAATGATCATGCAAATTACCCGAAAACCCGATTAAACCACGATATCCCAACACCTTTATTACTTGATTAGTCTTTAAAGATGGTTATCCCACTGATTACAATCTGATTATATGAAATTCTTATGATTTACTAGGATTAGTCAAATCACAATTAGGATTAAAAACAAGTTTTTAGCCTAAAATCATGTAAAAATCAAGTTTTTATCGAAACCGAATCAAACCTTTTTTTCACAAAATAGTTTAAACATATAATCAGATCATTCACAATAGTTTAAGAACATTCACAATCATCCACAATCAGATTTAAATCAAAAGCAATAATTCATTCAATTAAACAAACCCGAAAAACTGAAAAATAACCAATAATCATCCGTAACCTAGGTAGAATTAAAGAATTAGCCTAGAATCATCATCCAAACATTCATAAACATTAAATCAGATCCAAACATGAGAAAAAGTTCAAGAACAAACTGAAACGAAAAACTCCGAAGCATAAACAAACCCGAAAACGCAATCCGAGCACTTGTATACGCGATCTGAGCCTCCCCCGAGCGTCCGAATCGATCCCCAATCTTCAAAATCTTCAAAAGTATCTTTTTCTTTCGTTTCCAGCCGTTCTTGGGTGATTAAAACGCGAATTAGGGTCTTAAAAATCGTTAAATAGCTGCAATTTTTATTAATTCTCGACCTGGGCCATTAAAAACGAGTTACTGGGCTTAAAAAGAAACCCACAAGGGGCGGTCAAAGGCCCACAATGGCCAGTCAACGCGGGTCAAACAGGCTGGGAGTCCGGTCAACACAAGGATGGGTCGCGCGGGTCCCTGGGTCGGACACTGGGTCTTCACGCGGGTATATCTGTGAGGCAAAGTGGGGTTGGACGCGGGTCAAGTGCTCACCCGGCCGGTTCTCGCGGGTCAAGTGGATCCAGATGGCTGTGATGGGTTTTTAGGGCTACGTGGCACGCTCCAGAAGCTGCCACGTGTCCCAGGCTGTGAAACTTCATCAGAAATGCAAAAACACCCCCTACACTTGCTGAAATTCGATTTTAAGCCCCAGAACCTCCTGAAATGCAACTTTTTTAACGCCGAAACTTTTAAAAATTATATTTCTCGCTTCCACACTTCATAAAAATTATTCCGGCTTCGGTTTCTTCGCAACTACGAACGTTTATTTCCGCTAAACCTACAAAAGTAGCATTTAAAAATACAATTAGTAAAAATAATTAAAAATCTAACAAAAACTAACTAAAAACCTAATAAAATAAGATAAAATAATATAAAATAAATACTAAAAAGATGTGTAAATAACTACACATCAACAACACAACATCCAAACAATTCAATTAACCACATACGCAATAATCACATAATTCAAATAATCATAGATCATTATCCACATATAATCAACCAATCACAACTCAATCAATATTCACCATAATCATATCAACATAAGTTACAGTGGAGGACCTCAGTCAACTCAATCAACAGCGGAATCATTGCGGAGGACCTCAATCAACTCAATTAACATATTCCTATAAGTGTCTTCATGCACTGCGGAGTACCATAGTCAACTCAACTAACAGTGGAATCATTGAGGAAGACGTTCGTCAACTCACCAACAGCAGCTCAATCATCGCGGAGGACCGAAGTCAACTCAACCAACAATGACTCATGGAATAGTAATAATCAACATCAATCCATCAATAATCAATGATAAGTCAATCATCTGAATATCATTTTGATAATCCAGGTGTCACCCATGTGTTATCAAATTAATATTTTAAAATATTGGTATACATGCTTCACCTCCGAGTTTGAAAACAAAATAGTTTAAAAAGGAGGTTATGAGAACTCACCTGAGTTCCTTAGATTCAGTGTTTTCGTAATATGCGCGCTCACGTAAGTGTAATCAATGTCCAATCAACAATCTGTAATTATCGTGTGATCATGTTCATAAGTTTATGCATATAACTTTTATGTTCATTCTCATTTTATTAACTTAATTTATTTCCTCTATGTTTAAATGAACACTTGTTGCTACGAAAATTATTATCACCACCTAAAATTCTAAACTTGTGAGTTTTAATCATATAGTGATGATAAACTTTACATATAAGACCTTTTGTGTAGCTTCCATAGATGTGTATACTAAAAGTTGCCAACCTTAGTTATACACATTTCTAACCATACATGCATGACTTAATTTAATCAACCACCATAATTTATATCATTTAATTCCAATTTATGTTTAGGAAACTTATATTTAAGTCATTTCCATAAAAGTTTCACATTATATAAAACCTCATATTTCAACTTAGGTTATCAAGAAAAGATGGCAACTTATCTTTCATCATGCATGCATGCACATAAATCAATTCTTATTCCTTGGTTTAAAAGAGCTCGAGTTCGATATCATTTGGTCCAATTATACCCCTAGGTTCGCTGCTCCCAAAGGTTATTCAATGAGTCCTGGTTCGGCCAAGATAATGGCCCCGACTAGCACAAGGTTCGGGCCAAATGATTCGTGAGGTGAGCCTAGGTTCGCGGTTGCCTCTTCCCTTGGGCGAACCTCCTTGGTTTGTTAACTTAGGGTTTGCCTAGCCAAGGAAGTCCTAGGTTCGGCCATGCAAGAGATAGGTTCGCCATGCATTTACTCACCATCCAAGGTTCGGCTGGCATGAGGTGCGGCTGAAAAAGGGTTCGGCCAAAGATGTGAAAGGTTCGGCCCAGGTTTCTCCACATGCAAGGTTCGCCCAACTGCTAGGTTTGTAGAAAACCTAGGTTCGTACCCCATACCGGTTCGCTGCCAAGGGAAGGTTCGTTTAAGCCCAAGGTTCGGCTGAAAGGACCAAGGTTCGTGGCTCCATGAGAGGTTCGGCTGGAGTGAGGTTCGTGGTCCATAAGAGTTCGGCCCTGTAGGGTTTTCAGCTCCTAGGAGGTTTGGCCGCCTCTCTTCTGTCACGAGTCCAGCCTCCTCATCATCACCATCGACCTAACTCCATCATCAACTCATCGTACACCTTGTTTGCCCACTTATACAACTTCGTTTTATGGTCTAGAACTTGCTAAAAACGTGTAGATGCAAAACTATCTGTTTAAATAAGCAAACTAAAAGAAAAAGGTTAGATCTACCTTCAAATCTCAATCAAATGCTTGGTTTCTTCGTATCTTCTCGTTCCTCTCGATCACCCCGTCGTTTGGACACCAATATCTCTTGAATCGGTTGAGAAACGAGTGAGCAAAGTTAGAGAGAAGGTAGAGAGAGAGAGAGATGGGGCGTTTTTCTTGTTCTAGAGAGAGAAGGAGATGATGAAATGTGAGGAAGAAGAAGTATTTCTTCTTTCTTATATCGCGTTCTAACCCCAATGCCCGGTCTCGTTTTTATCGCGTTAAATCTCATTAAATACTCGGTTTAGCTCGTGAATATATTTAAAACATAAAACCTATAAATAATTATGTTTCACAATAATAAATTTCTTTTATTTAAATTGTTTCATAAAAACGATTCCGTTTTATTTTTTGTTAAATAATTTATTTAGATTAAACGATTTGTTCGGATTTGTTTTAGGTTGTGACCCCTAATAAACGTTTTTAAATTCTTTTTCTAAATTTAATATCGTTAAATATTATTTCGTTATCTCGTCGAAACGCGTTACTTACGTACGTATTCGTAAAGATCGTCACCTTTCCGAATCCAACGCTCGTATCGTATTTCGATTCGATTTGCGATTTATGGAATATCGTTTCAGAATATTATTCTTAATAATTATATTCGTGTGAATCGTCACCCACGCGAATATATTATTAAGTTAATATTTCTGAAATAACATTCGCGTTTAATTAATAATCGTAACCTCACCATCGCGTAATCACTTCCAATAATACTTTCGTTGTCTAATTAACTTTAATATTATAAATCCCAGTCCACAACCCACTAAACCACATCACTAAAACATCCGTGATATACCGAAATATGCATATGTATAGGGCATAGTAGGGGTCATTCGCAACTGCCCCAGCCACCGTCCCACCGCTATTTCGATAAACCATGACCATGTGTCCTTGACTATGTTTAGTAACCAAACAATAACAAACTCCTAATTCCTTTCCATTCCAAACCACAATCCATAATCTGTGAATTCAGCTGCGATAAACTCTCTGGTTCTGTTTAGTTGCGTTACAACTAAACTTCCCATAGTTTATGCATATAATAATATGTCCTCGATATGTATACCAATATTAATAATATCATCCAACAATTCATCATCATTAATAATTATCATATCAGGTCGTAGCAGTACAATTACACATGTACGGACAATCCGAAATACAGTGATGTTACAGTCTCCCCTAGTTAAGGGAATTTCGTCCCGAATAAATGTGGATACTTAAGCGTCATCTGATCTTCCCGCTCCTAGGTGAATTCTGGACCACGCTTCGACTCCAAGCGTACTTTGACAATTGGAATTCTACTGCGTTTGAGCTTTTTAACCTCATGATCCATTATCTCGGCTGGTTTTTCAACAAAGTGCATGGTATTATCGACGCGAATGTCATCGAGTGATACCTGAAGATCTTGATCAGCTAAGCACTTTCTTAAATTGGACACGTGAAACGTCGGGTGTACATTGCTAAGTTCAGGAGGAAGTTCCAACTTGTAGGCAACCTTCCCGATCCGTTCAAGAATCTTAAAAGGGCCAACATAACGTGGAGCAAGCTTACCCTTCTTCCAAAATCGTACCACTCCTTTCCAAGGTGATACTTTGAGTAATACCATATCGTCAACTTCAAACTCTAAAGGTTTCCTTCGTTTGTCCGCGTAGCTTTTCTGTCGACTACGTGCAGCTAACAGAATGTCACGGATCTGACGGATCTTGTCAGTCGTTTCTTGAATAATCTCAGGACCAGTGATCTGCGATTCGCCGACCTCGGTCCAACAAACAGGTGACCGACATTTTTTACCATAAAGAGCTTCAAACGGCGCCATACCAATGCTCGCATGATAACTGTTGTTATACGAGAACTCGACTAATGGTAGATGGCTATCCCAGTTGCCACCGAAATCGATGACACAAGCTCTCAACATATCTTCTAATGTCTGAATCGTTCGCTCCGTCTGTCCATCTGTTTGAGGATGATAAGCGGTGCTAAGATCCAATCTTGTTCCAAATGCTTCGTGAAGTGATTCCCAAAATCGTGCCGTGAAACGAGCATCACGATCCGATATTATGCTTAAGGGAATTCCATGTCGGCTAACAATCTCATCAACATAGATACGAGCTAATTTCCGCACAAGGTACATCTCGCGTATCGGTAAGAAATGAGCCGACTTGGTTAATCTATCAATTATCACCCAAATACTATCCTTACCACTTGCGGTTCGTGGGAGTTTGGTAATGAAATCCATAGAGATATTCTCCCACTTCCACATGGGTATTTCCGATTGTATTAACAATCCCGAAGGTCGCTGGTGTTCTGCCTTGACTTTAGCGCAGTTAAGGCACTTAGACACATACTCAGCAATATCCTTCTTCATTCCAGGCCACCAGTATAAGGCCCTAAGGTCTTGATACATCTTATCAGCACCCGGATGGATTGAGTAACGAGACTTATGAGCTTCATCCATAATCATCATCCTAAGATCATCCCGGTTCGGTATCCATAACCGATTCAAGTAATACATCAAACCATCATCCTTAATTTCCAATAGTAATTCGGCCCCGCAAGACATCTCATCTTTCAGGCTGTCTTGAGCCAGTGAGTGTTGTTGGGCTGTGAGAACATCGTTACGAAGATTAGTGTGCACTCGGACACTATGGATTTGAACATGACTCTTGCGACTAAGCGCATCTGCTACTACATTCGCTTGACCAGGATGGTAGCGAATTTCACAGTCATAATCATTCAACAGTTCAACCCACCTTTGTTGTCTCATGTTAAGCTCTTTCTGATTGAGAATATGTTGCAAACTCTTGTGATCTGTAAAGACTACACACTTCGTGCTATAAAGATAATGTCTCCATATCTTCAAAGCAAACACGAATGCACCAAGTTCCAAGTCGTGTGTAGTGTAGTTCTTCTCGTGAAATTTCAACTATCTCGATGCATATGCCACAACCTTTCCTTGTTGCATGAGAACACAACCGAGACCTAGGTTGGATGCATCACAGTAAACCACAAAGTCCTCATTTCCATCTGGTAGTGTCAAGACAGGAGCATCACAAAGTTTCTGCTTCAAAGTCTGAAATGCCTCCTCTTGCTTTGGTCCCCACTCATATGGTTTATTCTTTTGAGTCAAAGAAGTGAGAGGGACAGCAATCCTGGAGAAGTTCGAAATAAACCGCCGATAGTAACCGGCAAGTCCAAGAAACGATCGAATCTCCGTTGGTATTGTCGGCGTACTCCAATTCTTTACCGCATCAATCTTCGCAGTATCCACGTGAACACCCTTTTCATTGACTATGTGTCCCAAGAATTGAACTTCCTTAAGCCAGAATTCACACTTGGAGAATTTGGCATATAGTCGCTCCTCTCTTAGGATCTCCAAAACCAACTTAAGGTGTTGCTCGTGTTCTTCTTTGCTCTTGGAGTATATCAAAATATCATCAATGAATACAATCACAAACTTGTCCAAGTATGGCCTGCAAACATGGTTCATGAGATCCATGAAAACCGCTGGTGCATTGGTAAGGCCGAAAGGCATTACCAGAAATTCATAATGGTCATATCTTGTTCTGAATGCCGTCTTGGGAATATCATCATCATGTACGCGAAGCTGATGATACCCAGACCTAAGGTCGATCTTCGAGAACCATGCCGAGCCCTGAAGTTGATCGAAAAGATCATCGATGCACGGCAGAGGATATCGATTCTTGATGGTCAGTTTGTTCAACTCACGGTAGTCGATGCACATCCGGAATGACCCGTCCTTTTTCTTGACAAACAGGACTGGTGCACCCCTTGGTTAATGGCTCGGACGAATGAATCCCTTATCAGTCAAATATTGTAATTGGCTTGCCAATTCTTGTAACTCCGAAGGCGCAAGTCCGTAAGCACCAGGCACTAAGTCAATCCGAAATTCTACTTGACGTTCTGGTGGAAGACCCAGCAAGTCGTCTGGAAATACTTCAGGACAATCTCTTATCACCGGGACGTCTTCAATACTCTTTCCTTTCTCTTTCTTCTCCACAACGTGTGTTAAGAATGCTATACATTTCTTCCTAAGGTACTTGTGTGCTTTAGTGCATGACATCAGCTTAAGACCTTTACTAGATGTTTCCCCAAAAACTCTTAAAGATTCACCCGAAGGTAAGGGAATACGGATATATTTCTCATGACAGACAATTTCCGCTTTGTGGGTGGCTAACCAATCCATGCCTATGATAACATCAAAGCTACCAAGATGCATAGGTATAAGATCAATTGGGAAAATGTGATCATTTAAGTTCACAGTACATCCAATAATAACAGTGTCAATATCAATATTGTTTCCGTCAGCCACTTCCACGTTAAACGGATTATCTAAGGGTGTACGTGTTCTACCAAGCATGGATTCAAAATCATATGAAACGAAACTGCTATCAGCACCAGAATCAAATAAGACAGATGCATAAGAGTTGTTGATCAAAAATGTTCCATTGACCACATCCTGGTTGGCTTGAGCAGCTGGAGCAATTAGTTGGAATGCTCTGCCTCTTGCCACCCTTTGATTGTTTCCCATCAGTGGTTTCTAAAATGACCCACTTCACCACACTCGTAACAGGCTCTTGCCTGTACAGGTACCTGGCGAACGGGTACAGCTTGAACTGGTTGCCCTTGCAAAGCTGGTAGTGCAAGCGGTGCAGGTGGCATCCTTTGTGCTTGCAGTGCACTCCGACAAACGTTAGCAAAATGGCCATACTTGCCACAATTGTTGCGGATGCGACAAGGAAAGTTGGGCATGTGATGATATCTGCAGGTGTTACATTGAGGAACTGCCCCAAAATAATTCCTGGCAGTTGAGTTGTTTGTTGATTGTTGTGCAGACTTAGCAGTAGGAGTAGTAACAACGAAATTTCTGGTCTTTCGTTTCCTGTTGCTGCTTTTTGAAGAGCTGCCTTGTTCAGTCTTGACTTCAGTTGAAGCCTCCTTTGCAGCTGTTTTCATGTCAATCTTCTTAAACCCTTTCCTCGTGAGTGTTCCAGCCTTCACGTTATTATCAGTTAAAGTTGCAGACAGGTGAATTGCAGCATCCAATGTTTTGGGGTTGCTTTCGTAGATTGTGTCTTGAATCTGCATAGGCAGACCGCCTATATACTTCTCGATAGCTCTCTCCAACAGTGTCACCAGATGAGGTACCAGTAGGCTATACTCATGGAAGCGAGTATTGTAAATTACATTCTCCCCGCTATCCTGTTTGAGTTCCCATAACTCAGTCTCCAGTTTCCTCATCTCACTGCGAGGACAGAATTCAGTGGTCATCAAGTTCTTGACCTCAGTCCATGTCAGTGCTAGGGCAGCATCAACTCCCCTAGTTCGCTTCTCCCCATTCCACCAAGTTAGTGCCCTCTTTTGGAAAACACTGGAGGCATAACGAACTTTCAGATTCTCGAGGCAGTCACTATTTATGAAGGTGTTTTCCATACTCTCAAACCACTGCAGCAGACCAGTGGCTGTCTCAGAACCAGTAAACTTCAGTGGATTACAGGAGTTGAAGTGCTTGAATGTGCAAACAGGTGGGTTTGCACCACCCCTGTTCTGGTTGAGAGTCTGATTGGCTTGAGTCAGTTGATTCACAATCCAGTAAGGAGGTTTGCTAACTCTTGTATGCCGTATTTGGCATTACCGTTGTTAGCACCATCAGCGTTGCTGTTTGTATCATCTTCGTTGTGATGACGTGGCGGCATGTTTCTGAGGATTATAGAAACATGTTACTACCGTTTACAACGTAAATCATACAAACTATGGTCAAATGAGTTTATTACAACAGTTAGGATTACATATAGGAACTATATTTTTCTCCTATCTGTCATTAAACTCATATCAATGTAGTAATTTCCTAATATTATACTAAAGTATCCTACCCTACACCAACACTGACAACCTCCCGATGCAGTGCAACAAGCTTATATATAGGGCATACGTAGTGGTCAGTCGCAACTGCCTCAGCAGACATCCCACCACCGTTGCATTGCACCACGATTATGCCCTTGTTAGTATTTAGGGTATACCATGTATCTCCCAGTTATCTCACTTCACAAACCTTATCCTAAGTAGGATAATTTTGAGTGAAGTGGTCTCAAATTCCCTTGGACAATTAGGTTTGTCTAATGTCTACGTTCACCTGACATATAGGTTTGCCTATTTCTAAGTTCACCTAATGTCTAAGTTCACCTGACATTAAAGTCCCCCTAGTGTCTAAGTCCACTAAAAGTCCATAATAATTTCTAAATTCCATAATCATCAATGAGGGTTCATATCATCACTGAGTGCTCTTATTGTCACTAAGTGTTCATATCCTCCCTATAATTCATTCTCATCAAGTGTTCATATTATCACTAAGTGTCCATTTCAATACTCAAGTATTCAGTCCGTCACTAAGTGTTTATATCATTCAGTGATTCCTATTCACCCCACGTGTCCAATAAGTGTGCTCCATAATTGAATTTATATGTGTCCATAAAATATGATTATCCAACAAGTCAATCCAAACCAAATCCAACCAACATTCCATCAACCATGACCTTACAACATATCCTAATAATATCCTAAGTTTCTGACACTGACAAACCCCCAATATACTACAAATGGTATATGTATAGGGCATATGTAAGGGTCAGTCGCAACTGCCCCAGCCACCGTCCCACCACCTTTGTAGTATACCACGAGTGTGTCCTTGTCTGGTGATCCTAGATCAAACAAATAATTCCCAAAGCAATTAAATTCCTAAGTAGTTAATTTCCTAAGCAATTAATTTCCCAACCGGGAAGTTCCCTTATTCTTCAATACTGACATCCACCTAATGTACCGTAAATAGTATATGTATAGGGCATATGTAGGGGTCAGTCGCAACTGCCCTAGCCAACGTCCCACCACCTTTACGATACATCATGTGCATGTCCTTATTGAATCATTAGGGCACAAGTAAGCAAGTAATCTGTAAGTAATATATGTAAATCAGATGTATAACAGGAGTTCAGTTAACATGTAATAAACACATAAGCATGAAATCCTGAATATACTAACTAGTGTATGAAATACTTCATACTAGGGTATCCTACGGTTATAGACTAGTTCAACCATTTCTAGTAACCTAATTCCCTATAACCCAGGCTCTGATACCAATCTGTAACACCCCGACCGATGGCGGAAACGTCGGGATGCCACGAGGGATGTGTAGATTGTTCATAAGCTTGTGGGCATCTAATTAAATCATCACAAATCAATTAATCAACCAAATTAATTACATCAAAAATCATGTTCATCATGAGATAGTTACATCAATTACACAAAAGATTTAGCTAAACTAACTAAACTCTAGTCTTCAGAATTTCAGTTATTTCAGCTAAGTCCAAGAACCTAAGTGATGATGTCCAAAAGATGTAAAGCTATCCTGCTCTACCTACTTCTCCTCATTCCATGAAACATGTAGAATATCAAGTGTCAACTACGAAGTAGTTGGTGAGTAATCATAAGTTTTTATGTTTCAGAAATGTTTACAAGTGTTTAACAAAGTTTATGGTTTTTCAAGGAAAATACACATGTGCACCTGTAAGATAGTCCAGTTCTGTTAAAGCTCAACACAACACAACACAACCTCCAAACAATTCAATTTACCACATACGCAATAATCACATAATTCAAATAATCGTAGATCATTATCCACATATAATCAACCAATCACAACTCAATCAATATTCACCATAATCATATCATCATAAGTTACCGCGGAGGACCTCAGTCAACTCGATCAACGGCGGAATCATCGCGGAGGACCTCAGTCAACTCAACCAACGATATTCCTATAAGTGTCTTCATGCACTGCGGAGGACTGTAGTCAACTCAACCAACAGTGGAATCACTAAGGAGGACGTTAGTCAACTCACCAACAGCAACTCAATCATTGCGGAGGACCGAAGTCAACTCAACCAACAATGACTCATGGAATAGTAATAATCAACATCAATCCATCCATAATCAATAATAAGTCAATCATCTGAATATCATTTTGATAATCCAGGTGTCACCCATGTGTTATCAAATTAATATTTTAAAATATTGGTATACATGCTTCACCTCCGAGTTTGAAAACAAAATAGTTTAAAAAGGAGGTTATGAGAACTCACCTGAGTTCCTTAGATTCAGTGTTTTCGTAATATGCGCGCTCACGTAAGTGTAATCAATGTCCAATCAACAATCTGTAATTATCGTGTGATCATGTTCATAAGTTTATGCATATAACTTTTATGTTCATTCTCATTTTATTAACTTAATTTATTTCCTCTATGTTTAAATGAACACTTGTTGCTACGAAAATTATTATCACCACCTAAAATTCTAAACTTGTGAGTTTTAATCATATAGTGATGATAAACTTTACATATAAGACCTTTTGTGTAGCTTCCATAGATGTGTATACTAAAAGTTGCCAACCTTAGTTATACACATTTCTAACCATACATGCATGACTTAATTTAATCAACCACCATAATTTATATCATTTAATTCCAATTTATGTTTAGGAAACTTATATTTAAGTCATTTCCATAAAAGTTTCACATTATATAAAACCTCATATTTCAACTTAGGTTATCAAGAAAAGATGGCAACTTATCTTTCATCATGCATGCATGCACATAGATCAATTCTTATTCCTTGGTTTAAAAGAGCTCGAGTTCGATATCATTTGGTCCAATTATACCCCTAGGTTCGCTGCTCCCAAAGGTGATTCAATGAGTCCTGGTTCGGCCAAGATAATGGCCCCGACTAGCACAAGGTTCGGCCTAAATGATTCGTGAGGTGAGCCTAGGTTCGCGGTTGCCTCTTCCCTTGGCGAACCTCCTTGGTTCGTTAACTTAGGGTCTGCCTAGCCAAGGAAGTCCTAGGTTCGGCCATGCAAGAGATAGGTTCGCCATGCATTTACTCACCATCCAAGGTTCGGCTGGCATGAGGTGCGACTGAAAAAGGGTTTGGCCAAAGATGTGAAAGGTTCGGCCCAGGTTTCTCCACATGCAAGGTTCGCCCAACTGCTAGGTTTGTAGAAAACCTAGGTTCGCACCCCATACCGGTTCGCTGCCAAGGGAAGGTTCGTTTAAGCCCAAGGTTCGTCTGAAAGGACTAGGGTTCGTGGCTCCATGAGAGGTTCGGCTGGAGTGAGGTTCGTGGTCCATAAGAGGTTCGGTCCTGTAGGGTTTTCAGCTCCTAGGAGGTTTGGCCGCCTCTCTTCTGTCACGAGTCCAGCCTCCTCATCATCACCATCGACCTAACTCCATCATCAACTCGTCTTACACCTTGTTTGCCCACTTATACAGCTTCGTTTTATGGTCTAGAACTTGCTAAAAACGTGTAGATGCAAAACTATTTGTTTAAATAAGCAACTAAAAGAAAAAGGTTAGATCTACCTTCAAATCTCGATCAAATGCTTGGTTTCTTCGTATCTTCTCGTTCCTCTCGATCACCCGGTCGTTTGGACACCAAGATCTCTTGAATCGGTTGAGAAACGAGTGAGCAAAGTTAGAGAGAAGGTAGAGAGAGAGAGATGGGGCGTTTTTCTTGTTCTAGAGAGAGAAGGAGATGATGAAATGTGAGGAAGAAGAAGTATTTCTTCTTTCTTATATCGCGTTCTAACCCCACGTGCCCGGTCTCGTTTTTATCACGTTAAATCTCATTAAATACTCGGTTTATCTCGTGAATATATTTAAAACATAAAATCTATAAATAATTATGTTTCACAATAATAAATTGCTTTATTTAAATTGTTTCGTAAAAACGATTCCGTTTTATTTTTTGTTAAATAATTTATTTAGATAAAACGATTTGTTCGGATTTGTTTTAGGTTGTGACCCCTAATAAACGTTTTTAAATTCTTTTTCTAAATTTAATATCGTTAAATATTATTTCGTTATCTCGTCGAAACGCGTTACTTACGTACGTATTCGAAAAGATCGTTACCTTTCCGAATCCAATGCTCGTATCGTATTTCGATTCGATTTGCGATTTACGGTATATCGTTTCAGAATATTATTCTTAATAATTATATTCGTGTGAATCGTCACCCACGCGAATACATTATTTAGTTAATATTTCTGAAATAACATTCGCGTTTAATTAATAATCGTAACCTCACCATCGCGTAATCACTTCCAATAATACTTTCGTTGTCTAATTAACTTTAATATTATAAATCCCAGTCCACAACCCACTAAACCACATCACTAAAACATCCGTGATATACCGAAATATGGATATGTATAGGGCATATGTAGGGGTCAGTCGCAACTGCCCCAGCCACCGTCCCACCGCTATTTCGATAAACCATGACCATGTGTCCTTGACTATGTTTAGTAATCAAACAATAACAAACTCCTAATTCCTTTCCATTCCAAACCACAATCCATAATCTGTGAATTCAGCTGCGATAAACTCTCTGGTTCTGTTTAGTTGCGTTTCAACTAAACTTCCCATAGTTTATGCATATAATAATATGTCCTCAATATGTATACCAATAGTAATAATATCATCCAACAATTCATCATCATTAATAATTATCATATCAGGTCGTAACAGTACAATTACACATGTATGGACAACCCGAAATACAGTGTAGGACCAACTAGGAGCTCGGAAACAATCCGATTCCAGGGGAAATCTACTTGATAGCCTCTGGAATAGTGCGAAATCCTATTCCAGGGTTTTCCAATCGAAATCAACAGCAACCGTGGTGAATCGAGTGAGTAGAATCAACGTGCGAGTGAGAATCGATCACCACGGGTTGAGAATCGAAGTTGGACGTGAAGACTCGCTCAAAACTTCAAGGGTTTGACACTAGAGTGCACTGGGAAGAATGAGGACTCCGAAAAGTTAGGTTTGAAATGATTTGAACTTATATTTATAGACTGTAGTCATTCGGCCGAATGAGTGGCCGAAGCAACTCATTCGGCGAATGGCTCATTCGCTGAGTATAGTCATTCTCTATTCTCATTCAGCGAATGACTTCATTCGTTAGAGTCATTCGCCCGAATGAGTCGTACTCATACTCAAATATTAATTAATCAATTCAAACAATCATATAATCAATATTAAACATTAAGAACAATGTATAAAGACAACTTCCATTAATATAACTTTAATCTTTACATGATGATTAGTACAAAATTGAACTAGGGACATTAAGTGCATCAACAAACTCCCCCTTGGACCTAGTTCAGCTCTTGGAAGTGTCTTTCTTGAAGTATTTCTCAGTAATAGCTTTCCAGTCAGCTCCAGCATGAACCTTTAAGCATATGCAGATTCGGATCACTCTCATGAATTGAAGTGCCTGTTCTATGTCCTGTACATCAAAGAAAATCTGATGACGATACAGTGCTATAACATCTTTGTGGGACAGGTTAGTCAACCACATTGGCTCAAAAATACGAACAGTATCCCACTTCTTATCTTTGCAAAGCACAATCACAGCTTCTCCAGTGTGCCCGTCATAATACCACCATCGGAAGCCCTCCATAAAATCTTGACGCATCTTCCTCAAAGGAATCTTCTTCAAGACTTTAGGAGGAAGCCACTTCAGGATAACTTTATGCTTCCGGGTGTCTCCATCAATCTCTGGCAGATAATAACGTTCATGCTCTTGAGGCTGGAAGTTTACCCATCTCTTTCTATACTCATACTGAATTTGCCGAGAGAACCAGGTAGACATCCCTGAATCTTCACTGTACAGCATCTTTAGACGAGCTAATTGATTGACTTCAAAGCCTGGCAACGTCTTAAAGTCATGGGGATGCTTGAAATAATCAATTCCTCTCTCTCTCTCTTCACCGCATAGCACCCTAGATCATGAAAGTATGCCCAGCTCAGAATTTGACCTCTAGCCTTGTAGCCTTTGGTTCTGTAGACTTTCTTGTGTGTAGCTGGCAACTTCATGGTGCTTTCTTTCTTGAGAACCTCCCAGTAGGCTTCCCATTCCTCTTTTCTCTTCTTTTGATCATTAGCTTCGGCTTTGCTAACCTCAACTTGTTCTTCTAAGTATCAGATCAGTAGATCTTCAGTAGCTGGATCAAATTGATCAATAAATGTGGAAAGCTCTTCCTCAGCTGATGTATACTTTGGATACTCCTCCTCGTTTATGTCCTCCAGAATGACCTCATCAATGTCATCAAAAGGTTCTGGAGATGGTTCATCAAACACTGGTACAGAGGAATCATCAGCAACAACCTCATCTGGATTGAGCCTGAACAGTTCTGCAATTTGCTCCTTAGACAGGCAATGAATGATTTCTCCCTCCTCCTTGTCATAGCTAACTGAGTGCCGTATAATGCCTTGAGCGTCAAGAATCATAGTGAGAGTCTCGTCCAATTGACGTCTCACAGGCACAACTTCTACTTCCTCAGTAGCATCAGGTTCAGCAGTCTTTGTGGGAGGAGATGGAGGAGGAGCTTGTTTCTTCTTGTCGTTGGCACTATTGGATCAAATCTCCGATGTAGAAGGGGCTTGATCATCATCGTCACCATCATCATCATCACTTGATGAACCAGAAGACCCACTTCCTGATCCGTCCTTATTATCATCACCTGATTCATCATCATTCTCTGAATCCTCATAATCGACCTTTTCTCCTCAGACTCTTCTTCTTCTTCTTCATCTTCTTCTGTTTCTTCTTTGTCTGATTCATCGGAATGAGCAACAGTGCCTTCAATCCTGGGAGTGCTATCCTTGATACTGTCAAGCTCATCAGCTAGTCTAGCATTCTCAGTCTCTAAGGACAGGATCCGGTCACTGAAATTAGTGATAGTCAATGCCAACTGATGATGCTCATCAATGTATTTCAGCAACTGTTCTTCTTGCTGAGCAGAACGATCTCTGAGATCTGCTCTCTGATTTGCAGCTTGAAGCAACAGTGCATCTTGATCTATTATCCTCTATGTAAGTTGAGCGATAACCAGATCCTGTTCTCTGCTCTTCCTTTCCATATCCATATTCCTCTCCATCAATCTGAGTACCATACTGTTCAGTGTGCTCAGCTGATCAACAACTGAAACAGTAGGTATGAACGTGTCAGCTCGTGAGATGGAGGGACCAGCAGAAGTAGAGGTGAAAATAGGAGCTTGAGTCATAGAGGTGGTCAGAGGGGCAGTAGTAGCACGAACATGAGTAGCCCTTGACCTTGTCAGTGAAGAAACTGAGATAGCTGCTACTGAGGTGACAATAGTTGTAGCAGCTGTTGTCAGTTCTGAACTCCTCTGGAAAGAAAATCTGGATCTCTTTCTTCTCCTAGCTGTAGATGATGTAGACTGAACAGCTGCAACAGATACAGCTGCAGTGATAGGAGCAGAGGAATGCGGAGGTGAGGAAATATCAAACTCAGGAATAAATAAGGGATCCGTGATCTCTTCAATCTCAGCTTCACTCCTCTTCCTCTTCCTCTTTGTTAACCTCCTACCAAGCCAAACACTCTCATACTCATCATCAGGTGTATCCTCTGAATCAGAACCACCAGCCTCATCAGCACCAGCTTCACCTTCATCCTCACTTGAGTCTTCTGACTCATCTTCATCAGCAGCAAGTGTGGTGCCTGAAGTATCGAGAGGAATAGACACTGTGGAGGTTGTAGTCATCAAGAAATCAAACTCCATCAATGAATCAATGTCAACCTCCTCATCTGCAGCTATAGAGGTGCTGACTGCAGCACCAGCAGTCACATCACCAGCCTCAACTAGGCTAACTTGAGCAGCAGTAGTCATCTCACTAACAATGGTACTCACATCAACAGTGCTCACAGATACAGTGCTCACACCCACTGAGCTCTCACCACCACCACCACTTCTTCCACCAGCATCACTAACACCTGCACCAGTATCATCATCATCCTCATCACCACTAGGCACTACTATGTCCTCCACCTCAGAATCAGAGTCATCATGCCTCCATCTCCTACCAGGTGGAGCAATATAATCTGGTCTCGAAAGATGACCAAACAATGATCATAGAGTGGGCTTCCTGTCTTTCCCTCTGTATGACATTACTCTGTTGAGAGTAGTGTCATTCATGTGTTCCAGCCTAATGATATCAGCATTGATTTTCGGTAAATCGGGCAACTGAGCATCAACCAACTGCTGTAAAAATCTGGGATACATCAAAAACTTCTTGTCTCCCTTCAGTGCCACATTCTCCTTCATGTGAGTGAAAATCATCTCAGAGAAGTTGAATGGCCTGTTAAGCACCAATGCAACAAAAGCACATTGTATAGTTTCCCGCATGTCGTCGAATCCACCTCTCCTCGACCCAAGGCAATGAATCGGAACATGAGCGAGATACTTGAACTGCGGACACATGTATGCCTTGTTGAGAATCCCTGCTCCCAGATCTCCTTCATACTTGCACCTCATAAAGCAGCCGCGAACTAAGTAGCGATCTAACAAATAGGGCTGATCAGGAGAATCCTGAAAACCACAAACTCTCCTGATGTACTCAGCTGAGATAACCACATCATGCCCAAGAACCTTCCCTCTGATCACTGGAGGTTTAGCCTCACAATCGATATCTGCCGAAGCCCAGAAATCCTGTTGATGCGACTGATATGGCACATGTATAGTGGAGATGGCTGTAAAGATCCTCGAACGTCTGAGAAAGGCAATAATCTCAGTGTAGTGCTTGGCATTCGGAGTGGTAAGATCCAGATGTGCGCAGATGTTGTTCTTCGTCACTGATTTGTATCTAGCCATACTGAAAATCAAATAAAAACATGTTAGAACAGTTCAAATCGCTTAAAATACTGAAATCAGATTAAAAACAGAAAACAGAACCAGTTTAAACTGATATGCCGAATGAAGTGCATTGGGCGAATGAACACTTAGGTCGAATGAGTCATTCGCCCAATGAGCTATGCTTCGAATGAAGTCATTCGCCGAATGAGATTCATTCGCCGAATGAGCTTCATTCGCCGAATGAGCTTCATTCGCCGAATGAGCTTCATTCGCCGAATGGTGTCATTCGGTTGTCTTTTGAAATTCAAACCCCAGTTTTCAAAAACTCAAATCAGTCCAGAAAAATTATACCAACATACTCAGAAACCACCGACTAACAAGTTTAAAACAAATCTTATATAAGTTTAAGTCCATTAAGACCATCTATTGACAAGGCGATTTAAAAAACCCTAAAACTCTTGAATAGATGCTGTTTTGAACGATTCAGCGGTCAAAAGTCGATGATGTTGGATCCATGAATACCTGTAATGATCAGTAACAGTATTATCAGTGGCTGAGTCAGAAACAACGAAGAAAAATAAGTGGTTGATAAGAGAGAGTGATTCGGGCGAATGTCGCACTCACAGTATCGGCGAAAGTGAATTTGTGGCTAATGAGGTAGTTCGTCCGAATTACTGTTTATATAGGGTCCCACATTTGCCGAATGTGAATGCCGAATGAGTCAATCGACATTTGTTCATTCGCCGAATGAGTATGACGAATGGGTCATTCGTCACAAGTCATTCGCCGAATGAGACTGATTCTGTCATGAGTGATTCGGTCGAATGACTCATTCGTCGAATGGAGTCATTCGGCCGAATAAGGGAATCTCACACTTGATTCGGACGAATGAAAATTTTCACTCTTAAAACACAAGATAATTAAAAATTTAACATTTTAATCAGTAAAACAGATGCCATTTATGAAGATATGTCTGGTTGGTTCAGGATTCAGATAGGACAGACATCTGAACCTACAAATGATCATCTAAACTAAAATTGAAAATAGAAAATCTTTTTGTACTTTTCTGAAACAAAATACGACTGTACAACTAGCAACTAAATGCAAAGAAACACATGTTTTTGTGAGAAGTCTATTGAGAAAGTAACACATACACCTAATTACATCAAATCAGCTTCACTGAATGTTTCACTTCAAACACACTTGTCTTATAATCATGATTACTGATATATTTGTCCAATTTTAAACCTGACTTTACATAACTTCTAAACAAGATTTATGATCACTCATGTTTTCTGATTGCATTACCCATTTCATTTTACCATTTAAAGATCAAAATCAGTTTATAACTCATTTCAGCATATCTTAATACCAATCATCATAAATTCTATAAGGTTCCAATTTTATTATCTTTTTGTATTTTTCTTGTTCTATCCAAATGGACGGCTTCAGCTAGGTTCGTCCCAGCAATATGGCACGTGTATGGAATAGAACTTATTTTGTTTAAGTTTTTCTCAAGCTTAATACCAGCTTGCTTTAATTTTTCTTCAACCTTAATACCAGCTTGTTTTTGTTTTTCTTCAAGCTTAATACCAGCTTGTTCTTCTTTTTGTTCAAGCTTAATACCGGCTTGTTTATTTTTGAAACCTCATTTGATTCTATAATGACCGGTGTATGCTTGATTTGAGTCAAAAACTATTTCTCACTCAACTGGTTTTCTGAAACAGATCCCACCAATCAAACTTTCAAAGTCATCACAATTTGTCTATCCATTTTGTAACATCGGCCTATCAGTACATCACATTATAATTCTCATGTGTTTTCAGCTTTCACATTCACTTTAGCTTCTATGACATGATAGATTGATGTATTACTTTCTTAAAGAAGACTTTCTCATTTTTTATAATTTTTTAATGTTTTTGGTTTTTCAAATTGCATACTTTTTCTCCCCCTAAAAACCTAGAACAGAAAATCTTTTTGTATTTTTGTTTAGAATAATGAAATAACAGGAATGCTGAATTAAAAGAAATAACAGAAATAACTAAGAAAAACGATGATCATTTGATGGATTCAGATGAAGGTAGGACTTCATCCTTTTGAAAAACACCATTAGCCGATAACAGATATAAAAATCTGGGTTTATCAAAAGCTTTTGTGAAAAGATCGGCTTTCTGGTGATCAGTGTGAATTTTAACAACATTGATTAATTTCTTTTCAAAACAATCACGTATGAAGTGATAAATAATGTTGATGTGTTTTCTTTTCGAGTGCTGAACAGGATTTTTAGTGACAGCTATGGCAGCAGTGTTATCAACATATATAGGAGTGTTAGAAAAGTGTAACTGTAACATCAGTGCCGGAACCGTCACCGGAACAGTGATCTTAAACAGTAGCATGAACAGTAAACAGGTACGAATCATATACATTTCAGTACGTTTTATTATTCACATCATTTATCATTATCATTCTGGGTGTTCATAGACAATTTCAGAAACAGTAAACAGAAATAAGTTCAGAACAATGGTTCTTGAGTCAGATAATTATTTGACAAGACAGAACCATCATGTGATTAATTGTTAGGATTATATTATGTATAAACGTATGTGAGGCTTTACAGAACAAAACACACGGATTTCGTGATGTGAATGCTAAACTGACGTGTTATTCGTATAGATGACGATCTGTGCGAATAAATCTGATGGTTTAACGTTCTAAATGATATCCGATAATTAGAAAACAATATTGAAAAGTATAGTTATCGTCGTATTCGTACGGGTGACGATTCGAACGGATACGCGCGACGACCGTACGATTCGATTTAAACAGTTAATTTAATATTTCTGAAATTTTAAAATAAATAAAAGATAATTAGTTAATGTATTAGGAATTACAACTTATTTTAAAATGGAAAACTCTATTTTAAAATCGTATTATTTCGTTGCGAAAACGAACAAAAACGACGCGCGAAACCGAAACTGAGCGGGACCGAACACACCCGAACATACCCGGGCTATTTAAACCCAAAAACTCATTTCTTCCCTTCCCAAAATTGCAGCTCCCACACCTCCTTCTTCTTCAAATTCGAAATCCCGTCACCACCATACCACCACCACTTCAAATCACCATAACTTCTTCGTTTCTTAACCAAATCGCGCAAATAATATATCGAAACGACCGTATCGACGAGGGGAAGCTGAAAGTACAAGGTATCGGAGCTGAAACGGACCGAGCTCGTCGCAGTTTTTGAAAGAAAACACTGCAGAAGAGGGTTTTCTACTATTCACGTGAGGTACGCTTCAAAACTCGTTTCTATCACTTCAAATCAGTTAGGATAACACTATAACAACTGTAGAAACTTGTAGATCGTGATTAGACAAAGATATGGAGCTTTGAATCATCAAAATCGGACCAAAAACGAGCAAGATAGAGCTGTTTTCCTGTTGTTACTGTTGAGGTTAGTTTTCTCGCGCATCAGCACCTTTCACTCGACTTTTGGAGCTGTAAGACCTTAGGAAATTACACTAAAACGGTTCAGGAAGTTAATGAACACATAGGATTGATTTTTGGGTCTGTTGGAATCGATTTGGGGCTGATATTGGCAAAGAAATGGAGTTCAAAGGGGCTGCACTAGGGGCTGGATGATGCTGATGGTATCGGCAGATTCTGCCCAGCCTGTTTCTTTGTACTTTTAACGTAGCAAACGTTCAATTTAACTCACGAAACTTTCCAGAATACTAGTTCAATATGTTAGGAGCAACTTTCATCAAGACAAGTTTCATTGGTTCGGACTTTAAATGGGTCAAAAGGGGCTTCCAAATGCAAATCATCGATGCTGCCATATTGAAGGAAATATGGGGCTGTTTCATCGATGTTAACCACCAGCCACCATCGATTTTGTCTTGGGCTTTCGATATTATTTAGTTTAATGTCTTACAAGTATTTAAAGCTTGGAATCATCTCAAAACACTTAGAAATAAAGTCATGGGGCTGATTTGAACATAGTGGTGTCGGCTAAGGAAGCTACTTGGGTTTTGTAGTGTTAATCGTTTTTCAATGCCATCTACACTAACTTTTTGTCAAAACAAACACCGTCCCAAACTCTCTTAACCCATAACATATGTTTTAACAACCAATTGGGATTAAAACCCTTGAATTTGTTAAGTAAAACAATGGGATTAATACGTTAACACCGATAATGGTTCAAAGTGACCATTTGGGGTGTTAACCGATTTCAAACATATCGATACTAAGGATTTTCAAAACAAAAGATATCTTACACTTTTCAAACATATAAAAATGGGTTTTATGAAGTCAATAGGATTGAAATACTAGGGATTTTAATGATCAAAACAAAGAGACAAACTAAGAATGGGTTGTTTGCCCTTATGTTGTCAACACGCAACCCATAGCAAGTTCAAGTAATTGGTTTTGTTTAAAGTTATATAGTTATAAAAGTTAGTTTTATTATAATTGATTGGGATTTGGTTGTAAAATAGACAATATAAATTGTCTGGATTTGGACTAAAAACAAAGGAAACTCTGCCCGATTTTCGTAAAATTTAAAAGTAAGTTGTGATTAACTATGGGATTTGGGATCTAAAAGGGTAGTTAAGCTAGGTTACATTCTAGATACACATAGTACTAAGACACATAGTCTCACACACAACAAGACACAAACTTAGGCACAACGATTATTACGCGTACTTATTATATTTGAATTCTTATAAAATAACTCAGGAATCGAAGATACTTAGCTCACAAACAAGAGTGCGCATTCTGTGATAGTACATTAGACATCAACACAGGTGAGTTCATTGCCCCTTTTCTAACTTTTTGTTTTAAAACGCGGGGCTGAGAAGCATGCGTAAACTGTTATTTAAATTGTTTACTTAAATGCTTTTAAATTTATATGTTTTACATATATGAATGTTATCCTGGATCATATCTAGGAATATTTTATACAGGTTTTACTAAGTTATTCCTTATAAATTAAGTGAATAATCAATTTAACTAAACCTTTCAAACAAAACAAAACATTTCAAACGAGTCAAAGGAAACATTTTTTAACAAATCAAATGTGTGAGTTCAATGAATCAAACGAAACAATTTGACGAATCAAATGGGTGATTTCAATGAATCAAGTGAAATATTTTGACAAATCAAGTGGGTGAGTTCAACGAATCATACGAAACATTTTGACGAAACAAGTGTGGGATTTCAACGAATCAAACGAACCAATCTTTGCAAAGACTATATTCAATGTTATACAAACTAAGTGTTTGTTGAACAATGAATCAAGTGTACAATTGATCCATGAATCTAGTATTCTATGATCAACAAGTTAAGTACATCTTGTAACAGAATCAGACGAATCAATAAATCATTTTCAAGGGAAAACCTGGGAAATATCAGAGATAACATATGCCAAAACAGACGAAACAAAAACCCTACATTTCAAGAAGTCCTAGCTAGACCGTTTGATTTGTAGGTCGTATGTTTGAGGATATTTACAGTTTCCCTAACTACTAAGTACCTTGATTGACAGACTAGTCTACTCGAGTATGACCAAAGGCCCCAATCATTAGGACTTAGATTTTATTAAATGTTTATTTATTTATTTAATTAAACATTTTATAGCTGTTTATATAATTACTGTGAATCATATTTTGTGATGAACTTATGAAATCAACTTGGATTTCAAGTGATTGTAATTACAGGGAAAATAAACAGAAGAACTTATGGGATTGTGTTAAGGGTAAAAATGCTTAATTGTCATTAACAGCAGTGTCATATGCATATTAGTATGTGGTGGGATGTTGGCTAGGGCTTGTCCCTTACATATGCCCTATATATAAGCATACCGATGTGGATATTACATGTGGTGTTAATGAGGTTAGGGTCTTTACCAAAGGAGGTTTTCAAATCATTTTAAATACTTAAACTATATGAACTCACCAACCATGTGTTGATTTTATTTTTGCATGACTTCTCAGGTGACGAACAGGTCAACTAGGAAGCTTATGCTTTTGGACTAGGACTTCAGATAGAAGACTTAGTATTTTTGGACCTGCATATTTTTGGAACATCATCATACAATTATTTTGTATATCTTGTGCAGTTACAAGATAGATATTTTATGATGTTTATGATTTGATTTACATTGTTAAATTGTGAACGATACGGATGTAATTTAACTTTGTAATTCTAATCTATTTAGCATTTCTCATTTATATCATGTGCATTGTAAACAATCTGATCACCTTGATTATCATTCACGATATCGCGCCCCGGGAACCTTCCGCCCGACGGGGAAATCCGATCCTAACCCGCCGGCTCGGGGTGTGACAGATTGGTATCAGAGCCATGGTTATAGAGAAATATAGGTCACTTATTTAAACGGTTTGGCCTAGACTATAACCTAGGGACCCTGCATGTAGAGAACATAGGATTTAAGGCTTATTTGCATACTGTCTTCTGTATTTGATCATTACACTAACCGATGACTTTATTTGTTATGATCAGAATGCCGCCGCGAAGACAACCTCCCTTGTTACCTCTACCACCACAAGACTTGGCTCCACACTCCTCCACACCGTCGCCGAATGATTCACCACCTCCTCCTCCCCCTCCTCCATTGATTACTCAAGCATCTGGTTCAGGCACAACACCGACTTTGGATCCTGCTACTATCGCCCTGGTGACGTTACTGAGTAGCCAGATGACAAATCAGATGAAAGAAGCCATACCGGAGATGTTCCTTCGTCTTCGTAATGAAATCAACAACACTGGCAACTCATCAGGAGAAGCCAGTGGAAATTCTGGAGGTACATCCCATTACTCCTACAAGTCATTTGTAGGATGTAAACCACCCAGTTTCAGTGGGTCTGAAGGCGCCGTTGGATTAATTCAATGGATTGAGAAGATCGAGACAACTTTGGATCTCTGCAGCTGCCCTGAACAACACAAGGTCCGTTACTCAGCTGGAACATTCAACAAACGAGCTCTGACCTGGTGGAACGGTCAGATCAATGCCCGAGGAAGAGAAGAAGCCATGGCCATGCCATGGGAAGATTTCAAGACACTGCTGCGAACAGAGTTCTGCCCTAAGAACGAGTTGCAGAAGTTGGAGGTTGAACTATCCAATCATGTGATGAAGGGGGCTGATCACATGGGGTATACAACTCGTTACCATGAGTTGGTTGCTTTGGTACCTGACATGGTACCAACATTGGAGAAAAGGATAGACAGATATGTGGGTGGACTTCCTGCCTGCATTCAGGGCATGGTTGTTTCAGCCAACCCTACCACTGTCGAATCTGCAGTGAGACTGTCTGGGAAACTCACTGATCTCATGGTAGCCTCTGGAGTCCTAAAGAAGGAGGCTGAACCCAGTAAGAACAAAGCTGAGTCTTCCAAGAAACCCCACCACCATCAGAAGAAGAAACAGAAGACTATCAAGAACTACACAGTGGCCACACCTCTTCAACAAGTAGCAGCAGCACCACAGAACCCCAACCGCAAACCCTATACTGGCACGTTTCCCCTGTGTACCAAGTGCCAGTATCATCACACTGCTGACACTCCCTGCAAGCATTGTACGGGATGTGGAAGAAAGGGCCATTGGGTCCAGTACTGCCGGATGACACCTAACCAAGCAGTCAACAATGCTGCTTTGGCTCTTCCCCCACCAGCAAATCAGAACAATGGTGGATGCTATAACTGTGGCGAACAAGGCCATTTTGCGAAGAACTGCCCAAAGAAGGCACAATCAGCAGTCCAAGCACCACGTGGACGAGCCTTCGCTATCGGAGCACCAGCTGCACGCCAGGACCCAAATGTTGTCACTGGTACGTTTCTCTTACATGACTTTTATGCATCTGTTCTATTTGATACTGGTGCGGATCAGAGTTTTATCTCTACCGACTTTGCATGCCAACTAGATTCCATAGAGGAAGAGTTAGACTCCCCTTACATTATAGAAGTAGCTAACGGAAAACAGATCACAGTTAGTACAGTTTATAGGAACTGCCCATTGACACTAAATGATTATACATTTACCATCGATTTGATACCGATGGAGCTGGGTAGTTTTGACATCATTGTTGGAATGGATTGGCTTTCATCTAACCGAGTGAAAGTCATCTGTTCTGAGAAGCTGCTTCGAGTTCCATTACCAGATGATCATGTGTTGGAAGTTAGAGGGGATCAAGCAAAGCGAAGTGTCAAAATCATTTCTTGCATAAAGGCGCGTAAGTGTCTACAGAAGCAGTGCATAGCTTTTCTGGCTCATGTGGTGGAAAAAGAGAAAAACAAGAAGAAGATTCAAGATGTACCGGTAGTGAAAGAATATCCTGAAGTATTCCCTGAAGATCTGCCAGGTTTGCCACCTGTGCGACCGGTAGAGTTTCGTATTGACTTAATTCCTGGAGCAACCCCAGTTGCTAAATCTCCTTACAGGTTAGCACCTTCAGAGATGCAGGAATTGTCTAATCAATTACAGGAGCTACTTGACAAGGGTTTCATCAGACCGAGCTACTCACCTTGGGGAGCTCCGGTCTTGTTTGTAAAGAAGAAAGACGGATCGTTCAGAATGTGCATAGATTATAGGGAGCTGAACAAATTAACCATCAAGAATCGGTATCCTTTGCCGAGGATTGATGATTTGTTTGACCAACTGCAAGGAGCTCAATACTTCTCAAAGATTGACTTGCGGTCTGGATATCATCAACTGAGAGCTCAAGATGAAGACATACCGAAAACGGCCTTCCGAACCAGATACGGGCATTACGAATTTATGGTGATGCCCTTCGGATTGACAAATGCACCTGCGGTTTTCATGGACCTCATGAACCGTGTGTGCAAGCCGTACTTGGACCAGTTTGTCATTGTTTTCATTGATGACATACTGATTTATTCCAAGACCCAGACAGAACATGAGCAACACCTTAAAAAGATCTTGGAGCTATTGAAGAAAGAACAACTCTATGCTAAATTATCTAAATGTGAATTCTGGCTAAGAGAAGTTCAATTCCTGGGTCATGTGGTCAATAGCGAAGGAATACACGTTGATCCTGCCAAGATCGAGGCGATAAAGAATTGGGACACTCCGAAGACACCGACGGAGATACGGTCTTTTCTGGGATTGGCAGGTTATTATAGAAGGTTCATCTCGAATTTTTCTAAGATAGCTCTACCACTCACTAAGTTAACCCAGAAAAGTGAACCGTTTGTCTGGGAGCAGAAACAGGAAGATGCTTTTCAGACATTGAAACAGAAACTATGTGATGCTCCAATCCTATCTCTCCCAGAGGGCTGTGATGACTTTGTTGTGTACTGCGATGCTTCCCATCAGGGACTCGGTTGCGTGTTAATGCAACGGGACAAAGTTATAGCCTATGCATCAAGACAGTTAAAGGTTCATGAGAAGAACTACACTACTCATGATCTTGAACTGGGAGCCGTAATCTTCGCACTGAAGATTTGGAGACATTACTTATATGGCACCAAGTGTACCATATTTACTGATCACAAAAGTCTGCAGCACATCTTTGATCAGAAGGAACTCAACATGCGACAGCGTCGTTGGGTAGAACTTCTAAATGATTATGATTGTGTGATCAAGTACCATCCGGGAAAGGTGAACGTTGTAGCTGATGCCTTGAGCCGGAAGGAACGGGTCAAACCCTTGCGCGTCAGAGCAATGGGGATGACTGTGCAGACAAGCTTACGAGACAAGATCATTCAAGCACAGCAAGAGTCAGTTGATAGAGGAAACCTAAAGAAGGAACTTGACTGCGGAGCAGAGAAACATTTAGAGATTAAGCCTGATGGAATGATCTATTACCAGGAACGTATATGGATTCCGGCGGTAGACGAATTGAGAAAACTTATCTTCGATGAAGCACACAAGACCAAATACTCTGTTCATCCAGGCGCTGATAAAATGTACCAAGATTTGCGTGGATTTTATTGGTGGCCTGGAATGAAGAAAGACATAGCCGAATACGTCGGTCAATGTCTAACGTGTGCGAAGGTAAAGGCGGAACACCAGAGACCGTCTGGTTTACTGGAACAGCCTGAGATTCCGCTTTGGAAGTGGGAACAAATAGCTATGGACTTCATTACCAAGCTACCTCGCACTTCCAGTGGTCACGATACGATTTGGGTGATCATTGATCGTTTAACAAAATCTGCTCACTTCTTGCCAATGCGTGAGACCTTCACAATGGATAAACTGGCGAGATTGTACATCAAAGAGATAGTGGTACGCCACGGTGTGCCATTGTCTATTATTTCTGACAGAGACAGCAGATTCACATCAAGGTTCTGGCAATCACTGCAGAATTCTCTAGGGACACAGTTAAATCTGAGTACAGCTTACCACCCACAAACGGATGGACAAAGCGAACGTACTATTCAAACCTTGGAGGATATGCTAAGAACCTGTGTATTGGACTTCGGTGGGAATTGGGATTCCCATTTACCACTGATCGAGTTCTCCTACAATAACAGTTACCACAGCAGTATCGGATGTGCACCATTCGAGGCTCTTTATGGCAGGAAATGCCGATCACCGATCTGTTGGACTGAAGTTGGAGACAATCGTATAACTGGGCCCGAGCTTATTCAGGAAACTACTGATAAGATCGCCCAGATTCAAAGAAGATTACAAGCAACAAGGAGCAGACAAAAGAGCTACGCCGACAAACGACGCAAGCCGTTGGAATTCCAAGTGGGAGACCGTGTCATGTTGAAGGTATCTCCATGGAAAGGCGTTGTACGCTTTGGAAAGAAAGGCAAATTAGCACCAAGATACGTGGGACCGTTTGAAATCATCGAGCGTATAGGTCCTGTGGCGTATAAACTGAGATTACCTAATGAAATCAGTGGTGTGCATGACGTGTTTCACGTCTCAAACCTAAAGAAATGCCTTGTTGACGAGTCTCTCGTCATTCCAATTGAAGAAATTCAAGTGGATGAACAGTTACACTTCATTGAAGAACCTTTAGAGATTATGGATCGTAAAGTTAAACAACTGAGGCGAAGCCGTATTCCTATTGAAAAGGTTCGATGGAATTCAAGGCGTGGACCCGAGTTTACTTGGGAACGCGAGGATCACATGAAGTCAAAGTACCCCCAACTGTTTGAAGAGGAAGCTGCACCCGATAACAACTCTTAAATTTCGGGACGAAATTTCTCTAACAAGGGGAGACTGTAACATCAGTGCCGGAACCGTCACCGGAACAGTGATCTTAAACAGTAGCATGAACAGTAAACAGGTACGAATCATATACATTTCAGTACGTTTTATTATTCACATCATTTATCATTATCATTCTGGGTGTTCATAGACAATTTCAGAAACAGTAAACAGAAATAAGTTCAGAACAATGGTTCTTGAGTCAGATAATTATTTGACAAGACAGAACCATCATGTGATTAATTGTTAGGATTATATTATGTATAAACGTATGTGAGGCTTTACAGAACAAAACACACGGATTTCGTGATGTGAATGCTAAACTGACGTGTTATTCGTATAGATGACGATCTGTGCGAATAAATCTGATGGTTTAACGTTCTAAATGATATCCGATAATTAGAAAACAATATTGAAAAGTATAGTTATCGTCGTATTCGTACGGGTGACGATTCGAACGGATACGCGCGACGACCATACGATTCGATTTAAACAGTTAATTTAATATTTCTGAAATTTTAAAATAAATAAAAGATAATTAGTTAATGTATTAGGAATTACAACTTATTTTAAAATGGAAAACTCTATTTTAAAATCGTATTATTTCGTTGCGAAAACGAACAAAAACGACGCGCGAAACCGAAACTGAGCGGGACCGAACACACCCGAACATACCCGGGCTATTTAAACCCAAAAACTCATTTCTTCCCTTCCCAAAATTGCAGCTCCCACACCTCCTTCTTCTTCAAATTCGAAATCCCGTCACCACCATACCACCACCACTTCAAATCACCATAACTTCTTCGTTTCTTAACCAAATCGCGCAAATAATATATCGAAACGACCGTATCGATGAGGGGAAGCTGAAAGTACAAGGTATCGGAGCTGAAACGGACCGAGCTCGTCGCAGTTTTTGAAAGAAAACACTGCAGAAGAGGGTTTTCTACTATTCACGTGAGGTACGCTTCAAAACTCGTTTCTATCACTTCAAATCAGTTAGGATAACACTATAACAACTGTAGAAACTTGTAGATCGTGATTAGACAAAGATATGGAGCTTTGAATCATCAAAATCGGACCAAAAACGAGCAAGATAGAGTTGTTTTCCTGTTGTTACTGTTGAGGTTAGTTTTCTCGCGCATCAGCACCTTTCACTCGACTTTTGGAGCTGTAAGACCTTAGGAAATTACACTAAAACGGTTCAGGAAGTTAATGAACACATAGGATTGATTTTTGGGTCTGTTGGAATCGATTTGGGGCTGATATTGGCAAAGAAATGGAGTTCAAAGGGGCTGCACTAGGGGCTGGATGATGCTGATGGTATCGGCAGATTCTGCCCAGCCTGTTTCTTTGTACTTTTAACGTAGCAAACGTTCAATTTAACTCACGAAACTTTCCAGAATACTAGTTCAATATGTTAGGAGCAACTTTCATCAAGACAAGTTTCATTGGTTCGGACTTTAAATGGGTCAAAAGGGGCTTCCAAATGCAAATCATCGATGCTGCCATATTGAAGGAAATATGGGGCTGTTTCATCGATGTTAACCACCAGCCACCATCGATTTTGTCTTGGGCTTTCGATATTATTTAGTTTAATGTCTTAAAAGTATTTAAAGCTTGGAATCATCTCAAAACACTTAGAAATAAAGTCATGGGGCTGATTTGAACATAGTGGTGTCGGCTAAGGAAGCTACTTGGGTTTTGTAGTGTTAATCGTTTTTCAATGCCATCTACACTAACTTTTTGTCAAAACAAACACCGTCCCAAACTCTCTTAACCCATAACATATGTTTTAACAACCAATTGGGATTAAAACCCTTGAATTTGTTAAGTAAAACAATGGGATTAATACGTTAACACCGATAATGGTTCAAAGTGACCATTTGGGGTGTTAACCGATTTCAAACATATCGATACTAAGGATTTTCAAAACAAAAGATATCTTACACTTTTCAAACATATAAAAATGGGTTTTATGAAGTCAATAGGATTGAAATACTAGGGATTTTAATGATCAAAACAAAGAGACAAACTAAGAATGGGTTGTTTGCCCTTATGTTGTCAACACGCAACCCATAGCAAGTTCAAGTAATTGGTTTTGTTTAAAGTTATATAGTTATAAAAGTTAGTTTTATTATAATTGATTGGGATTTGGTTGTAAAATAGACAATATAAATTGTCTGGATTTGGACTAAAAACAAAGGAAACTCTGCCCGATTTTCGTAAAATTTAAAAGTAAGTTGTGATTAACTATGGGATTTGGGATCTAAAAGGGTAGTTAAGCTAGGTTACATTCTAGATACACATAGTACTAAGACACATAGTCTCACACACAACAAGACACAAACTTAGGCACAACGATTATTACGCGTACTTATTATATTCGAATTCTTATAAAATAACTCAGGAATCGAAGATACTTAGCTCACAAACAAGAGTGCGCATTCTGTGATAGTACATTAGACATCAACACAGGTGAGTTCATTGCCCCTTTTCTAACTTTTTGTTTTAAAACGCGGGGCTGAGAAGCATGCGTAAACTGTTATTTAAATTGTTTACTTAAATGCTTTTAAATTTATATGTTTTACATATATGAATGTTATCCTGGATCATATCTAGGAATATTTTATACAGGTTTTACTAAGTTATTCCTTATAAATTAAGTGAATAATCAATTTAACTAAACCTTTCAAACAAAACAAAACATTTCAAACGAGTCAAAGGAAACATTTTTTAACAAATCAAATGTGTGAGTTCAATGAATCAAACGAAACAATTTGACGAATCAAATGGGTGATTTCAATGAATCAAGTGAAATATTTTGACAAATCAAGTGGGTGAGTTCAACGAATCATACGAAACATTTTGACGAAACAAGTGTGGGATTTCAACGAATCAAACGAACCAATCTTTGCAAAGACTATATTCAATATTATACAAACTAAGTGTTTGTTGAACAATGAATCAAGTGTACAATTGATCCATGAATCTAGTATTCTATGATCAACAAGTTAAGTACATCTTGTAACAGAATCAGACGAATCAATAAATCATTTTCAAGGGAAAACCTGGGAAATATCAGAGATAACATATGCCAAAACAGACGAAACAAAAACCCTACATTTCAAGAAGTCCTAGCTAGACCGTTTGATTTGTAGGTCGTATGTTTGAGGATATTTACAGTTTCCCTAACTACTAAGTACCTTGATTGACAGACTAGTCTACTCGAGTATGACCAAAGGCCCCAATCATTAGGACTTAGATTTTATTAAATGTTTATTTATTTATTTAATTAAACATTTTATAGCTGTTTATATAATTACTGTGAATCATATTTTGTGATGAACTTATGAAATCAACTTGGATTTCAAGTGATTGTAATTACAGGGAAAATAAACAGAAGAACTTATGGGATTGTGTTAAGGGTAAAAATGCTTAATTGTCATTAACAGCAGTGTCATATGCATATTAGTATGTGGTGGGATGTTGGCTAGGGCTTGTCCCTTACATATGCCCTATATATAAGCATACCGATGTGGATATTACATGTGGTGTTAATGAGGTTAGGGTCTTTACCAAAGGAGGTTTTCAAATCATTTTAAATACTTAAACTATATGAACTCACCAACCATGTGTTGATTTTATTTTTGCATGACTTCTCAGGTGACGAACAGGTCAACTAGGAAGCTTATGCTTTTGGACTAGGACTTCAGATAGAAGACTTAGTATTTTTGGACCTGCATATTTTTGGAACATCATCATACAATTATTTTGTATATCTTGTGCAGTTACAAGATAGATATTTTATGATGTTTATGATTTGATTTACATTGTTAAATTGTGAACGATACGGATGTAATTTAACTTTGTAATTCTAATCTATTTAGCATTTCTCATTTATATCATGTGCATTGTAAACAATCTGATCACCTTGATTATCATTCACGATATCGCGCCCCGGGAACCTTCCGCCCGACGGGGAAATCCGATCCTACCCCGCCGGCTCGGGGTGTGACAGTAACCCATAGTCCCTGAGTTGCTGTTGGATCCAGATGATCTGAGAACAACAACTAGCGGCAGCAATGTATTCAGCTTCACAGGTTGAAGTAGACACCGACGTCTGCTTCTTGCACTGCCAGGTAACTAATCGGGTTCCAAAGAACTGACATTCTTTTGCAACCACCATAATCAGAGTCACTGTATGCAGTAAGTTCAAAATTATCATCATTAGGGTACCATAAACCAAGATCCGGTGTACCCTTCAAATAACGCATAATCCTCTTGACAGCAATGAGATGGGAGACTCTTGGTTTAGACCGATAACGTGCACACAATCATGTGGCAAACATGATGTCTGGCCGAGAAGCAGTAAGATACATAAGAGATCCAATCATTCCTCGGTACAGAGTGGCATCAATTAACTCCCCCTTTTCATCTGGTGTAATCCCGTGATTGACAGCCAGTGGGGTACCAGCAGGCTTTGCATCAGACATACTGAACCGGCTCAGAATGTCACCAACGTATTTGGTTTGATGAATGAAAATCCCTGCCTCAGACTGATCCACCTGTTGTGACAATCCGACTTTTTACACTAACATTGTTAACGGAAGATGGTGATATCATAGGCCCAACAGGATAAATGAAGGCCCAACAAGGTCAAGGAAGGCCCGGTAAGGCCCAATGGAGACTATGAAGGCCCAACAAAGTCTAGTAGGCCCAATAAGATTAATTTAGGCTCAAGGAAAACAAGGAAGGCCCAATTAGACCAAACAAGGCTAAAGTAGGCCCATTAAGGCCCAATAAGGCCCAGGGAGGCCCAATGAGACTTAGGAAGGCCCAGTAAGGAAAGATAGGCCCAATAAGTTCAAATGAAGCCCAATTGGGATAATTTAGCCCAACAATGAGTTAAATGAACCAATTAGTGACAATTCGGGATTTTCGGTTTAACTTTGTTAACCGAAATGTTAAGTTATTGATCAAGAATAATTTCTAAGGGTTTGAATTAATTGAAATAAGCCTAAAACACTTAGAATATAGGGTTTTAGTTTGTAAATGATAGGAATGATAAATTTTGACTTTCTAAAGTCAAAATTTGACCAAGAATACCAATTTAATTCGGAATTTACATCAAAACCGAGTGGTAACTGAAATTGAATTATCATAATCATCACAAAGATGATTAGTAACGGTTTCTAAGGGTTATTGAGCCGTTAATTAGCCGAATTAAAGTGCTAAGGAGCTAGAAGGTCGAAACCGTTCATGGTTACAAGAAGAAATCACATCAGTTAGCTATAACACTTCAAATTGATAATTCTGAATCATCAATCGCCACTTTCAGAGTATTTCTCATATCACAATTTGATCCTAACAGTTCGGGATTGAGGAAACGATCGAGACTCCGCTGAATTTAGGGCTAGTAAGTGATCTACAACGATTCGACTTTGAATTAAGTAAGTAATTACTTCAAAACTTTCTAATATGGCCGATTAGAGTAAAACATATGCTAATTTTGATTCTTAACATCGATTTGATAAGGCTCGAGTTCTAGGGTTCTTAACAAAGTCGGGTTTGGGGGTTTTAAATCAAATAAGTTTTAAAATGGAATTAAACTACACCAATAGTTTCAGAAAGGTTCGATGTAACTAAACCAGGTATCAATTTCAGTAGATTACAACGATTTGATGGATTTTAGTTCTAGGGTTCATGCTTTAAGAACGAATTGGGGGATTGGGTTAAAATGGGTTCAGAAATCGAATTGAATGTTATCAGTAGTTTCAGACAACCCCGATTAAGCATAACCCCATTTCAATTCGTGGTTTCAATAACGAATTGGATGAATTCGATGATTAGGGTTCATAAGATGAATACGTTTTTGGGTTTTGATGCAAACTGATATGATTATCGAAATTGATTAATCAAAAAGGTTCGAAATTTCGAAATTGATGAAAACCCTATGGTGTTAATGTTAATCGGATTCGAAATGTTGATCAATTGGATGGGTAAAGCTTCGGCTATAGTATCATCAAAGAGAACCATTTAGTTAGGATGTAAAAGAATTTATTTCCGAAATCTATTGCGAAACCCTAGCGGGCTGAGATGGTAGATGCTGTGTGGGGGGTCGCGGGTTCGATCTCGGGCAACACCAATTTTTGGGTTTTAACTCATATTTTGGTATTTTTGAAATATCTCTGACATACGGACTCCGTTTTAATTCGTTCAAGTTGCGTTGGAACCGTAACGAGAATACGAACGTGTTAGGATGATAAAATTCATATTTTAATCCGAACACGAAATCGCGTATAATTACGTTTAATTAAATAAAATCGTATAGGATTTTATTTAAACGATTTCAAAAGCACGCGTACTTTTGTATGCACATTCTTAACACTCTAACTTACGTGTGTTGACACGTATGTGATTTCAAGCACAAAACGACATTTCGAATAACACTAGGTTATTGTTTAAACACAGATTCTTCGTAGAAGGATTTCTTTCACGAGCTTTAGTGTGTGATCATTCTGCTATTATCAAAGGTGCGTACACGGCCCCTTTCTTATTTTAAACTGTTTTGGGAGAGAAAACATGTGCAACAAACTATTTTAGATACATATCACTTGCATGAGTTAGCTGTTTACATTATGTGACAACATATCAACTTGAAAGTCCTTACACACCTCGAACCGTTTAGTTTGCTGTAATGCAAAGCGTGGTAGTTGGAAATAGATCTATTAGGTTTGACAAACCTCACCTGGTAGATGGGATCTACGCAGGTGTTTGACTGACCAAACACATTTTTACTATTGTTGTGATAGACAATAGTGGCAAGGCAAAAACATGCTATAGCATGGCAACTCGTCAGCTTCGGTGTCGCCCACTTATGTAAATAGTTTATATGAATAGCTATCATGACTGTGCAATTGTGATTATGTTATCTACAATCTTGTTATTCAAACTGCTGTTTTGAACATTATGAATGATTAAAACCTGTGTTATGCACCAACCTTTGTGTTGACTTGATTTGCATGTTTTCTCAGGACGCTAAGGCGCGCGTTACAGCTGGCATGGACTAGGAGATAGAGTCTCATGCATTTTAAACATTTTGAACAATTGAATTTGAATATTTTAGTATTTTGGTTTGTAATGTTACTTTACAACTGTTTATAGTTTTTAAACGCTTCCGCAACTTTTTGTAAACTCTGAATGTTATGTTTTAAAGACCAACGTATGTTTTGAAATTCATATAGAGGTCTTCGCTATGTCTAATGATCTGAGATCCTGGTTTGTCACGTTCCCAAACGGTATGATTCCGTTAGTTGGAATTGGGGGTGTGACAGATTGGTATCAGAGACATTGGTTATAGCGAACTAGGTTTGCATTTGTAGGCCTAGACTATGACTGTTAGACATTAGACACATCTGTTAATACGTATTGCTTAGAAATTACATATGACATTATGTAATTGACTTGTTTACGTATTCCATGGCACTGTACTTACATATGGTATTATGTAACAGGCATGGCTTCATCATCAGTCCCTTATATTATCATTGATGATTCCGAGGACGAGGAGCCGATAGTTCCGGCACCACCATCATCACCACCACCACCTATTCCATCACCTCCACCTTATGAGATGGAGGACTCCGATCCAGAGGAGGACCCAGAGGAGGATCCGGAGGAGGATCCAGATGAGGACCCATATGAGGATCCCGACGAGGATCCAGAGGAGGACCCGGATGAGGATCCGGAGGAGGAGGAGGATGGCATTCAGCAGATCCCAGCTGAGGGACCCTCTACACATTCACCACCAGCACTAGATGCTCCTGAGCCTAAGAGGCAAAGGACGGACGCGGATGAGATCGCCAAACTGCGCGAGGATCTGGATGAAGCAGAAGACAAGATCATACAGAGATCTCAGGAATTATGGGATGCCATTGAGAGGCAAGATGAACTTGCCCATCTAGTTCATGATATGCGGGATGAGATGATGAACATGATTGGTCGTCTCGATGCTGCAGAGAACCGAGCTTTGTTCTTGGAGGGTAGAGTAGAAGCCTTGGAGGATTTGGTGGCCTCTGAGAATGAGGAAGAGGATGAGGAGGAAGAAGGGGAGGAACCAGCACCAGTTGTTGATTCCGATCCTGAATCCACCGTTGAGGATGATTGATTGTTTTCTTTCTCTTTGTTTGTTTTGTTTAAACTTATTAGGAACGGGTTGTGTTCCTACATTAGTAGTTTGAAAACTTATGTTTTATTTCAAAAGTATTGTACTCAAATCAAAGTTTCTATCTATTGAAGAATTATTATTTATTTCCGACAGTTGTGTTGAGTATATTACATGTTGTGTTTGTTGTTTTACTTACACATGTCACATTGGATTTTGATTTCGCGCTAATTTCTTGTAAATAGGAAGGAAATGGCTGACGGAAACGTACATATGACAGTTGCTGAGCTCAACGAGCTAATTAACAACAGAGTTGCTGAGGCAATCGCACAATATGCTCAGACACACAACACAGGACCACATGGTCCAGCTGGGGGACTAGTTAACCCACAGGCATGCACGTTCAAGATGTTCTTGGACTGTAAGCCCCACAATTTCAAAGGGTCGGAGGGGGCCATAGGACTCCTTCGGTGGATTGAAAGGCGGAGTCTGTGTTTGAAATGTGCAACTGCCCCAACGAGAGCAAGTGAAGTTTGCAACGGGAACATTGGAGGGTCCAGCATTAACCTGGTGGAACTCGAATGTTCAGACTCTGGGGTTGGGTGAGGCAAATGCCTTACATGGAATGACTTCAAAACTTTACTGCAAGAGGAGTACTGTCCTCGTAGTGAAATGCAAAAGTTAGAGGAGGAATATTGGCACCTCAAGATGGAGGGGTCAAATATTGAAGAGTACACAACCAGGTCACATGAGTTGGCCAGACTTCTACCACACATGGCTACTCCAGCCAGCAAGTGGATTGAAAGATACATTGGAGGACTAGTGCCTCAGATTCAAGGGTTGGTTACTTCAGCAAATCCCACCACCATCCAACAAGCTGTTCGTTTAGCGCATCAGCTTACTGATCAGGCAGTGTTACAGGGGACTCTGCCTAAACGAACATCTGCTACCAAGGTGGGAGACCATAAAAGAAAGTGGGAAGGTAACAATTCCAAGGGTCACAACCAACAATCATATCAGCAAAACCGGAAGCAAGACTCCAACAAGTCTTATCATAATTCAAGCAGTGGTCAACAATCATCATCATCGGGGGTTATATTGGTAAACACCCAAGTGCAACAGGTGTGGTATCATCATGCAGGTAATCAGTGTGATAGAGCTAAGTGCCAGAGGTGTGGCAAGATTGGACATGCGGCTAAGGATTGTCGCGGGAGCTACAGAACAACACACAACAACCAGAATAATAACCAGAACAACGCACAGAAGGGTTGTTATGAGTGTGGCAAGATGGGACACTTCAAGAAGGATTGCCCACAACTCAAGAAAAGTGGGGACATATAATGCAACAGGCAACGCAACTGCAATGGTAATGGTAATGGCACCAACAACAACAATAATAACAACAACAATGGTGCTAGAGGCAGGGCGTTTGTGATTGGAGGACGTCAGGCACGGGAGGATCCCAACATCGTTACGGGTACGTTCCTCTTAAATAATCACTATGCCTCTATGTTATTTGACACTGGTGCCGATCGGAGTTTTGTATCTAGTTCACTTGCTAAGTTGCTAAATGTTAGTCCCACTGCCTTAGATAGTCCATACACTGTGGAATTAGCTGATGGTAAGTTGATAGTAGTGGAAAATATCTTTAAGGGATGTGTCCTTGATTTGATGGGTCAAACATTAGAGATTGATCTTATGCCTATTGCCTTAGGCAGTTTTGATGTAGTCATTGGCATGGACTGGTTGTCCAAAAACCAGGCTGAAATCGTATGCCATGAAAAGATTGTTCGCATACCTCTTCCGCAGGGAGAGACATTATATGTACAAGGCGAGAAGAGCAGTACGCCACTGTGTCTCATATCTTGTATGAAAGCACACAAATGTCTGCGGAAAGGTCATACGGCAGTTATAGCACTTATAACTGAAAAGCCAGTAGCTGAGAAGAAGATTGAAGATATACCTGTAGTTTGTGAATTTCCGGAGGTGTTTCCAGAAGACTTGCCGGGATTACCGCCTATCAGACAGGTGGAGTTTCGAATCGACCTTACACCAGATGCAGCACCGATAGCTAGGGCGCCTTATCGACTTGCACCGTCAAAAATGCAAGAGTTATCCACACAATTGCAAGAGTTGTTGGATAAGGGTTTCATACGACCTAGTTTTTCACCGTGGGGAGCTCCAGTTTTGTTTGTTAAGAAGAAGGACGGAACTTTCCGTATGTGTATCGATTACCGGGAATTGAACAAGGTCACTATCAAGAACCGGTATCCGTTACCCAGAATTGATGATCTGTTCGATCAGTTGCAAGGTTCGAGTTACTACTCGAAGATTGATCTCAGGTCTGGTTATCATCAACTAAGAGTTCAGGAGGAAGATATTCCGAAGACAGCATTCAGAACATGCTATGGCCATTATGAGTTCTTGGTCATGCCATTTGGGTTGACAAACGCTCCAGCTGTATTCATGGATCTCATGAATCGTGTTTGTAAACCTTATCTTGATAAGTTTGTCATTGTTTTCATCGATGACATTCTCATCTATTCACAATCTGAGGAGGAACACGCTGAACATCTTCGATTACTATTGGAATTACTGAAACAGGAACAATTGTACGCTAAGTTCTCGAAATGTGATTTCTGGATGCGAGAAGTACAATTCTTGGGCATATAGTTAATGAAAAGGGTATACATGTTGATCCAGCGAAGATTGAAGCAATTAAGAATTGGGAAGCACCAAAGACCCCTACCGAGGTACGACAATTCCTTGGTTTGGCGGGTTATTATCGACGATTTATTGAGGGTTTCTCAAAGATCGCTCAACCACTTACAGCTCTTACGCACAAGGGAACGAAGTATAACTGGACGGATAAACAGGAAGCTGCATTCCAGTTATTGAAACAGAAACTTTGCAGCGCACCGATTTTGTCCTTACCGGAAGGGACGGAAGACTTTGTGGTGTATTGTGATGCATCTGCACAAGGTTTGGGATGTGTGTTGATGCAACGTGATAAAGTGATTGCTTATGCTTCCAGACAACTACGACCACACGAAAAGAATTATACTACTCATGACTTGGAGTTAGGAGCAGTGGTTTTTGCTCTGAAGATTTGGAGGCATTATTTGTATGGAACTAAGTGTACTATTTATACTGATCATAAGAGTTTGCAACATATCTTTGATCAGAAGGAACTCAATATGAGACAACGACGATGGGTTGAGTTGTTGAACGATTATGAGTGTGCGATTAAGTATCACCCGGGAAAAGCTAATGTGGTAGCTGATGCTTTAAGCAGAAAGGATACTTCAACAAGACGGGTTCGTGCACTTATGATGACAATCCATACTGACTTACCTGACAAGGTACACAGTGCTCAGATCGAGGCCTTGAAAGAGGAAAACTTGGTACAGGAATTATTACGAGGAATGGAAGAACAATTGGATGCTAAGTCTGATGGAATTCGTTATTTCATTAATCGACTTTGGATACCTTTGTATGGAGGTTTAAGGGAACTCGTGTTGGATGAAGCACACAAGTCCAGATATTCAGTCCATCCAGGATCAGACAAGATGTATCATGACTTAAAGGCACTGTATTGGTGGCCTCACATGAAAGCTGATATTGCTAAGTACGTTAGCAAATGTTTGACTTGTTCGAAAGTCAAAGTGGAATACCAGAAGCCATCTGGTTTACTGCAACAACCAGAGATACCGATGTGGAAGTGGGAACAGATTTCGATGGATTTCATTACTAAGTCCGTACACCGACTGGTTGTGATACGATATGGGTAATTGTCGATCGATTAACGAAATCTGCACACTTCTTAGCAATCAAGGAAACTGATAAGATGGAGAAACTGACTCGCATTTACATCAAGGAAGTGGTAGCATGGCATGGCGTGCCAATCTCTATCATATCAGATCGGGATGCTCGATTTACTTCCAACTTTTGGAAATCTCTTCATAAGTCATTGGGGACTCGTTTAGATATGAGTACCGCCTATCATCCACAGACCGACGGTCAAAGTGAACGTACGATTCAAACGCTCGAGGATATGTTACGAGCTTGTGTAATTGACTTTGGTGATAGCTGGGAGAATCATTTACCGTTAGTGGAATTCTCTTACAACAATAGTTATCATACAAGTATTCAAGCAGCACCGTTTGAAGCTTTGTATGGTCGCAAATGTCGTTCACCAGTTTGCTGGGCTGAAATTGGTGACAGTCAGATAACAGGTCCTGAACTGGTGCATGAGACGACAGAGAAAATAGTTCAAATCCGGAACCGTATGGCAGCGGCTCGGGATCGACAAAGAGTTATGCTGACAAACGCCGTAAACCGTTGGAATTTCAAGTAGGAGACCGAGTTCTTCTAAAGGTATCACCTTGGAAAGGTGTGATACGATTCGGCAAGCGCGGGAAGCTTAGTCCACGTTACGGGACCTTTTGAGATTCTGAAAAGGATTGGTCCGGTTGCGTATCAACTCAAGTTACCGGATGAACTCAGTGGAGTTCATGATGTCTTTCATGTATCGAACTTAAAGGAATGTCTTTCTGATGAGACATTGATTGTACCGTTGGAAGAAATACAAGTAGATGAACAGTTACGATTCATTGAAGAACCTGCAGAAATCATGGACCGAGAGGTCAAACAACTGAAGCAAAGCAAGATTCCGATAGTCAAAGTTCGATGGAATTCAAGACGTGGTCCTGAATTCACATGGGAACGGGAAGACCAAATGAAAGAAGTATCCTCATCTATTCAAAACATACTACTGCTACTGAACACTGAGAGCGCACGTTAAATTTCGGGACGAAATTTCCTTCAACAAGGGGATGACGTGATGCTTTCACACATCAACACTGCAAATCTCAAACTGTAAGCACTAACACTTTATTCAATTGGTTTTGTTACAAATATTTGTGCTACATTACATTCTATATATTCTATGTGCTACATTTCATATGTTACATGTTATGGTAGTACATACATGATTAGTTACACACATTTTACTATGTGCGGGGTTGCATAGTACAAACAGTTTATAGACATTCACTATATCAGACACAAACAGTCACAGTTAGGTGAACTAACTAGTGTACACGCAAACAGTCACATTGAACGATCACAAATGAGTTGTGATGTTGCAAGCATTAGACTTTGTGTGTGAGTACACACAAGCACACAGAATGATCAAATCACACTAACACGTACGATTTAAACTCGTAAGTAGTTTCCTAACTACTCTTAACACTTACTAATTTTCGGGACGAAAATTCCTTCAACAAGGGGATGATGTGACAATCCGACTTTTTACACTAACATTGTTAACGGAAGATGGTGATATCATAGGCCCAACAGGATAAATGAAGGCCCAACAAGGCCAATGAAGGCCCAACAAGGCCAATGAAGGCCCAACAAGGTCAAGGAAGGCCCGGTAAGGCCCAATGGAGACTATGAAGGCCAACAAAGTCTAGTAGGCCCAATAAGATTAATTTAGGCTCAGGAAAACAAGGAAGGCCCAATTAGACCAAACAAGGCTAAAGTAGGCCCATTAAGGCCCAATAAGGCCCAGGGAGGCCCAATGAGACTTAGGAAGGCCCAGTAAGGAAGATAGGCCCAATAAGTTCAAATGAAGCCCATTGGGATAATTTAGCCCAACAATGAGTTAAATGAACCAATTAGTGACAATTCGGGATTTTCGGTTTACTTTGTTAACCGAAATGTTAAGTTATTGATCAAGAATTTTCTAAGGGTTGAATTAATTGAAATAAGCCTAAACACTTAGAATATAGGGTTTTAGTTTGTAAATGATGGAATGATAAATTTTGACTTTCTAAAGTCAAAATTTGACCAAGATACCAATTTAATTCGGAATTTACATCAAAACCGAGTGGTAACTGAAATTGAATTATCATAATCATCACAAAGATGATTAGTAACGGTTTCTAAGGTTATTGAGCCGTTAATTAGCCGAATTAAAGTGCTAAGAGCTAGAAGGTCGAAACCGTTCATGGTTACAAGAAGAAATCACATCAGTTAGCTATAACACTTCAAATTGATAATTCTGAATCATCAATCGCCACTTTCAGAGTATTTCTCATATCACAATTTGATCCTAACAGTTCGGGATTGAGGAAACGATCGAGACTCCGCTGAATTTAGGGCTAGTAAGTGATCTACAACGATTCGACTTTGAATAAGTAAGTAATTACTTCAAAACTTTCTAATATGGCCGATTAGAGTAAAACATATGCTAATTTTGATTCTTAACATCGATTTGATAAGGCTCGAGTTCTAGGGTTCTTAACAAAGTCGGGTTTGGGGGTTTTAAATCAAATAAGTTTTAAAATGGAATTAAACTACACCAATAGTTTCAGAAAGGTTGGATGTAACTAAACCAGGTATCAATTTCAGTAGATTACAACGATTTGATGGATTTTAGTTCTAGGGTTCATGCTTTAAGAACGAATTGGGGGATTGGGTTAAAATGGGTTCAGAAATCGAATTGAATGTTATCAGTAGTTTCAGACAACCCCGATTAAGCATAACCCCATTTCAATTCGTGGTTTCAATAACGAATTGGATGAATTCGATGATTAGGGTTCATAAGATGAATACGTTTTTGGGTTTTGATGCAAACTGATATGATTATCGAAATTGATTAATCAAAAAGGTTCGAAATTTCGAAATTGATGAAAACCCTATGGTGTTAATGTTAATCGGATTCGAAATGTTGATCAATTGGATGGGTAAAGCTTCGGCTATAGTATCATCAAAGAGAACCATTTAGTTAGGATGTAAAAGAATTTATTTCCGAAATCTATTGCGAAACCCTAGCGGGCTGAGATGGTAGATGCTGTGTGGGGGGTCGCGGGTTCGATCCCGGGCAACACCAATTTTTGGGTTTTAACTCATATTTTGGTATTTTTGAAATATCTCTCACATACGGACTCCGTTTTAATTCATTCAAGTTGCGTTGGAACCGTAACGAGAATACGAACGTGTTAGGATGATAAAATTCATATTTTAATCCGAACACGAAATCGCGTATAATTACGTTTAATTAAATAAAATCGTATAGGATTTTATTTAAACGATTTCAAAAGCATGCGTACTTTTGTATGCACATTCTTAACACTCTAACTTACGTGTGTTGACACGTATGTGATTTCAAGCACAAAACGACATTTCGAATAACACTAGGTTATTGTTTAAACACAGATTCTTCGTAGAAGGATTTCTTTCACGAGCTTTTAGTGTGTGATCATTCTGCTATTATCAAAGGTGCGTACACGGCCCCTTTCTTATTTTAAACTGTTTTGGGAGAGAAAACATGTGCAACAAACTATTTTAGATACATATCACTTGCATGAGTTAGCTGTTTACATTATGTGACAACATATCAACTTGAAAGTCCTTACACACCTCGAACCGTTTAGTTTGCTGTAATGCAAAGCGTGGTAGTTGGAAATAGATCTATTAGGTTTGACAAACCTCACCTGGTAGATGGGATCTACGCAGGTGTTTGACTGACCAAACACATTTTTACTATTGTTGTGATAGACAATAGTGGCAAGGCAAAAACATGCTATAGCATGGCAACTCGTCAGCTTCGGTGTCGCCCACTTATGTAAATAGTTTATATGACTAGCTATCATGACTGTGCAATTGTGATTATGTTATCTACAATCTTGTTATTCAAACTGCTGTTTTGAACATTATGAATGATTAAAACCTGTGTTATGCACCAACCTTTGTGTTGACTTGATTTGCATGTTTTCTCAGGACGCTAAGGCGCGCGTTACAGCTGGCATGGACTAGGAGATAGAGTCTCATGCATTTTAAACATTTTGAACAATTGAATTTGAATATTTTAGTATTTTGGTTTGTAATGTTACTTTACAACTGTTTATAGTTTTTAAACGCTTCCGCAACTTTTTGTAAACTCTGAATGTTATGTTTTAAAGACCAACGTATGTTTTGAAATTCATATAGAGGTCTTCGCTATGTCTAATGATCTGAGATCCTGGTTTGTCACGTTCCCAAACGGTATGATTCCGTTAGTTGGAATTGGGGGTGTGACACCTGTAGTCCTAAGAAAAATTTCATCTCTCCCATGGAGCTTATCTCAAACTTCTCTTTCATAACCTTCTCAAAATCTTTGCACAGACTATCATTTGTAGAACCGAATATAATGTCATCCACATAAACTTGCACTAAGAGTAAATCACCATCTTTTTCTCGAATGAACAATGTACAGTCAATGACACCTCTTCTGAACCCATTGTTCAGAAGGTGAGTAGATAGTGTCTCATCCCATGCTCGCGGAGCTTGATGCAATCCATATAAGGCCTTGTCTAGTTTGTAGACTTGGTCTCGATGTAATGGATCCTCAAACCCAGGAGGTTGACTGACATAGACCGTCTCACTAATCACACCGTGAAGGAATGCACTCTTGACATCCATTTGATAAACTTTAAACTTCTTAAAGGATGCATATGCCAAGAAGATACAAATTGCTTCAAGTCAAGCGACCGGTGCAAACACTTCATTGTAGTCCAAGCCTTCTATCTGTCTGAATCCCTGAACAACCAGACGTGCCTTGTTTCGAACAATGATGCCATGATCATCTTTCTTGCAACGAAGAACCCACCTAGTGCCAATGACTTTTGCACCTTTTGGTCTGTCAACAAATTGCCAGACACCTAATTTTTTAAATTGCAGCAGTTCTTCTTGCATGGCATCTACCCATGATTCTTCCTTTAAAGCCTCAGTGACAGTTCGGGGTTCCACCTGAGAGATAAAACAGGAATGAGCACAAAAGCTTACATCTGCAAAATCAAGAATGTCAGCAAGTCCCCCTGAAGAAAGCTGATTTTTGGTTTTTACTCCATCTAATGGACTCCCAATTATGTTTTCTTGAGGATGAATACGATTGATTCTTCCAACTGGATGGGGAGGAACCTCAACCTGTGGATCTAGATTGTTCAAATTCAAATCCTCAAGATCTGGTACAAGATCATCAACATTTTGTCCTGGGGCAACTGGTGGAGCAGAATTATCATCAGTGTCTGAGCTGTCATCATTTGCCTGTACAATGGGAACTGAAGTGGATGAAGGTGGTACGGGTTCATTAGGTGCATTTTGTACATCATATAACATTTGAACCGCAACATCTTCATCTGAATACATGGGAGGCATATTGAATGAATCAAAAAGATCTGATTAATCAAACATCCAGTCTGGCCCTTTTCCTGGTGGAGGCATAGAATATTTCTGCACATAAATATGGTACCACTCCTCAACATTCTGTGTTGATATATTATAAACCCTTTTATTTGGAGTGCTATACCCAAGAAAATACCCTTCTTCCACCTTTTCATTGAACTTGCCCTGCTCATGTTTCTTAAGCATAGTGCATGGTGCACCAAAAGGTTCAAGATACTTAAGATTAGGCTTTCTGTTATGAAGCAGTTTAAAGCAAGTTTTCCCATGCCTCTTCACTATCAAAACCCGATTTAAAGTGTAACAAGCATTTGCTACAGCCTCATTCCAGAATTGAACTGGAAGAGAAGAATCAGCAAGCATCGTCCTAGCAGCCTCAATCAAAGTCCTGTTCTTTCGCTCAGCAACTCCATTCATTTGCGGAACATAAGGGGCACTGAATTGTTGAACAATTCCCTTTGAATTGCAGAAATTTTCCATGTTATGGTTCTTGAATTCTGTTCCGCTGTCTGTTCTAAGTATTCGAACCTTGAGCTTGTAAAGAGATTCAAGTTTGGTAACCAATACTTGAATACAATCAAAAGTTTCAGATTTCTCCTTCAGAAAGAACACCCAAGAGTATCTGGAAAATTCATCCGTAATGACAAGACAGTATTGATCTCCAGCTTTACTCTTACGACTAACAGGACTAAAAAGATCCATATGGAGAAGCTCAAGTGGAACAATGATTGAGTGATACTTCTTTGGTTTGTGAGACTGCTTGACTTGCTTGCCCCTTTTGCAGGATACACAGACATCAGACAGCTTGAAATTCTTCAGACTAACCCCTTCAGCCAGATTGTTGTGTACCAGGTGATTCATCTTGCGTAGACTCAAACGACCCATCCTCTTATGCCAAAGTATTGAATCTTTCTCAGTTGCCTTTGTCATAAAACATGAAGCTGTGGAGGATGTTGTTGAAGCTGTGGCCATGTTGAGTACATACAAGTCTTGCTTTCTAGGAGCTGACAATAAGATCCAATCTTCAGGGATAACCACACCTTCTTTAAGAATGTAGCATTTGGAGTCATCAAAGAGAACCTTGTACTGTTTATCACAAATCTGTGATACAGATAGAAGATTATTCTCCAATTGCTTGACATATCTGACTTTGTCAAATGTAACTTGCCCATTTGATAACATTCCCTCTCCCGTGATAAAACCACCTTTGTCACCCGCAAAAGCTACATATCCACCATGAACCGATTGAACATTTGAGAGTAGAGAGATATTTCCCGTCATATGCCTTGAAGCCCCACTATCCACAATCCAAGAGCTGTTTAGAGCAGCTGTTGGGGCATTCTGCACAAAAATAAGACAATTAGTTTAATTTGGGAACCCAAGCCTTTACAGTCTTGGGTTGACCCAATGAGTCTCGGATCATAACATCGATCCATTTACCATCTGAAACAACCTTGTCTGAGGTGGGTGGAACTGAAGTCTCAGACTTTACTTTCCAGACTGCATTTTTACTGAAAGAATTTTTCAGATAAATGGATGATGATTTAACTTGATCAACATTTACCATCTTGGGAACATTCAAGTTCACCAGTTTCCCTTTACCCTTATCCAAATATTTAACCTTGTTTGGTTGTTTGGGTTTTGTCTGAATTGACTTGGATTCAGATTTGACAGGTTTAACAAAAATCTAATTTTGTTTTCTGGGTGGTGCAACCTTTGGTCTGATCAACTGTGGGCAAGATCTAACAAAGTGCCCAGGTGCACCACACTCAAAGCAAACCGGTTCTCCCTTTTTATGAAAATGTTTTAATTCAGAAAATGATTGCCTTTTTGTTTTGAAAACATTTGTTTTAGGTGTGTTCTGATTAAAACCCAAACCCTTTTTCCCGTTTGGAACAAGATTGTCAAACTTGTTCAACACACAAGCTTCATTTTCTTTTGAAGCTTTCACAAAACCTAAGGCTTGATATATTTTTGAAGATGAGATTGGGTCACCCTTTTTGATAACAGGGAGTGGATTCTGAGCAGCAACACAATTAGATGAATCATCAGATTCATCCTCAGAATCTGAAACCCAATCCTCTACAAGTCCATCCACCGAAGATTCCTTTGACAAAGAGGAACCTTCATCAGTAATCATCCCAATCGGATCAATTACTAATGGAGTTATAACTTGAAAATCTTTAACATCTTTGTCATTTGGTGAATTGACAAAGTTGTTTAAGATTGGTGGAGGACATCTTTGATAACTCATAGTTCCCTTACCCTTATGATCAGCTTCTTTGCTGATCATGTGCTCAATGATATAAGATGCACTCTCATAGCTCTTGAGCTTTTGTCCTAGGGTCTCATAATCACACTCAACCATTGCTAACTTCTTCTTTACCTCATTAATGGTATTGAGATAAGAAGTTATAGCATCTTGCTTGTTAAGAACAACAATCTCAGCCTCATGAAGTTGTCTATTTAAAAGTTCAATTTTAGCTTGAAAATCTTTTTTATTAGCTTTTAAAACTTTGTTAGCATCAATACACTGGTTGAGATCACTGATCAAAGCAGCATTGTGATTTTGATAGGATAGGACCTTGCTTTTAAGGTCAACACAATTAAAACAGATAGAACAAGAAGATGAACAATTATCAGATACATGATCAGACTGAGAAGTTGCAGCAGGAGTAGCAGATGAGTTTACCATCAAGGCAAACTGAGTAGGAGATTCTTCAACATCAGCATCAGACTCAGATTGAGTGTCAGAATTAGTCAAGCTTTCAGACTCTGATCCAGATGTTTCTTCTGTCTTCAGCTGTGCTCCTTCAGCAGTACTCTCTTCATAGATCATCTATCTTCTGAATCTCAGCAACACATGCTTTATCTTGTCCCCCTTGTTCAGAATTGAATCTGAAATCCCAATTTTCACCTTCATCCTGCTGTACCATCAAAGCTTTGCCTGCATTTGAAGAACTAGTCTGAGCAGGAGAATCAATAGGGACAAGTCTTCTTTCTGTATTTGCTGCAGAAGACTTCTGATGATGAAAAGGATTCTTGTTTCCTGCTTACTTTGGATGTTTGCATTGCCTAGCAAAGTGACCTTTTTCTCCACAATTGTAACATGTGGCTGATGCCATGTCAAAACCAAACTTAGACTCCTTGTTTAAGTTGATTTCTTTACCAGTCCTTTTGACAAACTCCTTAGCTCTCCTCACAGCACTTGCCAAAGCCCACATAATATCAATCCTTTCCATATCATCTGGATCTATGTGAGAATAGTCATCATTTGTCAGATAAGGATTGCCAATCTGTCCTGCTACCAGTCCATCATAAGAACTGACCAAAGTAGACAAAAGACCCATATGCTCTTTAGCAATCTCAACTGTAACTTTATCAAAATTCTCTGTCTTTAGACTTGTGACTGGTTGATGATGTTCTTTCTGAGAACTTGAAGAGGATGACGACTGACTGAAAAGAATCTGATTGGAAGATGGAGCTTCAGTAGTCTGAGAAACAAATGCAGTCTTTAGTGGAGCATGAGAAGAGGCTTTCTCTACAGTAGGTGTAGAGTAGTACAATGAAGGATCCTGAACTTGAGCAACCCTTTTAGCTTTCCACTTGTTCTCAATTTCCTGCTCCTTCAATTTCTGAATAAAATCATTGATATCCATGTGTGACATCATCTCATTCTGTTTAAGTACCATCAAAAATGATTCCCATTTTGGAGGAAGAGCATCTGTTAAACACTGATCTTCTCCTGAGTAGTAGTCTTGACTTCATGATTAAACAACTCATTCAAAAGATGGTAAGATCTGGCAATCAAATCATCCAATGATTCATTCCCCACATACATAAAACTGTTGAATTCCTTCCTCAATGCCTTTGACTTGATGTTCTTCAAAGCATCATTTCCCTCGTATCGCTGTTGTAAAGCATCCCACAGATATTTAGACGATGTAAACTGTCTGAACTGATGGAAGATATCAGTAGCATTGGATTGAGATAAAATGGCATAAGCTTTCTTCTCATAATCATAAAGCTTCCTTTGAGGCTCAGTCATCCGTGTGACTAGCATAGGAGTTCCATCTTCGTTAAGAGGCCTCAGATATCCTCCTTCAATCATCATCCATAAATTGGTATCCACTCCATTGATGTGAATCTCAAACCGATACTTCTAGTGTGGATAATCGTCTAAAGATAGCAACTTGGGAGCCTTGTTAGAGTTTCCTGTCTCAGTCTCAGTCAACAATAATGTCTGAATGCGGTGGTTCTGGTTCGCCATCAATGCTAAGTCTTCCATTTAATTAAAAACAACAATATTTAACACTTAGAAAAATTTTCTAACTGACTACCGAATGAAAATCCTAGGGGCGAATGTCGGGGCCCGAATGAGTTAATTGTGGCGAATGAAAGACTGAGTATGACTGTTAGGGCGAAAGAACCTATTCGGCGAATGAAGTGTCGAATGAGGCTATTCGCCGAATGAGAACTGAGAATAAAGCTATTCGTCGAATGAGTAACACGAATGGAGCTATTCGGCGAATGAAGATGGCGAATGATGCTATTCGGGTGAATGAGGCTGATTCGGCCAAACCTATTCGGCCGCCATGCTCATTCGGCCAATCTAAGGGTTTTTGCAACAAAAATCGCGATAACTTGAGATTTTGACCAGATCTAAGTACCAAATTTGGTACAGAACATCATGAGATGATAATGAACAAATTGGGATAAACGATTTGACAAAACAACCACACAAACCCACGGATTTTCAATGAAACATTGACTTTAAGGACAAGAAACTTAGGGTTTTTGCAGATCTCGAACGAACAATCAAAGATATGATGATTTGGATTGAAAATCAAGCAGAATCAAGAGCCAACGCTCTGATACCACTTTGTAGGATCAACTAGGAGCTCGGAAACAATCCGATTCCAGGGGAAATCTGCTTGATAGCCTCTGGAATAGTGCGGAATCCTATTCCAGGGTTTTCCAATCGAAATCAACAGCAACCGTGGTGAATCGAGTGAGTAGAATCAACGTGCGAGTGAGAATCGATCACCACGGGTTGAGAATCGAAGTTGGACGTGAAGACTCGCTCAAAACTTCAAGGGTTTGACACTAGAGTGCACTGGGAAGAATAAGGACTCCGAAAAGTTAGGTTTGAAATGATTTGAAGTTATATTTATAGATTGTAGTCATTCGGCCGAATGAGTGGTCGAAGCAACTCATTCGGCGAATGACTATGTCGAATAGACAAGTCAGTCGAATGAGTCATTCGGCGAATGGCTCATTCGCTGAGTATAGTCATTTTGTATTCTCATTCGGCGAATGAGTCATACTCATACTCAAATATTAATTAATCAATTCAAACAATCATATAATCAATATTAAACATTAAGAACAATGTATAAAGACAACTTCCATTAATATAACTTTAATCTTTACATGATGATTAGTACAAAATTGAACTAGGGACATTAAGTGCATCAACATACAGTGATGTTACACCCCACTAGCAATGACAATTGAAAAGGGAATTATTGTACTCAATATTAATAATCAAATAATTACAAAATGACCATGGGAGTAGTCCAACAAATATACCCATATAATCAAATGATAAACTCAACATTAATAAGAAACACATTATCTTAATAAAAAAATTGAAAAGGAATTATTAAAGTCAACAAAATTATATTGGAAAAGTTAAACATGTCTAGCATCATCAAAACCCAAGTAATAAATGAATTAGCCGAGCATAGCTGTGAGAAACTGAACAAAATGGTCCACAAGAAAACAAAAACATATGAAGAAAATTCAAACAAAAAGACTAGTTGAACAACTTTATTTCAAAATTAGAGTTTGGAGATTTCATACGAACCATATGGATCTCATATGGCATGTATTGAGACCCGTATATGTTTTTTTCAAAGCCTGACATCTCATATGGACCAGCATATGGCTCTAGGTCTTCATATGTCCATGCACGCGACCCGTATGGGTCTCATATGCCCGTATGACTTCCTGATTAGTCATACGGACTTGCATATGGCCATATCGTTCATATTCCCCACTCATACGACACATATGGATCTCATATGGGTCATATGATCTTCGTTATATATATTTTAAAATTCTCTCTTTTCAAATGATTCAACAATCTGACTTACAAATGCCAATTATATATAAATCAATATCCATTTTCATAAAATATATTTTAAAACCGAGTTTAAACAAGGGCTAAGTAGTTCAAAAAAATGCGTAGATTAACACATACTAAACAAACTTACACTTATACTTTGCTTGTCCTCAAGCAAACTTTCCTAAAAAAGCTCAGTATCATACTTTAACAACCATACAAGTAAAATCATACACCCTAATGGAAAGGCAGACCTAAAAGCATACCTAATTCCCAAGACTTGCAACATGCAATAGGTTTACATCCACATAAGTCAAAGAATATTGTTTTGGAAAAAACATGATACACCTCCTAAGTTATCAAGTTTCAAGAAAATAAGCATACCTGAATCACCTCTCATAATTTTCACTCATCTTTCATGTTATATATGCAAAATATGTCTATATAAGAACTCAAATTCCAAACTTGAAACAATATAATTATATGCTTGTATAACAATCAAACCTCCATGAAATGATAGTAAACCATGCATAAATCAAGATGGACTTTCAAGGTTATAACGTTAAGATTAGGTTGGAGGTATGGAAAGTGACTGGAGTGCTATTCATCTCCGATGAAGGGAACAACTAGACCTTCATCAGCATAGTAATCAAAGTGCGACCTTGGGGATATTCAGGAATATAGGGAGAAGGAAGTAAAGGAAGTACCTATAAAACCCGATGATCCTGAAATCAAGGTCCTTATAGGGACAAATATCCCTAAGGATATTGAAGGGAAACTGATTTCTTTTCTGAGATCAAGAGTTTCCATATTCGCATGGAAACATGAGGATATGACAGGAATTTCCTCATATGTGATTACATATAACATCACTGTATTTCGGGTTGTCGGTACATGTTTAATTGTACTGTTATGACCTGATATGATAATTATTAATGATGATGAATTATTGGATGTTATTACTGATAATTGTATACATATTGAGACCATACTATTATATGCATAAACCATGGGAAGTTTAGTTGAAACACAACTAAACAGAATCAGAGAGTTTATCGTAGTTAAATTCACATGTTATGGGTTGTGGATTTGGATTGGTACTGGTATAGGATTCTATAACCAAAGATAGGCAAGGATATAATCATGGTCTATTGAAGAGGTGGTGGGATGGTGGCTGAGGCAGTTGCGACTGACCTCTACATATGCCCTATACATAAGCCATCTTCGGTTTATCATGATTATATCAGTGTTGAGGCTTTGGTGAGGAGAATCCGAGGTTTTGGTTTGGAATGGAAAGGAATTAGGAGTTGGTTATTGTTTGGTTACTAAACATAGTCAAGGACACATGGTCATGGTTTATCGAAATAGCGGTGGGACGGTGGATGGATAGGTTGCGACCTACTCCTACATATGCCCTATACATAAGCATATTTCGGTCTATCACGGATGTGTCAGTGATATGTGTTAGGCGCAAAATATTCCCACTCGGGATATTTCAGGATCCGGGATATTTCGGGATCAGGGATATTTTAAGGATATGAATGTTACTAACAATTTTCTCTGTTGCTTAACCTTTATTGTGAGATTTCAGGAATTAACAGGTTGTCTCCTAGTTGGTCCTGATATCACGGAAACATGCATCAACTACTTTGATTTAAACGAGGAATCCAAGAGAAATCTATGCGGGTAATTTGAAAGAGTCGTCCACGATTGGAAAGTGCCGGGATATTCGTAACTACCTTATGAATGTTGTAAAACGTCCTTTTTTAGAATCTTTTCATAAATATCAAGGTGATTGATCGATATAGGACACGACTTACTCAGAGAACACACACAACACTCATTGAAGCTAATCTAGCATCATAGAATCGATCATATTGCGCTCTTTGTTTGTATTTACTTACTTTGATTATTAATAAAACTAGGCAGAGTGACGATTGTCACCTCCCGAGGTTTTTATGCCGGCAATCCTAAGGGATTAAGGACTTTTCCTCGTATAAATCTCGTGTGTCTTGCTATTTATCAGTTTGATATATTCAAATATCCCCAGGGATATTTGGGGATATTCTGATCATATATTAAGTATACTTGACATATTCGCTTGTAAAACACAATACCCCACTTTTCTAATTCGGTTTTGCTAAAAGTTAATCTTGTTAATTTTTACCCGAAACAATTTGGCGCCCACCGTGGAGCAAACTTGTGTTTTTTATAATTAAAACCTTGTTTAAAGGCGTTTTCTGAAAGAATATATCGAAAAATGGCTTCACAACCGAGATCAACTTCTTCATTGCCTACTATTTCTGCTACTACTACCAATGTATCCTCGCAGATTCCTGTTTTCACCAAGAAGAATGACAATGTTGGAAAGAAGACAACTTTTGTTGCAGATACTGTTACATCTACAAAGACTACCACTTCTACTCCTGTACTTATCTCTAACAATGATATTCTGAATATGTTTCAACAGGTACAGCAGCAAATGATGGATCAACAGCGAATGAATCAAAGACTTCTCAGGGAAATGGAGAACCTGAAGGCTGAAAAGAACAAACAGCCAGAAGCCACCACTCCGATAGTCCCAAGGATCCTTGATTTTGGAACATCAGGGATGACCGGAAACCATTCTGGAGACTTTATCCCTATGCAGACCAGTATCGGAACTTCTTCAAGATCCCAAGATCTGGGGATATCTCGGGATAATATCCTTATCCCTAGAACATCACACCCTACACCATATACTGATAACACTTATAATTATTCTCCGTTTGAAACTACTAACCTTGGTTCTTCGCAGGAATCAGGAATATCTCCTTAAGTGGCCAAAGAAATCCAGAAACTTTGAGATATGATCTTAAGTGTACCAGGGATAGTCCAGCCTATCCTGGAAGTACCAGCAACCACTCACAGGATATCCAGATTCGCTCCACCGATATGTGATGCCGAAATCCCAAAAAGATTCCAAACTCCCACCATGAAGTTGTATGATGGGACCACGGATCCTGAAGAACATGTAGCTCAATATAGGGAAAGGATGGAGACAAATCCCATTCCCCCACATTTGAAAGAGGCTTGCTTATGCAAGGGATTCGGCTCAACACTAACTGGAGCAGCCTTAAAATGGCTACTCAACGTTCCTCCTTACTCGATTACTTCTTTTGCTCACTTGATTAACTTATTTAATAATCAATTTTCTTGTAGCAGGACATTTGAAAGACTGACTAGTGATCTTTACAGGATAACAAAAGGATCAGACGAAACTCTAAGGAGCTATGTTAACAAGTTTGGCAGAGAATCCTTAGATATCCCTAATCTTGATATCACCACTGCAGTTCAAGCCTTCAAGATGGGATTACAGAAAAACTCACCTTTTTATGATGACTTAGTTATGAATCCTTGCAGGAACATGGACGAGGTACGAAATCGAGCATTGAGATTCATAAGGTTGGAAGATGATAACGAGATCTAGAAGAGGATTACCACAACTCCTCCCAGTGATCAAGGCAAAAGAAAGTTTGATTCACCCACCAACAAGTCATTCAAATCCAAGCCATACTACAAGTCTGACAACCACAAAGTCAACTCTATAGACGATGATGAGGATTACCCCAGGATATCTAAATATTGTTTTTCTGTAGATATCCCTGAACTAATGTGTGCTATGCAGGATTTAGGTGAAAAGGCTAGATGGCCTCCTAAGGACAAGAAGTTCGCCGCAAAGGACAAGTCCAAATGGTGTGCATTTCACGAAGACTTTGGACATTTAACTGAAGATTGCATTGCCTTGAGAAAAGAAATAAGCTATTTACTTAGCAAAGGCTTTCTCAAAGAACTACTTGGTAGAAAGAAAGTAAGGAGGCATGATACTGATTGATTCCCAAAACGAGCTGCATCCCCACCAAAGGATGCCAAGGTAATAAACTTTATCTCTGGTGGATCTGACATATGTGGTACTTCTTACTCTGCAGCCATAAGACATGCTAAAGAGGCTAAGATGGAGAATGGAGAAAGACCCACAAAGACTTCAACGATAACTAAGTATACCGTAATATCCTTCGAAGAACAAGATCAAGAGAATATCATAGATCCTCATCACGATGGGTTAGTGATTACTTTATATGTTGCTAACCACTATGTACGCAGGATACTCATTGTTGGAGGCAGTTCAGTAAACATTATCCAGTTAGACACACTCAAGAGGATGAATATCCCTGAATCCGAAATAACTACCAAGTCTTTGGTATTAGTTGGGTTCAGCGGAGAAGCCAAGGCTACCATCGGTGAAATTAAATTACCCGTATACATCGAAGGGGTAAATTCTATGCAGCGCTTTTGTATTATAGACTCTCTATCCTGTTATAATATCATATTAGGTAGACCATGGATACACGATATGAAGGCAGTCCCTTCAACATATCATCAATGCGTCAAACTACCAACACCATGGGGAGTCATGAGGATCGATAGCGACCAACAGGAAGCTAAAGAGTGTTATTCGTCCTCGATGAAGGCGATGACGAAATCACCTTCAACATAGCAATCAAAGAGCAAGCTTGGGGATAATCAGGAATCTCGGGAAAAAGAAGTAAAAGAAATATTACTTAATCCCGAGGATCCCGAGACCAAAGTTCTCATAGGAGCTGATATCCCCAAGGATATTGAGGAGAAACTGATTTCTTTCTTGAAATCAAGAATCTCTACCTTGCTTGAAAACACAAGGATATGACAGGGATATCCTCAGACGTAATCACACATAAGTTAGGGGTAGATAGAAGCTTCAAACCTATCCACCAAAAAAGAAGAAAATTCACTCCTGAGAGTAATACAATCATCTAAGAAGAGGTGGAGAAGCTTCTCAAAGCAAGGATGATTAGAGAAGTAAAATTCCCGAGATGGCTGGCCAATCTAGTCGTGGTTCAAAAGAAGAATGGGAAGTGGAGAGTTTGTGTATATTACACAGATCTAAACAAAGCTTGTCCAAAAGACCCCTTTCCATTACCACACATAGACTCAATGGTGGATGCTACAGCAGGCCATGAAATGCTAACCTTTATGGATGCATCGGCAGGATTCCAGCAAATCCAAATGGAGCCTTCAAACCAAGAAGATACTGCTTTCATGACGCCAACAGGGATATATTGCTATACAGCAATGCCATTCGGCTTAAAGAACGCAGGACCTACTTATCAGAGGCTTGTTAATATGATGTTTAAGGATAAGCTGGGGGACACAATGGAGGTGTACATCGATGATATGGTAGTCAAATTTAAGATTACCAAAGATCATCTTCGGGATCTCGAAGAATCTTTCGATATCCTGGATCGATACAATATGAAACTTAACCCTTCTAAGTGTCATTTTGGAGTAAGATAAGGAAAATTCTTGGGATACATGGTCACTAAAATAGGAATAGAGGCCAGCCCAGAACAAATCCAAGCTATCCTGAACCTCAAATCCCCAACTAATGTAAAAGAAGTACAAAGGTTGACAGGAAGAATAGCTGCTCTTAATAGATTCATCTCAAGATCTTTTGAAAAGTTTAAAGGATTCTACGATATCCTTAAAAAGAATAAGAAGTTTCAATGGGACGAAGAGCATGAGAAAGCACTGCAGGATTTGAAAGAATACTTATCTTCAGCGCCACTACTTATGAAACCAGAAGATGGTGAACCACTATCACTATACTTAGCAGTATCCCGAACTACTATAAGTGCAGTGCTAGTAAAAGATTATCAAGGATCACAACATCCAGTATACTATGTAAGTAAGAGCTTGTTAGATGCAGAAACTAGGTATTCCCACCTAGAAAAATTAATCTTAGGTCTAATTATGGCATCAACAAAGCTTAGGCACTATTTTGAGACACATAGAATACACATTAAAACGAATTATCCAATTAAGTCAGTGTTAAGAAAACCTGAGTTATCAGGAAGAATGGCCAAATGGTCAGTAAAACTTAGCACTTACGACTTAGTTTATGAACCAAGAATAGCAATAAAGTCTCAGGCATTAGCAGACTTTGTGGCTGATTTTAGTAGTGATATTCAGCCAGAAGTAGATTCGGAAGTTAAACTTCTTGATGAGGATACTGGTGAATGGACTCTACACACTGACGGAGCCTCAAACGTAAGAGGGACAGGTTTAGGGAAAATACTAAAATCGCCACAGGGGGACATAATACCCCAATCAATCAGTTGTGAGTTCCAAGCGACTAACAATGAAGCTGAATATGAAGCTTTGATAGCGGGACTCCAATTAGCCAGGGATATGAACATAAGACACCTCCACGTATTTGTTGATTCCTTACTGATAGCTAACCAGTTTAATGGTTCTTATATGGTTAAAGGAGATAAATTGGCAAAATACTTAGAGGTAGTTAAAGATATATTGGGATATTTCTATACCTTTGATATCACACAAGTCCCCAGAGAAGAAAATGATGAAGTAGATACATTAGCAAACCTAGCATCATCTCTGAAAATTTGTGATGATGTCAATATCCCTATCCTACATATCCTGAATCCAGCTATAGATATAGAAAATTCTAATCATATCCTTAAACCACTAAAAGTTGATACACTTAAAATATCCTGGACTACACCTATTAAAGAATATCTCCAAACAGGAAAAATACCCGATGGAGAAACAAACCATCGAGCCTTTAAAACCAGGATATCTAGATACATAATTATTCGGGATATCCTATATAGAAAATCAGTAGCCGGTCCATACTTAAAATGTTTGGAAAAACCAGAAACCTTAGAAGTAATGAAGGATATCCACGAAGGAGATTGTGGAAATCACACTGGGGGCAGAGCATTGCTTTCAAAAATCCTTAGAACATGATATTTTTGGCCTACTATGAGGAAAGATGCAATGTCCTATTCCCAGAGATGTGGTGCTTGTCAAAGACACAACAATATCCTTCACCAACCGGCTGAACCCTTATATCCAATAGTCTCAACATGGCCATTCATGAAATGGGGAATGGATATAGTAGGAAAACTACCAAAGGCACCAGGAGGAAAAGTATTCATGCTTGCCATGACCGATTACTTTTCAAAATGGATTGAAGCTGAAGCCTTCGTACATGTTAGAGAGAAGGAAGTAATATCCTTCATAAAAAGAAATATCCTGACCAGGTTCGGGATACCTGCCAAGTTTACTTGTGACAATGGATCTCAATTCATTGACAAAAGAACTACCAACTTTTGTGAAGCATGGGGAATAAAAATGATTACTTCCACACCAGTACATCCTCAAGCTAACGGTCAAGCAGAATCAAGCAATAAGATAATCATAAACAATCTCAAAAAGAAGTTGGGATCTAAGAAAGGAAAATGGGCCGAAGAACTTCCATTTGTCCTATGGGCAGATAGAACTACTACAAAAAATGTGACTGGTCAAACCCCATTCTCATTAGTATTTGGTTCAGAAGCTGTACTCCCAACTGAGATGATTATTCCTACTGCAAGAACAAGTCTACAGACTATAGAAGCTAACAACGAAATATTTTCTCAGGATATAGACACCATCAATGAATCTTAGGATATTGCGAAAATCAGAATGGCTGTCTATCAGCAAAAGATAGCTAAATCCTATAACAAGAATATAAGGATCAGAAGATTCCAAGTAGGTGAGTTGGTTTTAAGAAAAGCATTCCAAAACACCATAAATCCAACTGACGGGAAGCTTGCCCCAAAATGGGAAGGACCTTATAAAATCGACTCCGAAGCTGGAAAGGGGTCATATAGATTAGTTACTATGGATGGTGAAACTATTCCAAGGGCATGGAATGCTATTCATTTAAAAACATACTTTATATAACTTTTACTTTATATAATTATCTTTCAATATTCCTGTGTATCATTACTGATATATATTCTCAATTTATCTCGACACTAACTCAAGCATTGGAGAGGCTTAGGGATCCCTAATGTCTGCCTTTGCAAAACTATATTATGTTTTTGCAGGAATAGCTGGAGAAGATACGAGGCTTTATGTCTCAGCCCAAGTTTTGACCTAAAATCAAAACTTGATGAAGACCCCGCACTGACTTTATGTCTAGCTGCAAAGTTTTGACCTGAAATCAAAACTCAAGAGACCTTGGTCTCTCATGAAGACTTAAGGGTTCATACCCTCGCCACTATCGCACGTATATCCTGCTATAATCCAAGATAATGGGACCAGTACACGCATGAGTGGCTGACAATTTCATTATCGAGGGTTATAACTATGGATCCTCCGTAATATCCCGGTATAGTTGGAGATTTTGGGACCAGTACACGCTGAGTGGTTGACAATTTCATTTTAAAAGACTATAACCAGGGATCCACCGAATTCCGGCCTAGTCGCCAGTATCCCGGCCTTGTCGCCATCATTCCGGCCTTAGTCGCCAGTATCTCTCGGCCTTAGTCGCCAGTATTTTCGGCCTTAGTCGCCAGTATAATCGGCCTTGTCGCCAGCATTCCAGCCTTAGTCGCCAGTATAATCGGCCTTAGTCGCCAGTATTTTCGGCCTTGTCGCCAGTCTAACCGGCCTTAGTCGCCAGTATATTGGGTTTATCCCAATATTTCTTGTTTGTTGAACATGTGCAGGGAAAACTCTTGAGGATACTTTGGGATGTAACTTCTACTTGGAACATGCTTAAGGATATCGAAGAAATGAATTCAAGTCTCGATAATATTTCAGGATATTATACAAGTATGGTCATAAAATGTCCAAGAAAATTAAGGTACGTAACTCTTACATTATCCTGACAGGGATAAGAAGATCTTCGAGAATAAATCTACTCATTCGAGAAGTTGGTATTTATTTCTTAACTTATTAAAAATCTTTATTTTTAACCATTCTTAGCAAATACTTGATCCTGAAATATAGCTTTGAATAAATGTTCTTAAAATTTAAATTCAACTATATGTAAACTATAAAAATATCCTTAATATATTTTCACAATTAGCATCCTAATTAAATGTGTTTTTCAAATATCCTGAACAACATATTACTAGGTCAAAAGATTAACAAAGTCAGGTCAGTATATTAGGCTTCGCCATGTAAACACATGGTCCCTCCACCCAATCTACTGAAAATGTCAAACCAAAAGAAAATTAAGAAATTTTAGGCTTCGCCATGTAAACACATGGTCCCTCCACCTAAAATCTCAAAAATTGTCTGCCCATCTAGGGACTTAACATCAGAATATTGTTTATAAAACTAACATACCAACATACCAAAGAACCACAAACATAATGGGCTCAGACCTTGTCAACTCTATCCTCATCGCCCATCACCGCACCACCATCGCCTTTATCAGCACCGATATCCTCACCTTCCGCCACCTTACTGGTCTCAACCACGCTCGCCATCTTCGCCGCTGCATCAGAAGTCTCCGCTATATCCCCAGTCAGCTTGGCCAAAACATTAACCCAGTCAGCAAGGTCCTTGTCCCACAAGTCCGAGCCTTCTTGTTTTGACCTCTCTGCCATTTGGATCTTCGCCTTGAGGATAGCAGCAGCAGCAAACTTCTTAGTTCCCTCAATGATCTCTTTCACCTTCAGCTTGTGGGCGGCATCATTATCCTTGACCTGTTTCTTGAACTTTAAGGCTTCCTTCTCATAATGCCCAGCCTTGGCGACATCGATCTTCCTTTGATCATCAAGGTCTTCGATTTGCTTTTCATAGGCTTCTTTCTCGCTGGATATCTTTGAGATGACCTATACAATAAGGATAATTTGAGGATATAATCCCTTGAAAATCAAGATCATATAAAAGTCTACCTTGTGCAGAAGATCGACAGCAGGGAAGTCAGGGATATCATCCACATTGACAACATCAGTTTCCTTGCTCTTCTTCGAAGTCTTGGTTGAACGAGTATGCATGATCCTCGCCTTGGGGGCATGTCACACCCCGAGTCGGCGGGGTAGGATCGGGTTTCCCCGTCGGGCGGAAGGTTCCCGGGGCGCGATATCGGGAGTGATAATCGTGATGATCAGATTGTTTACATTGCACATGATATAAATGAGAAATGCTAAATATAATAGAATTACAAAGTTAAATTACATCAGTAATGTTTATAATTTAACAATGTAAATCTATCATCAACATCATAAATTTCTATCTTGTATTTACACAAGATATACAAAATAATTTGTATAATGATGTCTTCAAAAGTATGCAGGTCCAAAATACTAAGTCTTCTATCTGAAGTCCTAGTCCAAAAGGAATAACTCCTTAGTTGACCTGTTCGTCACCTGAGAAGTCATGCAAAAGATCAAGTCAACACATGGTTGGTGAGTTCATATAGTTTAATGATTTGAAAATGATTTGAAAACCTCCTTTGGTAAAGACCCTAACCTCATTAACTCCACATGTAATATCCACATCGGTATGCTTATATATAGGGCATATGTAAGGGACAAGCCCTAGCCAACATCCCACCACATACTAATATGCATATGACACTGTTGTTAATGATAGTTAAACATTTTTACCCATTACACCTCTGATTTAGATTATGATCTCCAAAACTTGATTTGTCTTTGATTCTTCTGAGTTCGTCATAGATACATGATTTCCCCATAAGTCAATGATAGTAATAAAATGTTAAATATTTAATTAAATAATTAAATAAAACATTTAAATACAACTAAGACATGATGATTGGGCATTATTTCACTCAATCAATTAGACTTAGTTGTTGGTGGTTGTCCAAGTTGTAACCTCTCACACGTGACCCATACCAGGCATAACTCACAAGGAGTATACCTGGGCATGACGGGATTTTAATGATGCCCATATCAGCTTGATCTAATGATCTACTGTACATGTCGGGACTTTACGGATATCCTGTGATTCTTGATCTCTTTGATTCTCTTGATTTGTGATATTGATTCCTTTGATAGTTCATGTTATTGCCCGTATAGCCTGACTACAAGAGTCTTCTATACCTGAAGGGACTTTATTTGTGTGTTACACGTGGTCTTGATTCCCTATACAACTGACATCCACCTTAACTTGAATATTAATGATTTCATTAAATTATAATGATTTCATTATTTCCATGATTCACACACATTTATGATTTCTGATTCATTGAGCCTCTTGATCTTGTTCTTTTGAATTTCCATGATTTACAATGATACTTGATTTATGATTATGATTCTTGGTTCTCAGATCACACTCTGAGTTAAGTTTCTTAGAATATGATCTCTTGATTTTGTTCGCTTGATTTCACTTTGAATTCAGATTCTTGAATTTGAGCTTGATGGACTAAGGGTTGATTTAGAGTTCAAATTAATGTATTACTCATAAGAGTACTTTAATTAAATTGGTTATTTGATTTGTTTTAATAATTACCTAGACAGGAGTCTAGGAGTATCAACAACCATATATATGTAAAATATATAATAAATGAAAGCATTTAAATAAACAGTTTAAATAAAACAGTTTACGCATGCTTCTCAGCCCCGCGTTTTAAAACAAAAATGTTAGAAAAGGGGCAATGAACTCACCTGTGTTGCTGTGCAATGAATCACAAAAGATAATGCGCGCTCTTCGATTGTTGCTTATGTATCTTTAGCACCTGAGTTGTTTTAAGAGATTTAAATACAATAAGTAGTTATAATAGACGAAAACTAGGGTTTTGGCCTTGGTGTGCAACTACGTGTCCTAGATTACTAATGCGTTCTATGAATCCTTCTAACTTAGCCCAACTTATTACCCAGCAGTAACCTTAATCCCACATTAATCAATTAGAAACTTTAAGTAAAACATTTTCAAACTTGTTCATTTCAAGTTAAACATTTATTTAATTCGTGTTCAAATTATTTCATTCTAGGTTATTTATTTAGAAAATATCATTTAGTATGATTTAATAAAGTTTATAAAACATTTCTTTTATTAAAAACATAGTTAATTTAACTGAAAGAATGTTTAACGCATGATGGGCTTAAATTAAGCCCTTTGGGCCAACCTCGGCCCATCACGTGACTTTGATCTTTGAGCGAGTCCTCGATAGTTCTTTTGAGTAACTTGTCCTATATAGTTGAATAAACCATCTAGATTAATTAGGTGTCAAGGACTACATTAACACTCAACACTTTAGGTTGTTGTTTTTATTTCCAAAATAGTGTCGAAAATCTTTGTTTAGATAACATCATTCCTTGTTTTCTTTAGAGGATTTCTAACTTTATAGACTGAATAAATATTCTAGATCAAAATCCTTGATTCATTCTCTTGACAACCCTTAATTTAACCACATGCCATCCAAAGTTGGTTTGCATGAAAATAACCCTAGTGTATATTCCCATGCACATGCACACACAAATAAAGATTTTCACAATGCCCACTATCTCTTAATCCATCTCGACATTCAGCCAAATATGGTTTAGGTCCTTGACCCTTTATGCCTGAATTAAGACCTGGCCGAATCAGGGCTGCCGAATGGAGCATGGCCGAAAGGGGGTCTGGCCTGTCGAATAGGGCTCGAATGAGGGAGTGGCGAATGGCTATTGATTCGGGCAACTGGCTATTGATTCGAGCGAAAGGGTCTGGTTCGGCCGAATGAATGCTGGTCGACTGAAGGAGCTGTCATTCGGCGAATGATGTTTGGTATGGCTAAGGCCATTCGGCCGAATAGGGTTTGAGCCTCATTCGACCACCTGATGCCTTGAGTAATTCGGCAGACATGAATTTGACACAAGGGTATCCACGATTTCTCACATTTCCGCTAGTTGAGGTAGGGATGTTTGTTTCTACACCTCCTAGACACGTTTGTGGGTGAATTCTAGGTGTTGAAGTGACCTAAAACCGGTTCTAGTGGGGTTCGAACAAGAGGGTTTTCAAAACCCAAGAATTGAACTAAAAATCGAGCTTTACCTCAAATCCGTTGGATCCAAGCTCAGATCCACTGTACTTTCGTATTCTACTAGTGATGGTGGTGATTTTGACACCAAAAAGGGTCGATTTCGTGGAGAAATGAAGAAGAAATCGTAGAGAGAAGGTGGAGAACTCTTAGAGAGAGAGAGTGACGAGTTCTTGGTGGTGATGGCTGGTTGGTGGAGATGGTATGAGGCATTGAATGCCTCATTAAATGAGGTGAAAATACCCGGGTTTGTTCGGTTTCGCGTGGTTTCGCGTAAAAACGTCGGTTTCTCGTCGTTTTCGTAACGAAACGACTCGATCTTAAATTAAAATTTCTAAAATTATTTTAGATTGTAATTCCTAATAAAATAACTAAATATCCTTTATTTATTAATTTTCAAAAATATTTAATAAACGTTTAAATCGAATCGCGCGGTCATCGCGCGTATTTGTTCGAATCGTCACCCGAATAAATACAACGATAACTACACTTTTCAATATGGTTTTCTAATTATCGGATATCATTCAGAACGTTAAACTTTCAGATTTGTTCGTACAGATCGTCACATATACGAATAATCCGTCGATTTAGCATTCACATAACGACATCCGTTTTGTTTTGTTCTGTAAAGCCTCACATACGTTTATACATAATAGGATCCTAACAAATAATCACTTGATGGTTCTGTGATGCCAGATAATTATCTGACTCAAGAACCATTGTTCTGAACTTGTTTCTCTGAAATGATTCTGAATTTGCATTATGATAACATGAAATGATAATAATGTTTGACATGAATATGAAATACACTGGATTACGTAGAATTCGTACCTGATTACTGTTCATGTACTGTTTAAGATCACTATTCCGGTGACGGTTCCGGCACTGATGTTACAGGGCAACCGGGCTGAATTTCTCTTTTTTGATAGTCAAGAAGTCAGTGAGGTCCTCAAGATCAAAAGCTGATTCTAAATAAAAACAAAAATATAAAAACATTGAAGATTAATCAAAACCTTGAAACTAACTCCAGGAAACCTGATGTCATTTGGGCTTGCGATTGTTGAGAAGAAGCAATGTGAGATGCAGATGAAATAGGGATATCTTCTCTGGAAGATGGTGTAAACTTCCGTTCTCTCTCTCCAATCCTCAACAAAGATTGAATCTTTTGTTGAGTATCCTGATTCTCGGCAATGAGTGATTCAAACTTCGGTGCTGGGACATAACAATAAAAATGGTTAATAAACATTCAAGTGACAGAAACCGAAAATTAAAAAATCCTACCCTTCAACAACCAACTAACTGGAAGAGAAGTTCCCCTAGGAATAGAACTTCTTTTCACAAAGAAAAATTCGTCTCTCCACTCATCTTCATTCATGGTGATCCCATGAACCAAAAGAGGGGCATCAGTTCGCCTTTGGAGTAAGATACGAGAATACCCTTGGGTACGAAGCTGATATGATGAGGAAATTTCGGCAACGCCAATCTTGAAACCATATTTATGGTTCAATTTATGAAGAGTAACAAGCAACCGCCAACCCATTGGCATCCGTTGAGGATAACAGAGACGGGTAATCCGAAAGAATTCGGAAATCAGAGTGGGGAAAGGAAAAGATAAACCTAATGAAAAGGGGTACTCAGGAAAGCAAACCCATTTACTGGAACTGTGATCGGCTTTCAAAGCAGGATCGTAGCGACAAAATACAGTTTCTTCAGGAAAGGCTTGGGAGAGTTGCATAACTTCGATATGATCATCGTCGAATATGCATGCGTTTTGATCAGTGTAAGGAAGAATATTCTGATCAAGGAACTCACTCGCTTCGAAAGGAGAAGAAGAATGTGACATTTTACTTAGTTAAAAATCAAGAAAAAACAGAGGATTCGGAGTAAAAACTTACCAGAGAAGACGATCAAAGAGGATAAGCGATTAGAAAGGAAAGACGTGTGATGATTTTATGGAGAATCACTGACACGAAAATAGTAACCGTTATCCCCATCTAAACGGTCCATTTAATCTCAAAACCGTCAATTCAAATTTTAAGAATTCGAATTTTATCTTTAAAATTTTACAGCTGTGAACCTCAAACTGTAAAATTGGGGGCACTTGTTATGCGCAAAATATTCCCACTCGGGATATTTCAGGATCCGGGATATTTCGGGATCAGGGATATTTTAAGGATATGAATGTTACTAACAATTTTCTCTGTTGCTTAACCTTTATTGCGAGATTTCAGGAATTAACAGGTTGTCTCCTAGCTGGTCCTGATATCACGGAAACATGCATCAACTACTTCGATTTAAACGAGGAATCCTAGAGAAATCTATGTGGGTGATTTGAAAGAGTCATCCACGATTGGAAAGTGCCAGGATATTCGTAACTACCTTATGAACGTTGTAAAACGTCCTTTTTTAGAATCTTTTCATAAATATCAAGGTGATTGATCGATATAGGACACGACTTACTCAGAGAACACACACAACACTCATTGAAGCTAATCTAGCATCATAGAATCGATCATATTGCGCTCTTTGTTTGTATTTACTTACTTTGATTATTAATAAAACTAGGCAGAGTGACGATTGTCACCTCCCGAGGTTTTTATGCCGGCAATCCTAAGGGATTAAGGGCTTTTCCTCGTATAAATCTCGTGTGTCTTGCTATTTATCAGTTTGATATATTCAAATATCCCCAGGGATATTCGGGGATATTCTGATCATATATTCAGTATACTTGACATATTCGCTTGTAAAACACAATACCTCACTTTTCTAATTTGGTTTTGCTAAAATTTAATCTTGTTAATTTTTACCCGAAACAATATGGTTTAGGGGGAATTGGATTGGGAAAATTATAATATTCAAGATAATTAAATAACGAAAGCAATATTGGAGATGATTACGCGATGGTGAGGTTACAATTATAAATTAAACGCGAATGTTATTTCAGAAATATTAACTTAATAACGTATTCGTGTGGGTGACGATTCACACGAATATAATTATTAACAATAATATTCTGAAACGATATTTCATAAATCGTAAATTGAATCGTGTAACATTTGTACATTTAGTCACGGTAGTTGTAAACAGTGTTAGAACAAATGTGTTTTCATATCAAATCAGTTAATGTGATTCATGTGTTCATAATGTGCTTGTGTGTTAGGATCTTTATTATTTAGGAACAAGTATGTATTATTTATTTACAGTCGAGTTCGCTAGGCAAGAACAGTATCGTATTATATCGAAACAGTGGTGGGACGGCGTCAGGTACGGCAGGTAGCTGGAATTTGGGGTATGCCCTATACATATACTGCGTTCGGTGTAATGGGATAGTGTTAGTGCGTAGTGTTGAGACGAATATTATGACAATTAATTAAACAAAAGTCGTAATACGTAAGCGAGACTGAGTATAGTTATGGGTGACGATCCATAATGATACGAATGTTGAACTTATAATTATGATTAAACGCCTTAACATTTTATACGATCGAAAAACGTATGCGATTGCGGGTATACACGTAATTGCGGTTGTTTAACGATCTGTCAACACACGAAGAGTAAAAAATAATTAAATATTTATTATTTTACATTTTTTTACAATTTTGAAACTCATCAGAATGATGAGAATAATAAGCCTTTATTTTAAATCGCGTAAAATACGCGTTACGTTCCGGAGACGCGAACCGAGCGACCGAAACGAACCCAAATACCACTCGGACTATAAAAGCCTTGAACAAGGCTGCTTCTCTCATTAATTTCAGCCAACCACCTCTCTCTCACTAGAAATTCGTCTACCCTCTCTCTCTAGAAAACCGAGCTTCAAACGCGAATAACTCGCTTGTCTCTCAACGGATTTTGGTGTTTTTGGTGTCCACGCGTAGCTCTCGACATCCTCTACACAGAAGTACAAAGGATTGGAGGTTTTAGCCGGCCAAAAACGAGGTATGCTCGAATGAAAAATCTGGAAAATAGGGTTTTCGTGGGTTTTTGTTCAAACTTGACACCTAGCCGATTCTTGCGCAACCATTTCGAGTTTCGCACCTATAGCAACTTTCCCTGATGCTAGATTAACTTAGACAGAGATCTGGAACCAGAGATTCGATGATGATGCTGATGAAGATCGACAGGTTCGGTGATGGTTGAGGTTGCCGAACCCATGGGAGGTTGCCGAACCCTCATTTGGCAAACCAATGTTGAAAACGAACCCATGGTTCGTTGGTCATAGGCAGCCGAATCCTAATGGGTCTCACGAACCTGCACGAACCTTCCATGCATGCCACGAACCCCGATATGCCAAACCTATGTGGATTTCTCAGCCGAACCCTCATGCATGTACTCACGAACCCTAATCGCCATGCACGAACCTTCCAGATCATCATCAGCCGAATCTCCATTTGATGACCAAACCCTTGCCAGTAGACGAACCTAAGGATAGCCATGCGAACCTTAACTCACTGGCGAGCCTGCATGTGGCCTTCCTGTTCACGAACCCTTGGTCTATGGCGAGCCTTCACAAACCTACATGGTTCGTTGCATGCAAGCCGAACCCTAGGGTATCATCTCATGAACGAACCTGTGTACTTGGATGCACCACCGAACCTAAGCAAACCTTCCCTGGACTAGAATTTGGCGAACCTTAGGCTAGAACCATAGAAGGTTCGCTGCCCAAGTTGGCAGCCCATGATCCTTTCAGCCCAACCCAATTATACTTGGCCCAATTCCGTTAGTAATAGGCCATAGGTTAAACCAAGCCCAAGGGAGTTAGATCGGCCCATTATAATCTTTAATTGGCCCAATATTGCCCTAGGAAACTTACATGGTCCACATACACATTGGTTGGCCCAACTAAATTCCTTTGGGCCCAATCCAATCCCATTTGGTCCATTATGATTCTAATTGGCTAAATAATATCCTTGGTGTTTTACAAGGTCTATATACACATTGTTGGCCTAACACCACATCTAATTGGGCTATTGTTAACTTACAAGGCTCATGGACTTTGATTTAGCCCATCATGGTTTCATGGGCTCAAGGCCCAAATGTTTGGCCCACAACTTAAGAAGTTGTGATTTGATCTTAGTAGGTTATGTTACAACCTAATGTAACTATGAGGTCAAGTCACAATCCCAAAGAACTTAAAACAATTGGAACAACTCTTCAAAATACATGTTAAACAATGGTCATCAAACATCATCAACACTTGTTATTTTATGCATAAGATTTGTGCATAAAAGAAACATGACACCTATTTTCATGAATCAATGATCAATCAAGTGACTCAAATCATGATATTCAATATACACAACATTTCTAAACATGAGATCAAGTATTCATGAGTTAATCAAGTTCAAGAGAACACAAGTCAATCAATGAATCAAAGTTTATACAATTATAAATCTTATATCTTATGTATGATTACAATGATATAGGAACCAGTTAGAAGTCCTGTTTGCTACTTGCTATTTGTCATAGTTCAGAGTCTACTGCAGACAGGTGAGAATATTAGCCCCTCTTTGAACTGTTGTTCAACTGTTTTGAGGTGGAACACGTGATCAATTACACTGTTTACATTTGTATTTCATTATACAAGATATAGGCTATTTTACAAACATTACAGGTTCATGGTACAACTTCATCGGACTATCCAACTTTATCAAAGGATTTTATCAACTATTAAACACTTTCTATCAAAGAGATTTAATAAAACTTTCCAGAACTGTTTATATCTGTTCTACTCAAATGGTTTTATAAATGACAAACACATTTAAATGATTTTGATTTATAAACTGTTTTACTATAAACTCTTGTTTTCAAAAATAACCTTTTCAAAACCTTGTTACTATACAAGGTCATTATCCTATGTATTCAATTAATGGTCTCAAACAAAGGATTCATTTCATAGTATTCCAACAAAGGATTCATTTCATGGTGTTCAAACAAAGGATTCAACTCATAGTGTTTCAAACAAGGTTTTCAAATCATGTTATCAAATAAGGTATTAAATCTTTGGTTTTAAAGCAAGGTTCAAAAGCATGGTGTCCACTGTTGTGAACAAACTTATAAACACATCAAGTTTAATATTCATTAGCGTTAGTACTGGGTGATCACAACAAGGGAAAGTGGACACATTTGGGCAGGCCAATTTCTGGAGTAAGCTTTTAAATTTGTTTTATAAGCTAACTGCAGATTTCGGTTACGTAGTTTGGGACTTGATTTGTGACAACTAGTACCTGACCGGCCGGCAAGTCCGTACGGTGCGTGTACTTTCTACAGTAACTATGTGTACGTACATGTGATTGTAAACAGTGTTTGTGTTAACAGATTCTTAAATACAAGAAATCATTGTACGTATTTTCGTGTAAACTTAGATACATTAAGTACAACGTACATTTGATACTTTAGTTGTGTGTATTTAAGTGAAAACTTAAGTACAATTAACACAACAGATCATGAGAAACAACAGTGTTCAAGTAAACAACAGAAACAAATCGGTTGCGATCTGATGTCCATAGATGACAGGAATCAGATGGCCGACAATTCAATGTGAAAACAATGGGATATCAGGGTGATTAGTTGAGTCCGACAGTGAGGAAACACAATTAAAACAATAACACAGTGTCGTTTCAGAATAATGAACTTACAGTGTGTTTGCGTGGGTGACGATTCACACAAACATATCTGTGAGTTTAACGTTCTGAAATGATGACTGGAAAGTAGAAAACAAAAGTCGGAAAGTGTCACACCCCTGCGCCGCGTGCGGAATCCACGGCGCGGTGACGTATGATCAGTTGAATCATGCACAAGTATTGAATAAGAACAACCACAATGGATTACTACATTTCATAATGTTTAGACAGTTGATTAGTTACAGACAATCTATCTATCAAAAGTAAGACAACTACAGACCCGAAATATAGTTTACAAAATAAGACTCCAAACAAGACAATTAAACATTTAGGATTTAGTGAGTTTCTATTCCATCCTAGCATGTTTCTTCATCTTGTTCTATCTTAGAATGGTCTCCTTAGTTGTCCCTGAGAATGTCTTAAACCTGATTACCTGAAACACGTGAAAAGTAACTGTCAACTACAGACGTAGTTGGTGAGAACAATAGGTTTAAGCATTTGTAAACATGAGTATATGATATAAGACATAGGTAAGTTAAAGCATCATAAGATTCACACGGATGAGCTGCAACCCAAACTAACATCAAGTAAGAAAATGAGTGTAAACAGTCCAATCACTGTTTACACATGAGTCAACATATAACATCAAGTCCCAAACCACGTTTGGAGTTAGATAATATGTCAACAGTTTTGAATAAACCATATGTAACCGAAATCTGCAGTTAGTTTATAAAACAGATTTAAAAACTAACTGCAGCAATCGGCCTGCCCCAATGTATGTGTCCGCTTTCCCTTGTTGTGATCACCCAGTACTAACGCTAATGAATATGATACTTGATGGGTTTATAAGTTTGTTTACAACAATGGACACCATGTTTTCTGAATCTTACTTTAACCGGATGTGTTAATGTCTTATTGAAAAACTGGATTTAACTCCACGAGTTAAATCCTTTGTTTATGTAACATGAAATGAATCTCTTGATTTGAATACCATGATGTGAACAACTTGACTTGAATACCATGTTTTGAACCAATGAGTTTGAATACCATGTTTTGAACCAATGAGTTTGAATACCATGTTTTGAACCAATGAGTTTGAATACCATGTTTTGAACCACTTGATTTGGATACCATGTTGTGAACCACTTGTTTTGAATACCATGATGTGATGACCTTGTGTAATAACAAGGTTTATAACAAAAGAGTTTGTAAAATCCTTTAAAAGAACATTTGAGTAAAACTGTTATAAGACAATTCAAGAAAACATTATAAAATCCTTTTAGTAATAAGGGTTTAATAGTAAATAATTCCTTTGAAACAGTTGACAATTTCCTTAAACAGTTGAAGAATCACTTGGATTCATAAGATAAACCTGTAATATTTATGAATGCACATAAACTGTGCAATGAAACAAGATTGAAATAGCGGTTTTTGATCACGTGTTCCACCCCAAAACAGTTGTAAAACAGTAAAAGAGGGGCTAAAGTTCTCACCTGTCTGCAGTAGACTCTGAACTAAAACAGTTAGCAAGTAGCAAACAGGACTTCTAACTTGTTCCTATAACATTGTAATCATACATAAGATATAGGATTTATAATTGTATAACTTGATTCATTGATTGACTTGTGTTCTCTTGATTATGATTGTTGTGAAAACTTGAATGTTATGTTTTGAATCTCTTGATTGATCATGGGTCCAAGAAACTTATGAAATGTTCTTTGATGCATAATTCATATGCATAAGATGATAAATTTTGTTATGAACTTGATAGCCATTGATTAGTATGAATTATGAAAGGATGACCCAATTACTTTAAGGTTTAAGAATTGTGACTTGATCTTGTAATTAGGATAAATTGTAACTTAAACCAATTATGACAATTCCACATGTACTCAGAGTTTGTGGCCCCACCATGGGCCTTAAGCCCATAACACTAGGATAGACTTAATTATAGGTCCATGGGCCCATTATGTTAACGAGGGCCAATTGATTATGATATTGGGTCAAGTGGGTGTGATGTTGGCCCAATTACATTTCTAACGTTCCTAATACATGTCAAGAACAATATCATACCGATCACAATATCAATGAATCGAATGAAATTGAATTGAGCCCAAGGAATTTGAGTTGGGCCTAACAATGTATAGGTAGGCCATATAAGGTTTCAAGTGACATTGGGCCAATTAAAGGTCTTAACGGGCCAAACTATTTCAATTGATCTTGGGCTAAACTCTTAACCCGATTACTAAGAGGATTGGGCCAAATATGAAGGGGTTGGGCCGGTTGGCTCATGGGCTGCCATTTTAGGCAGCGAACCCTTTGAGGTTCAGCCAAGGTTCGGCCTTGTAACAGAAGGGTTCGTCGAGTGTGTGGTCCAGGGGTTCGGCAAGGGTTTGTGAGATGACCGGCACTACAAGGTTCGTGAGGCATAAGGTCATAGCAAGGCTCGTCTGCATGGGTTCGTGGAATAATTCACATGCATAAGGGTTCGGCTTAGACAGATAGTTCGGCCAGTAAACCCTCATGGGTTCGTTTGAGTTAACTGAAGGTTCGTGATCTTAAGATGGTTCGTCGAAGACATGAAGGCTCGTGAAAGTCCCTAGAGTTCGGCTGGCAAACCCCCCACGAACCATGCAGGGTTCGTCCATGCTAACTGTGTTCACAAGGGTTCGGCTTTGGGCAGATGGGTTCGGCTTCCTGACCACGAACGAACCTGTTAATCTGCATCATCACCATCGCATAACTTCTGGATCTAAACTACGATCCAGGCTAGCACAACCTCTAGAAAGGTTTCTATAGGTGCGAAACTAGGAAGGAAGTGCAAGAACCGGCTTAAACTCACGTTTACACAATTTACACCCAAAAACCCTAATTTCGTAATTATTCAAGCATCTATACCTCGAGATCGGCTGGATGAAACCACGATATTCTTGTACTTTCTGGTAGAGTTTGTTGAGAGCTTCGCGTGGACACCAAGAACTCCGAAATCCGTTGAGAAATAAGCGAGTTACGCGCGTTTAAAGCTTGGTTTTTAGAGAGAGAGAGGGTAGACGAACTATTAGAGAGAGAAAGGGTTGTTGGTGGAATTTATGAGCATTTAAGCCTTGTTCAAGGCTTTTATAGCTCGGGTGAAATTCGGGTCCGTTTCGGTCGCTCGGTTCGCGTTTCCGGAACGTAACGCGTATTTTACGCGCTTAAAATAAAAAGAGTTATTAAACTCATTAAAATGATGAGTTTCAAAATTGTAAAAATATAAAATAATAATTTAATTATTTTTACTCTTCGTGTGTTGACGGATCGTTAAACATTCACAATTTACGTGTATACCCGCAATCGCGTACGTTTTCCGATCGTATTAAAATATTTAGAGTCGTTTAATCGTAATTATAAGTTCAACATTCGTATTATTATGGATCGTCACCCATAACTATACTCAGTCTCGCTTACAGATTACGATCTTGGTTGAATTAATTAATTGTTATACTATTCGTCTCAACACTACGCACTAACACTAACCTGTTACACCGAACGCAGTATATGTATAGGGCTCACTCTCGCTGCCCACCACTGTTTCGATATAACAAGTTACTGTTCTTGCTTAGTGAAATCGACTGTAAATAGATAATACATACTTGTTTTCTGACTACTAAGATCCTGTAACACACAAGCACACATTATGAACATACTGAAACACATTGATTGAACTGAAACTGAACTGACACTGTTCTAACACTGTTTACAACTACATGACTATATGCACAAATGTTACAGTCTCCCCTAGTTAAGGGAATTTCGTCCCGAAATTAACTAGCCGAAGATACTTTAAAAAGATGAGGGTACTTAAGCTTCATCTGGTCTTCACGTTCCCAGGTGAACTCAGCACCGCGTTTGCCCTCCCATCGCACTTTCACGATCGGGATACGGCTGCGTTTAAGTTTCTTGACCCCATGATCCATGATCTCAACTGGACGTTCAATGAATTGCATGTTGTTCTGAATCTGTATGTCTTCCAGTGGAATCTGAACATCATGATCCGCCAAGCATTTCTTAAGATTCGATACATGAAAAGTATCGTGAACATTGCTTAGCTCCACTGGAAGTTTGAGTTTGTAGGCTACGGGACCAATCCGTTGCAGGATCTCAAAAGGTCCAACGTACCTTGGTGCAAGTTTCCCTTTCTTCCCGAATCGGACAACGCCTTTCCAGGGAGAAACTTTGAGTAAGACTCGGTCACCCACTTGAAACTCAAGCGGTTTCCGACGACGATCAGCATAACTCTTCTGCCGATCTCGTGCGGCCTTAAGCCGTGACTGAATGATTGTGATCTTGTCTGATGTTTCCTGAATGAGTTCTGGTCCTACGACCTGTGAGTCACCAATCTCGGTCCAACAGACCGGTGATCGGCACTTTCTACCATATAGAGCCTCGAATGGTGCACATTGAATGCTCGTATGATAGCTATTGTTATATGAAAACTCAATGAGTGGGAGATGAGTGTCCCAACTTCCACCGAAGTCAATGACACAAGAACGGAGCATGTCCTCAAGTGTTTGGATAGTTCTCTCACTTTGGCCGTCGGTTTGGGGATGATACGCCGTGCTAAGATTAACACGCGTTCCCAAAGCCTTTTGCAATGATTGCCAAAAGCGAGAAGTGAAGCGACTATCACGATCAGATATGATTGATGTTGGAGTACCATGACGTGCAATGATTTCGTTGATGTACAACGTGGATAACTTCTCCATCTTGTAATCCTCTCGGATTGGGAGAAAATGAGCAGATTTGGTGAGTCGATCAACGATCACCCAAATCGAATCGAAACCTCTCGGAGTTCTCGGCAACTTTGTTATGAAATCCATGGAAATTTGCTCCCATTTCCATTGAGGAATTTTAGGTTGTTGCAGAAGTCCCGAAGGCTTTTGATGTTCTGCTTTGACCTTTGAACAAGTAAGACATTTTCCCACGTACAGTGCTATGTCTTTCTTCATTCCCGGCCACCAGTAAGATGTCCTCAAGTCCTGATACATCTTGTCGGCTCCAGGATGAACTGAGTATCGCGACTTATGTGCCTCATCACAGATGAGTGTGCGCAATTCTTCAGACTTTGGAATCCACATGCGGCCATTGAGATATAACAACCCATCTGATCGAGGTTCTAGTTTCTTCTCAATGCCACAATCCAAGTCCGTTTTGAGTTGATTATCTGTTACTACTTGTTGTTGTGCAATACGAATCAAGTCTTTCAAGTTTGGCTGTGTATTGATCTCCATGGCTCTAACACGAATTGGTTTGACTGGTTCCTTGCGACTAAGAGCATCCGCCACCACATTGGCTTTACCCGGGTGGTAACGAATCTCGCAGTCGTAATCAGTTAGAAGCTCAACCCAACGTCGTTGTCTCATGTTGAGTTCTTTCTGATTGAGAATGTGTTGAAGGCTCTTGTGATCCGTATAGATGACACATTTAGTACCATAAAGGTAGTGTCTCCAAATCTTCAATGCAAAGACCACAGCCCCTAACTCAAGGTCATGAGTAGTGTAATTCTTCTCGTGAACCTTGAGTTGTCTTGAAGCATAAGCAATGACCTTGTCCCGTTGCATAAGTACACAACCAAGACCAAGGTTTGAAGCATCACAGTAGACAATGAAATCATCACTGCCTTCTGGAAGACTAAGGATAGGGGAATTGCATAACTTCTGTTTAAGAAGTTGAAATGCATCTTCTTGTTTCTGTCCCCATATAAAAGCTTGACTTTTCTGAGTCAATGTAGTGAGTGGCAAGGCTATCTTAGAGAAGTTTGCAATGAATCTTCTATAATAACCTGCCAAACCCAGAAATGAACGAATCTCTGTTGGAGTAGATGGAGTAGTCCAGTTCTTAATCGCCTCAATCTTGGCTGGATCTACATGAATTCCATCTTTGTTTATGACATGTCCTAAGAAGTGAACCTCCTTTAGCCAAAATTCACACTTTGAGAATTTAGCATAAAGTTGTTCCTTTCTTAGTAGTTCCAAGACTTTCTTCAAGTGATCCTCATGTTCTCGTTCTGACTTGGAATAAATCAGTATATCATCAATAAAGACGATAACAAACTGATCCAAGTAAGGCCTGCAGACTCGATTCATCAAGTCCATGAACACTGCGGGTGCATTGGTCAGCCCAAATGGCATAACCACAAACTCATAGTGTCCATATCGAGTCCTAAATGCAGTCTTTGGTATATCCTCATCATTTACTCTTAACTGATGATACCCGGATCGTAAATCAATCTTAGAGAAGCAAGTTGCTCCCTGTAATTGATCAAATAGATCATCGATCCTAGGTAGAGGATATCTGTTCTTGGTTGTTAACTTGTTCAACTCACGATAGTCTATGCACATACGAAATGAACCGTCTTTCTTTTTGACAAAGAGAACCGGAGCTCCCCATGGAGAGAAACTCGGTCTTATAAAACCTTTGTCTAAAAGTTCTTGAAGCTGACTAGACAGTTCTTGCATCTCAGACGGTGCTAGCCGATACGGTGACTTCGCCACTGGGTTTGCTCCAGGGACGAGATCAATTCTAAACTCCACTTGTCGGACTGGTGGTAGTCCAGGCAAGTCTTCTGGAAATACGTCTGGATAGTCTTTGATAACCGGTACATCTCCAACTGCTTTCTTGTCAGGTTTCTTTTCCACCACGTGAGCTAAGAATGCATAATATTTCTTCTTCAGATACTTCCTCGCCTTGATGCACGATACAATCTTCAATTCGCGGCAGGGTTTCTCACCGTAGACTATCATCGTTTCGCCGGACGGTAAGGGAATTCGAATAAGCTTTTCAGAACATACGATTTCAGCATTATTCTTAGATAACCAATCCATTCCTACCACTACTTCAAAGCTTCCGAGGGTCATAGGAATAAGATCGATGGAAAAGAGATGGTCATTTAGTCTTAGCTCACAAGCATAAATGATGGAATCTACAACTATAGTCTTACCATTCGCTACTTCTACCGTATAGGGAGCAGTAAGTGTGGATAGTTGCATATTAAGAACAGAAGCAGTATGAGCAGAGATAAAGCTTTTATCAGCACCAGTATCAAATATGATAGAAACATAGTGATCATTGATAAGAAATGTACCCGTGATGACTGCCGGCTCTTCACGTGCTTCCGCAGTTCCAATCACAAAAGCACGAGCAGCAGCAGTATTGTTATTGAGTTTTGGACACTGGTTTCTGAAGTGCCCTTCTGCCCCACAATTATAGCAGACTCTTCCACCTACAGCAGTAGAAGTTGTGGCAGCAGTTGTTGCAGCAATAAGATGAGCAGATCGACAAGTCGCTGCAAAGTGTCCCATACGCCCACACTTGAGACACTTTCTGCATGGAATAGTGGGTAGATGATGGTATTGGCATCTGGTGCAGAGTGGAAACGAGCCAGTGTACTGCTTTCTGACATTAGCAGGTTGTGGCATAGCAGTGAGGGGAGTAGCATGAGTAGGTGCAGCCGCAGTCAATGCTGCAAAGTTCTTGATTGTTTTCTGTTTCTTCTTCTTGTGGTGATGCTGTTCAGGCTTCTTGCCTTCCTCAATCTGTGCCCTTTTGAATCCCTTTCGGGTGAGCACCCCAGATTTTACATACTCTTCAGTAAGAGTAGCACCCAATTGTATCGCGGCTTCCAAAGTAGTGGGGTTGTTCCCCATAACAGTCCCTCTAACCACTAGAGGCAAGCCTTCGATGTATTTCTCTATCCTGCGGGATAGAGGAGTAACCAGATGTGGTACCAAAATACACAACTCATGAAAACGAGTTGTATACTTGGCATTTTCGCCACTATCCTGCACCAGATTCCACATCTCCACCTCCAGTTTCTTTAGCTCGTGACGTGGACAAAACTTTTCCACCAGTAAGTTCTTGAATCCATTCCATGGTAAGGCTAGAGCGACCTCACGTCCCCTGGTGTTCTTCTCAGAGTTCCACCAGGTGAGCGCTCCCTTATGAAAAGCACTTGAGGCCATCTTGACCTTCAGATTTTCAGGACATCCAGTGAAGTCGAGAATGTCTTCGATGCTTTCCAGCCACTGTAGTAGACCGGTTGCTCCCTCAGTACCAGAGTACTTGGGAGGTTTAGCATCGTTGAACTGCTTAAAAGTAAAGTTAGCAGTTCCAACGTTAGTGGCATTGGAGTTGTGTGCAGAATCTCCGGTACTTCCCCGAAGGTTCTGGGTAATATCGGTGACCATGCCCGGGATCACATCCCTCATGTGAACAGCGATAGCTCGAGCAATCTTGTTAATTTCATCATCATTACCGCTTGTCGAACCCCCAGCATTTGGGTCACGTCGAGGAGGCATTCTACGAATAGAAGCCACAAGCGGGTCAGTAATGAGAATAGATACAATTGAATTTTCATGATAAGATCAGTAATATATCCATACTACTAGTATTATCATTCAATTGTAATATGATCCAGTACACGTATAAGTTATCAACTTATTTGTATACTTATCGTGTGAATATGTACGATGTCTCATGATCTCTCCACCAAACCTACACACTGACACTTTCCCGATATACCGAAAATAGCTTATATATAGGGCTCACTCTCGCTGCCCACCACCGTTTCGGTATACCACGATCATGCCCTTGCTAGCATTTGGCAACATGTTTGTACTGATTTCCAAGTGTTTTCCATTGATTAAGAATCCCATGATCTTTGATCAACTTGATCTATGATTGATTCCATGATTGAACTATGATTATGTTATGCGTGCACTTTCTAACAATCGTTAACATGTAAAGCTAAATCATACGTGTGCTCTACACTTTCCCGTTAATCTATGTTAGTAAGTACCAATGATGTAATCACTTAAGAATTTCACTTAAGGTTTACATTTATGATATGTTCACAACTTGGTTGATTCACCATAATGTCTGGTTCATCCAAGTTTGAATTCCAATATGATTTGATTCACCAATGATTGTTTCCCAAATGTTTGTATCCCATGTGTTTGACTAATGATCCATGTGTCTAGTTGATCCCGAATCCTCACTCCAAATACAAACGCCGGATTCCCCCTAACATACTGAAATAAGCTTATATATAGGGTAAGCTCTCACCGACCCACCACTTACCTCAACACATCAGCGTTAATCCGTCGTCTATATTTGGGGCTAAGATTCCAACTGTTGATTGATTATGATTGTTTCATGATTTCTCTTGTTCTGTGACTATGATTATGATTATGTAAACCATGGTTCTTAATTTACTAGAAACTAAGACCTTAGGTTTATGTATATGTGTCCTAGGTTAATCAACCTAGTTTCCCAATACTTACAGTACTGAGCATAATGATTCCCTGTGAGAACTTCAACTAAAGAATACTGTTACACAGATTCTAAGTTATAAAGTTCCTATGATAATGAACACCTGATAATGATAACAATGATAACAATGACAAGGATTTCAAATCTAAGTTCTAAATTAATAGACCTCAACCTTTGAATTCCTATAGTGATATGACCAGGATCTCAAATCCAAGTTCTAAGTTAATAGATCTTGATCTTTGAATCCTATAATGAATATGACAAGGATCTCAAATCCAAGTTCTAAATTAATAGATCTTGACCTTTGAATCCTATAATGAATATGACAAGGATCTCAAATCCAAGTTCTAAATTAATAGATCTTGACCTTTGAATCCTATAATGAATATGACAAGGACTTTAGATCAAAGATAACCATCTTTGCCTCTAAATCCCATAATGAATATGACAAGGATCTTAGATCAAAGATACTAAATTAATAGATCTTTGCCTCTAAATCCCGTAATGAATATGACAAGAAATTCATATCAAAGATACTGAAACTACAGATCTTTGCCTCTGAATTTCTATAATGATCTCTGTGTGAGAATTTCAGATCAAGGATACTAAGAATACAGATCCTTGCCTCTGAAATCCTTAAATGCATATGTGTGAGAATTTAATTCGGTTTCTAAAATTATAGAAGTCCGATTCAAATTCCTTGACTCGATGTCTAATCTTAGAAAAATGTCCCTAAGATCTTTCAAGCTTATTGTAGACTTAATGCCCACTTAAGTTACTTAGATCCTAAGTATCCTCAAGCCTATAGCACTTAGTCCTATTGGGTAGCTTAGGTTATAGTCTAGGTCATTAAACATTGGGTTTTTCCTAGTTCTCTACAACCTTGGCTCTGATACCAACCTGTCACACCCCTGCGCCGCGTGCGGAATCCACGGCGCGGTGACGTATGATCAGTTGAATCATGCACAAGTATTGAATAAGAACAACCACAATGGATTACTACATTTCATAATGTTTAGACAGTTGATTAGTTACAGACAATCTATCTATCAAAAGTAAGACAACTACAGACCCGAAATATAGTTTACAAAATAAGACTCCAAACAAGACAATTAAACATTTAGGATTTAGTGAGTTTCTATTCCATCCTAGCATGTTTCTTCATCTTGTTCTATCTTAGAATGGTCTCCTTAGTTGTCCCTGAGAATGTCTTAAACCTGATTACCTGAAACACGTGAAAAGTAACTGTCAACTACAGACGTAGTTGGTGAGAACAATAGGTTTAAGCATTTGTAAACATGAGTATATGATATAAGACATAGGTAAGTTAAAGCATCATAAGATTCACACGGATGAGCTGCAACCCAAACTAACATCAAGTAAGAAAATGAGTGTAAACAGTCCAATCACTGTTTACACATGAGTCAACATATAACATCAAGTCCCAAACCACGTTTGGAGTTAGATAATATGTCAACAGTTTTGAATAAACCATATGTAACCGAAATCTGCAGTTAGTTTATAAAACAGATTTAAAAACTAACTGCAGCAATCGGCCTGCCCCAATGTATGTGTCCGCTTTCCCTTGTTGTGATCACCCAGTACTAACGCTAATGAATATGATACTTGATGGGTTTATAAGTTTGTTTACAACAATGGACACCATGTTTTCTGAATCTTACTTTAACCGGATGTGTTAATGTCTTATTGAAAAACTGGATTTAACTCCACGAGTTAAATCCTTTGTTTATGTAACATGAAATGAATCTCTTGATTTGAATACCATGATGTGAACAACTTGACTTGAATACCATGTTTTGAACCAATGAGTTTGAATACCATGTTTTGAACCAATGAGTTTGAATACCATGTTTTGAACCAATGAGTTTGAATACCATGTTTTGAACCACTTGATTTGGATACCATGTTGTGAACCACTTGTTTTGAATACCATGATGTGATGACCTTGTGTAATAACAAGGTTTATAACAAAAGAGTTTGTAAAATCCTTTAAAAGAACATTTGAGTAAAACTGTTATAAGACAATTCAAGAAAACATTATAAAATCCTTTTAGTAATAAGGGTTTAATAGTAAATAATTCCTTTGAAACAGTTGACAATTTCCTTAAACAGTTGAAGAATCACTTGGATTCATAAGATAAACCTGTAATATTTATGAATGCACATAAACTGTGCAATGAAACAAGATTGAAATAGCGGTTTTTGATCACGTGTTCCACCCCAAAACAGTTGTAAAACAGTAAAAGAGGGGCTAAAGTTCTCACCTGTCTGCAGTAGACTCTGAACTAAAACAGTTAGCAAGTAGCAAACAGGACTTCTAACTTGTTCCTATAACATTGTAATCATACATAAGATATAGGATTTATAATTGTATAACTTGATTCATTGATTGACTTGTGTTCTCTTGATTATGATTGTTGTGAAAACTTGAATGTTATGTTTTGAATCTCTTGATTGATCATGGGTCCAAGAAACTTATGAAATGTTCTTTGATGCATAATTCATATGCATAAGATGATAAATTTGTTATGAACTTGATAGCCATTGATTAGTATGAATTATGAAAGGATGACCCAATTACTTTAAGGTTTAAGAATTGTGACTTGATCTTGTAATTAGGATAAATTGTAACTTAAACCAATTATGACAATTCCACATGTACTCAGAGTTTGTGGCCCCACCATGGGCCTTAAGCCCATAACACTAGGATAGACTTAATTATAGGTCCATGGGCCATTATGTTAACGAGGGCCAATTGATTATGATATTGGGTCAAGTGGGTGTGATGTTGGCCCAATTACATTTCTAACGTTCCTAATACATGTCAAGAACAATATCATACCGATCACAATATCAATGAATCGAATGAAATTGAATTGAGCCCAAGGAATTTGAGTTGGGCCTAACAATGTATAGGTAGGCCATATAAGGTTTCAAGTGACATTGGGCCAATTAAAGGTCTTAACGGGCCAAACTATTTCAATTGATCTTGGGCTAAACTCTTAACCCGATTACTAAGAGGATTGGGCCAAATATGAAGGGGTTGGGCCGGTTGGCTCATGGGCTGCCATTTTAGGCAGCGAACCCTTTGAGGTTCAGCCAAGGTTCGGCCTTGTAACAGAAGGGTTCGTCGAGTGTGTGGTCCAGGGGTTCGGCAAGGGTTTGTGAGATGACCGGCACTACAAGGTTCGTGAGGCATAAGGTCATAGCAAGGCTCGTCTGCATGGGTTCGTGGAATAATTCACATGCATAAGGGTTCGGCTTAGACAGATAGTTCGGCCAGTAAACCCTCATGGGTTCGTTTGAGTTAACTGAAGGTTCGTGATCTTAAGATGGTTCGTCGAAGACATGAAGGCTCGTGAAAGTCCCTAGAGTTCGGCTGGCAAACCCCCCACGAACCATGCAGGGTTCGTCCATGCTAACTGTGTTCACAAGGGTTCGGCTTTGGGCAGATGGGTTCGGCTTCCTGACCACGAACGAACCTGTTAATCTGCATCATCACCATCGCATAACTTCTGGATCTAAACTACGATCCAGGCTAGCACAACCTCTAGAAAGGTTTCTATAGGTGCGAAACTAGGAAGGAAGTGCAAGAACCGGCTTAAACTCACGTTTACACAATTTACACCCAAAAACCCTAATTTCGTAATTATTCAAGCATCTATACCTCGAGATCGGCTGGATGAAACCACGATATTCTTGTACTTTCTGGTAGAGTTTGTTGAGAGCTTCGCGTGGACACCAAGAACTCCGAAATCCGTTGAGAAATAAGCGAGTTACGCGCGTTTAAAGCTTGGTTTTTAGAGAGAGAGAGGGTAGACGAACTATTAGAGAGAGAAAGGGTTGTTGGTGGAATTTATGAGCATTTAAGCCTTGTTCAAGGCTTTTATAGCTCGGGTGAAATTCGGGTCCGTTTCGGTCGCTCGGTTCGCGTTTCCGGAACGTAACGCGTATTTTACGCGGTTAAAATAAAAAGAGTTATTAAACTCATTAAAATGATGAGTTTCAAAATTGTAAAAATATAAAATAATAATTTAATTATTTTTACTCTTCGTGTGTTGACGGATCGTTAAACATTCACAATTTACGTGTATACCCGCAATCGCGTACGTTTTCCGATCGTATTAAAATATTTAGAGTCGTTTAATCGTAATTATAAGTTCAACATTCGTATTATTATGGATCGTCACCCATAACTATACTCAGTCTCGCTTACAGATTACGATCTTGGTTGAATTAATTAATTGTTATACTATTCGTCTCAACACTACGCACTAACACTAACCTGTTACACCGAACGCAGTATATGTATAGGGCTCACTCTCGCTGCCCACCACTGTTTCGATATAACAAGTTACTGTTCTTGCTTAGTGAAATCGACTGTAAATAGATAATACATACTTGTTTTCTGACTACTAAGATCCTGTAACACACAAGCACACATTATGAACATACTGAAACACATTGATTGAACTGAAACTGAACTGACACTGTTCTAACACTGTTTACAACTACATGACTATATGCACAAATGTTACAGAAAGCAAAAACCATCGTCGTGTTCGTTCGAATGACGATTCGAACGAATACGCGCGATGGTGACGCGATTTGACGAAACGAAACGAAACACGACACGAAACGATAATAATTTTAATTAAATAAAATATTTAACATTTTACAATTTTGAAACTCATCAAATTAATTAAAATAACCTTTTTACTTATTTATTATGATTTACGCGTAATTTTCCGGATACGCGACGAATTTACGAACCGAGCAACCAAAACGGACCCGGACACCACCCGAGGTATAAAAACCCTAGAATGAGGGTTTTCTTTCATTTTTACACCCACAATTCCTCCTCTCTCTCTCTTTTCCGGCCATCAACAAAAACACCATTTTCACACCTTCAAAACATCATATCTCCTTCGTTTCTAGCCCGATTTGGGTGATTCTTTCGCCCACGCGAAGCCCTTGACGCGCTCTACATAGAAGTACAAGGGATCTGAAGTTTTGTCCACTGAAATCGAAGGTATGATGCTATGCAAGTTCACGAAAATAGGGTTTTCATATGGATTGATACACGTACACATACATAGCCGGATCCTTCACCCACCTTTCGTACACATCATCACCTGGGGTCGAACCTACATGTTGAAATCTCATGAGAACATCCAGGCTTGAGGCTCGAACTTGATGATGATGGGGAAAAGATTTCGGCCGAACCTTCTGTTAGCGGGTCTTGTGATTTGCCGAACCCATCATCAGCTTGGATGAGACTTACGTTGGCCACGAACCCTAGACATGCTAAACGAACCCTGGATGCCTTCTCAGCCGAACCAGTCGACCACCGAACCCTACCCCATGTGGACGAACCCTTGGTCGAACCTGCATGCCACTCGCGAACCCTCCTAGTCACCGAACCATCTACAGTAGCCGAACCCATGAGGAAGAACGAACCTATGTGAGGCCGAACCTTTGGCTCGTCACAGGTTATTCACGAACCTGTGCAAGGTTGGGACCACGAACCATGATGCTAACCTCCCTTCTACGAACCTTCCATGGGTAGCACCGAACCTTTTTGCATATGTCTGAGCCGAATCTTGTTTCAAGTTGAACGAACCCATCATGAAGCCACACCCACACCCAACGAACCTTAGGGTTCGCTGGAAACATGCGACCTCGCTGCTACCCTCTTGTCCAGCCGGTTTATCATGGGATTTATTATTCCTTTAGTTCGGCCCACTTAGAGTTAAACATAGTCAACAACCTACCTTGGCCCAAGAGAACTAGGTGGCCCAACTGATAGCAGGCCCAACATCAACCAGATTTGACAACGACCATGTTTGGCCCAGGTTATGGCCTTCGGCCCACGCAGGATTCTCAACATCAAAACGTTAGTCAGCCAGCCTAAGCCCAAGGCCCATACACGGTTTCGGTCCAATAAATGATATCTGGTCCAAGAGACCATTTGGCCCACACGATCATCCTCGGCTCACTTTTTGTACACTAGGCCCAAACACACATTAATTGGCCCAGCCGATCGGCCCAAGACCATGTTCTATTCGACCCGTAACTCGTTTCGACTCAATAACAATCGATTCACATGAAAAAAGAAATGGTATTTTACTATAAGGGCAACAAGAGTTGAGTTGGATCATAAAACATAACCTATGACATTTCAAAGGTGTTAGATAATAATTTTAAGTTTTATACTTAGAATACTTTTGTTATGATAACTATTCAAGTAATCAATACTTTAATAAACAAAAGGGTGCTAGGTTAAAACAAGTGGATTGGGTATTATTGAGATGAATTGCAAGTTAGTTGGGCCAAATATCAAAGACTGAGACTGAGACACACGGGTGTTAATCAACTTTAGGGTTAACACGTACACTCACATCAATTGCAATAATTTGATACTTAGGAGTCAAAAACAATGTGAAATTAATATAGGATCGTGAAACAAACTCAAGTGTAAACAAGAGCGCGTGTATATCTACATTTAAGCTAAGTCAACCTCTACAAAAACAAGGTGAGTTCATATGCCCCTTTTACTTTAATCTTAACTGATTTTAAACTCTCGGGGCTGAGAAACATGTTTACTTTTAATTATTTAAAAGTTTTGCTTAACATGTTATTTATACTTTGATTTTGATAATATCAAATTGCTTATTATCGCTTATGATTGCATGCATGCTTGTATCATTATGAGATAACAGGGAAACTCAGATGATTATAATAATATAAATTCTTAATCATCAACACATTAGAATAACATAGTTGTAAGATTATACCTTATAACACTTAGTTATTTCCACATGAGCAAACATTTAGACGGTTTACACATAAACAGTCAACGAGAACAATCCCACATTGAGGCTTTGGGATCACATGTATTACAGTAAATGATGATCATGATAACGTAACTTCATGGGATTCTTATCATTTACACATAATTAACACGATGTAATAAGACAAGTTCTTATTCGACTTTGTTAATCACACGAGAACAATCCCACATTGAGGCTTTGGGATCACATGTATTACAGTAAATGATGATCATGATAACGTAACTTCATGGGATTCTTATCATTTACACATAATTAACACGATGTAATAAGACAAGTTCTTATTCGACTTTGTTAATCATACGAGAACAATCCCACATTGAGGCTTTGGGATCAAATGGATTACAGTAAATGATGATCATGATAACGTAACTTCATGGGATTCTTATCATTTACACCTAATTAACATAATGTAATAAGACAAGTTCTTATTCAACTTTGTTAATTACATGAGGACAATCCCACATGGAGACTTTGGGATCACACGGCGGAATAGAGGTGAATGGAATGCATTGTAATCTGATTACGTGAGGATTACAATGGATTTCATTTGGGCTCTATACGTTGCATTGAGATTACATTACAAATAGTTAACTAATACTTTTAATATTTAAAAGTGAAACAACAGTTAACCCCATAACTATAGAATAATTCAAGGAATAGATTGAATAAATCTAACATCCTTAACACATATATTGGTTATCAATACTTCGGTTTGATAATTGCAACGTTATCATATTATTATTCTATACATGAGAACACAGATGATCAAGGAAGAGGTAAACATGTGAATTGAGAGTGGGAATCAATAGTTGTATTACAAGTAGTGTGGAGTTCTAGTGGTGTTGTGGTGGGATGTTGGCTAGGGCTTAGTTCCCTTACATATGCCCTATATATAAGCAACACTACTAGGATGATATAGTACTTGTGACTATAACTATTGAGGAGCCATTGGATGAACAAGTGAAACAGACAATCATACAAGTAACATATTATCATTGTGAATGTGCTGTGAATGAATCAAGGTTTTACATTAACGTACTTATGAACTCACCAACCTAGTGTTGACTTTGTTTAAATACATGTTTCTCAGGTGATGAACAGGTGTAGATACTTTCATGCAAGGATTTAGCTAGTGGACTTTTAGAAGACCTAGCTTTATTTTGTGTTGCATGCTTTTGGGAACAAGAACATGAATTATTTTTTGTATATCTTGTACATATACAAGATATAGATACATTGATTCTTTTTGGTAGATTTACTTGATTAAATTATGAACGATACTGTGTAATTTAATCTTGTAATTCTATATCATGGATGTGTTAGAAATTTCTCATTTAATTATCATGTGCTATGTAAACAATCTGATCATTCGATTATCACTCATGATATCGCGCCCCGGGAACCTTCCGCTCGACGGGAAAACACGATCCGTTCCCGCCGGCCTGGGGTGTGACATGATTATATGTTGGTTTTCGTGCAAACAGTCTTTGGACTGTTTACACTCATTGTACATACTTGCTGTTAGTTTGGGTTGCAGCTCATCCATGTAATTCATTTATTGCTTTAAACATATGCCTTATATTACAAGTTCATGTTTCAAATGTTAAACCTATTGTTCTCACCAACTACTTCTGTAGTTGACAGTTACTTTTCACGTGTTTCAGGTAATCAGGTGTAAGGCATTTTAAGGACAACTAAGGAGACCGCTTAAGATAGAACAAGATGAAGAAACATGCTAGGATGGATTTAGAAACACACTAAAATCCTGATTGTTTAATTGTCTTGTTTGAAGTCTTATTTTGTAAACTGTATTTTGGGTCTTTAGTTGTCATTCTTTTGGTAGATAGATTGTCTGTAACTAAACAACTGTCTAAACATTATGAAACTTAGAAATCCATTGTGGTTGTTCTTATTCAATACTTGTGCATGATTCAACTACTCATACGTCACCGCGCCGTGGATTCCGCACGCGGCGCAGGGGGTGTGACCGGTTGGTATCAGAGACAAGGTTGTAGAGAACTAGGAAAAACCCAATGTTTAATTACCTAGACTATAACCTAAGCTACCCAATAGGACTAAGTGCTATAGGCTTGAGGATACTTAGGATCTATGTAACTTAAGTAAGCATTAAGTCTACATTAAGCTTGAAAGATCTTAGGGATACTCTTATAAGATTAGATATCGAGCCAAGGAGTTTGAATCGGAATTCTATAATTTTAGAAACCGAATTAAATTTCTCACATATATTCATTTAAGGATTTCAGAGGTAAGGATCTGTATTCTTAGTATCCTTGATCTGAAATTCTCACACAGAGTTCATTAAAGGATTCCAGAGGCAAGGATCTGTATTCTTAGTATCCTTGATCCGGAATTCTCAATCAGAGTTCATTATAGGAATTTAGAGGCAAAGATCTGTATTCTTAGTATCTTTGATCTAAAATCCTTGTCATGTTCATCATAGGAATTCAGAGGTCGAGATCTATAATTTTAGAATCTTGGATCTGAAATCCTTGTCATGTTATCATTATCAGGTATTCATTATCATAGGAACTTTATAACTTAGAATCTGTGTAACAGTATTCTTTAGTTAAAGTTCTCACAGGAGATCATTATACTCAGTACTGTAAGTATTGAGAACCTAGGTTAAGTAACCTAGGACACACATACTAAAACCCAAGGTTTTAATTTCAAGTAGATTAAGACCCAGGGTTTACACATTCATAATCATAGTCAATCAAGAGTTGGAATCTTAGCTTCAAATACAAACGGTGGATTAACGCTGACGTGCTGGGGTAAGTGGTGGGCGGTGAGAACTAGCCCTATATATAAGCTTATTTCGGTATGTCAGGGGGAATCCGGCGTTCGTATTTGAAGTAAAGATTCGGGAGCAACTGGAATCATTGAACATTAGTCAAACACATGAGATACAATCATTTGGGATACAAACATTGGTGAATCAAATCATTGTGCTATTCAAACTTGGATGAGTCAAACATTGTGTGTGAATCAATCAAGTTGTGAACATTCTTTCAATGCAAACCTTAAGTGAAATTCTTAAGTGATTACATCATTAGTACTTACTAACATAGTTTAACAATAACAATGTAGAGCACGCATATGATTTAGTTCTACATGTTAACAACTGTTAGTAGGTGCACACATAACATAATCATAGTTCAATCATGGATTTAATCATAGTTCAAATTGATCAAAGATCATGGGATTCTTAATCAATGGAATATGCATGGAAATCAGTACAAACATGTGGCCAAATGCTAGCAAGGACATGATCGTGGTATATCGAAGCGATGGTGGGATGGCGTCTGGGCTGGCAGTTTGCTTGACCCTTTCGTATGCCCTATATATAAGCTATCTCGGTATATCGGGAAAGTGTCAGTGTGTAGGTTTGGTGGAGTGAGATCATGGAACATCATACACATTCACATGAGAAGTATACTAATAAGCTAATTGCTTATACGTGTACATGCTCATATTACAATTGAATGATAATACTAGTAGTATGGATATATTACTAATTTTATCATGCAAATTCAATTGTATCCTTTCTCATTACTGACCCACTTGTGGCTTCTATTCGTAGAATGCCTCCCCGACGTGATCCCAACGGAGAGGGTTCGACAAGTGGCAACGACGATGAGATCAACAAGATTGCCCGAGCCATCGCTATACATATGAGGGATGTCATTCCGGGTATGGTCACTGATGTCACCCAGAATCTTCGGGGAAGTACCAGTGATTCAGCACATAACTCCAATGCTACCAACACTGGAACTGCTAACTTCACTTTCAAGCAACTCAATGATGCTAAACCTCCTAAGTACGCTGGTACCGAAGGAGCTACTGGCCTACTGCTGTGGCTGGAGAGCATCGAGGATATTCTTGATTTCACGGGATGTCCTGAAAATCTGAAGGTCAAAATGGCCTCGAGCGCTTTTCACAAAGGCGCACTCACCTGGTGGAACTCTAAGAAGAACACCAGAGGACGGGAAGTTTCATTAGCTTTACCATGGGAGGATTTCAAGAAGTTACTTGTGGATAAGTTTTGTCCACGACATGAGCTGAAGAAACTTGAGGTGGAGATGTGGAATCTGGTGCAAGACAGTGGTGAGAACGCGAAGTATACAACTCGTTTTCATGAGTTGTGCATTCTGGTGCCACACCTGGTTACTCCTCTATCTCGTAGAATTACATCGAAGGCTTACCTCTAGTTTTCAGGGGAACTGTGATATGGAATAACCCCACTACTCTAGAGGCAGCAATTCATCTTGGAGCTAGCCTTACTGAAGAATACGTTAAGTCTGGGGTGCTCACCCGAAAGGGGTACAAGAGAACACAGATTGATGAAGGCAAGAAGCCTGAACAACAACATCACAAGAAGAAAAAGCAAAAGACAATCAAGAACTTTACAGCCCTGACTGCAGTTACACCCACTCATGCCACACCCATTACTGCTATGCCACAATCTGCAACAGTCAGAAAGGCTTATACTGGTCTGTTTCCACTCTGCACCAAATGCCAATATCATCACCTACCCAACACTCCATGCAAAAAGTGTCTCAAGTGTGGGCGGATGGGACACTTGGCAGCTACATGCCGATCTGCACATCTTGCTGGTGTAACAACTGCTGCCACAACTCCTACTGCTACAGGTGGAAGGGCCTGTTATAATTGTGGAGCAGAGGGACACTTCAGAAACCAGTGTCCAAAACTCAACAACAACACTGCTACTGCTCGTGCTTTTATTATAGGAGCTGCCGAAGCACGCGAGGAGCCAGCAGTTGTCACTGGTACATTTCTCCTTAATGGTCATTATTTTTCTATCATATTTGATCCTGGTGCTGATAAAAGCTTTATCTCTGCTCATACTGCTTCTTTGTTTAATATGCAACCATCTGTACTTACTGCACCTTATACCGTTGAAGTAGCCAATGGTAAAACCATAGTTGTGGATTCCATAATACATGGTTGTGAATTAAGATTAAACGACCATCTTTTCTGCCTCGATCTTATTCCTATGACTCTCGGAAGCTTCGAAGTTGTAGTAGGAATGGATTAGTTATCCAAAAACCATGTCGAAATCGTATGTTCGGAGAAACTCATTCGAATTCCTCTACCGTCCGGCGAAACGATGAGAGTTTACGGCGAGAAACCCTGTCGCGGATTGAAGATTGTATCGTGCATCAAGGCGAGGAAGTATCTGAAGAAGAAATACTATGCGTTCCTAGCACACTTGATGGAAAAGAAACCTGAAAAGAAAGCAGTTGGCGACGTTCCAGTTATCAGCGATTATCCCGATGTATTTCCAGAAGACTTGCCTGGACTGCCACCAGTCCGACAAGTGGAGTTTAGAATTGATCTCGTCCCTGGAGCAAACCCAGTGGCGAAATCACCGTATCGATTAGCACCGTCTGAGATGCAAGAACTGTCTAGTCAGCTTCAAGAACTTATAGACAAAGGTTTCATTAGACCGAGTTTCTCACCATGGGGAGCTCCGGTTCTCTTTGTCAAGAAGAAAGACGGTTCGTTTCGTATGTGCATCGATTATCGTGAGCTAAACAAGTTGACAATCAAGAACAGATATCCCCTACCTAGGATCGATGATCTGTTTGATCAATTACAGGGAGCGACTTGTTTCTCTATGATTGATTTACGATCCGGTTATCATCAGTTACGAGTAAATGATGAGGATTTAGGACTCGATATGGACACTATGAGTTTGTGGTTATGCCATTTGGGCTGACCAATGCACCGGCAGTGTTCATGGACTTGATGAATCGAGTTTGCAGGCCATATTTAAATCAGTTTGTTATTGTCTTTATCGACGATATTCTGATTTATTCCTAGTCGGAACAAGAACATGAAGATCATTTGAGGAAAGTCTTAGAGTTACTAAGAGCTGAACAACTTTATTCTAAATTCTCAAAATGTGAATTTTGGCTAAAGGAGGTCCACTTCTTAGGACATGTCATAAACAAGGATGGAATACATGTAGATCCAGCAAAGATTGAGGCGATTAAGAACTGGACTACCCCATCTACCCCAACAGAGATTCGTTCATTTCTGGGGTTGGCAGGCTATTACAGAAGGTTCAATGGGAACTTTTCAAAGATCGCCTTGCCACTTACCACACTAACCCAGAAAACTCAAGCATTTATATGGGGACAAAAACAAGAAGATGCATTTCAACTTCTTAAGCAGAAGTTATGCAACTCCCCTATCCTTAGTCTTCCAGAAGGCAGTGATGATTTCATTGTCTATTGCGATGCTTCAAACCTTGGTCTCGGTTGTGTACTTATGCAGCGGGAAAAGGTGATTGGCTATGCTTCAAGACAACTTAAGGTTCACGAGAAGAATTATACTACTCATGACCTTGAGTTAGGAGCTGTGGTCTTTGCATTGAAGATTTGGAGACACTACCTGTGTGGTACTAAATGTGTCATTTATACAGACCACAAAAGCCTGCAACACATTCTTAATCAGAAAGAACTCAACATGAGACAACGGCGTTGGGTTGAGCTTCTAACTGATTATGACTGTGAGATTCGTTACCATCCGGGTAAAGCCAATGTGGTAGCGGATGCTCTTAGTCGTAAGGAACCAGTCAAATCAATTCGTGTCAAAGCCATGGAGATCAACACACAGCCAAACTTGAAGGATTTGATTCGTATTGCACAACAACAAGTAGTAACAGACAATCAGCTTAAGACAGACTTAGACTGCGGAATTGAGAAGAAACTGGAACCTCGATCTGACGGAGTGTTATATCTCAACGGCCGCATCTGGATTCCAAAGTAAGAAGAATTGCGCACGCTCATCTGTGATGAGGCTCATAAGTCTCGATACTCAGATCATCCTGGAGCAGATAAGATGTACCAAGACTTGCGGGCATCTTACTGGTGGCCAGGAATGAAGAAAGACATAGCACTGTATGTGGGAAAATGTCTTACATGTTCAAAGGTCAAAGCAGAACATCAAAAGCCTTTTGGACTTCTGCAGCAACCTGAAATTCCTCAATGGAAATTGGAACAATTTTCCATGGATTTCATAACCAAGTTGCCGAGAACTCCGCGAGGATTCGATTCGATTTGGGTGATCGTTGATCGACTCACCAAATCTGCTCATTTTCTCCCGATCCGAGAGGATTACAAAATGTAGAAGTTAGCTACATTGTACATCAACAAAATCATTGCGCGTCATGGTACTCCAACATCAATCATTTCTGATCGTGATAGTCGCTTCACTTCTCGCTTCTGGCAAACATTGCAAAAGGCTTTGGGAACTCGTGTTAATCTTAGCACGGCGTATCATCCTCAAACCGACGGTCAAAGCGAAAGGACTATCCAAACACTCGAGGACATGCTACGTTCTTGTGTGATTGACTTTGGTGGGAGTTGGGACACTCATCTTCCACTCATTGAGTTTTCGTATAACAACAGCTACCATACAAGCTTTCAATGTGCACCATTCGAGGCGCTGTATGGTAGAAAGTGCCGATCACCGGTCTGTTGGACCGAGGTTGGTGACTCACAGGTCGTAGGACCAGAACTTATTCAGGAAACATCAGACAAAATCACAATCATTCAATCAAGGCTTAAGGCCGCACGAGATCGGCAGAAGAGTTATGCTGATCGTCGTCGGAAACCACTTGAGTTTCAAGTCGGTGACCGAGTCTTACTCAAAGTTTCTCCCTGGAAAGGCGTTGTCCGATTTGGGAAGAAAGGGAAACTTGCACCAAGGTACGTTGGACCTTTTGAGATCCTGGAAAGGATTGGTCCCGTAGCCTACAAACTCAGACTTCCAGTGGAGCTAAGCAATGTTCACGATACTTTTCATGTATCAAATCTTAAGAAATGCTTGGCAGAACATGATGTTCAGATTCCACTGGAAGACATTCAGATTCAGAACAACCTGCAATTCATAGAACGTCCGGTCGAAATCATGGATCATGGGGTCAAGAAACTTAAACGCAGCCGTATCCCGATCGTAAAGGTACGATGGGAGGGCAAACGCAGTGCTGAGTTCACCTGGGAACGTGAAGACCAGATGAAGCTTAAGTACCCTCATCTTTTTACAGTACCTTCGGCTAGTTAATTTCGGGACGAAATTCCCTTAACTAGGGGAGACTGTAACATTTGTACATTTAGTCACGGTAGTTGTAAACAGTGTTAGAACAAATGTGTTTTCATATGAAATCAGTTAATGTGATTCATGTGTTCATAATGTGCTTGTGTGTTAGGATCTTTATTATTTAGGAACAAGTATGTATTATTTATTTACAGTCGAGTTCGCTAGGCAAGAACAGTATCGTATTATATCGAAACAGTGGTGGGACGGCGTCAGGTACGGCAGATAGCTGGAATCTGGGGTATGCCCTATACATATACTGCGTTCGGTGTAATGGGATAGTGTTAGTGTGTAGTGTTGAGACGAATATTATGACAATTAATTAAACAAAAGTCGTAATACGTAAGCGAGACTGAGTATAGTTATGGGTGACGATCCATAATGATACGAATGTTGAACTTATAATTATGATTAAACGCTTTAATGAGGTATGATCGAATGAAAAATCTGGAGGTATGATCGAATGAAAAATCTGGAAAATAGGGTTTTTGTGGGTTTTTGTTCAAACTTGACACCTAGCCGATTCTTGCACAACCATTTCGAGTTTCGCACCTATAGCAACTTTCCCTGATGGTAGATTAACTTAGATAGAGATCTGGAACCAGAGATTCGATGATGATGCTGATGAAGATCGACAGGTTCGGTGATGGTTGAGGTTGCCGAACCAATGGGAGGTTGCCGAACCCTCATTTGGCGAACCAATGTTGAAAACGAACCCATGGTTCGTTGGTCACAGGCAGCCGAACACTAATGGGTCTCACGAACCTGCACGAACCTTCTATGCATGCCACGAACCCCGATATGCCAAACCTATGTGGATTTCTCAGCCGAACCCTCATGCATGTACTCACGAACCCTAATCGCCATGCACGAACCTTCGAGATCATCATCAGCCGAATCTCCATTTGATGACCGAACCCTTGCCAGTAGACGAACCTAAGGATAGCCATGCGAACCTTAACTCACTGGCAAACCTGCATGTGGCCTTCCTGTTCACGAACCCTTGGTCTATGGCGAGCCTTCACAAACCTACATGGTTCGTTGCATGCAAGCCGAACCCTAGGGTATCATCTCATGAACGAACCTATGTACTTGGATGCACCACCGAACCTAAGCAAACCTTCCCTGGACTAGACTTTGGCGAACCTTAGGCTAGAACCATAGAAGGTTCGCTGCCCAAGTTGGCAGCCCATGATCCTTTCAGCCCAACCCAATTATACTTGGCCCAATTCCGTTAGTAATAGGCCATAGGTTAAACCAAGCCCAAGGGAGTTAGATCGGCCCATTATAATCTTTAATTGGCCCAATATTGCCCTAGGAAACTTACATGGTCCACATACACATTGGTTGGCCCAACTAAATTCCTTTGGGCCCAATCCAATCCCATTCGGTCCATTATGATTCTAATTGGCTAAATAATATCCTTGGCGTTTTACAAGGTCTATATACACATTGTTGGCCTAACACCACATCTAATTGGGCTATTGTTAACTTACAAGGCTCATGGACTTTGATTTAGCCCATCATGGTTTCATGGGCTCAAGGCCCAAATGTTTGGCCCACAACTTAAGAAGTTGTGATTTGATCTTAGTAGGTTATGTTATAACCTAATGTAACTATGAGGTCAAGTCACAATCCCAAAGAACTTAAAACAATTGGAACAACTCTTCAAAATACATGTTAAACAATGGTCATCAAACATCATCAACACTTGTCATTTTATGCATAAGATTTGTGCATAAAAGAAACATGACACCTATTTTCATGAATCAATGATCAATCAAGTGACTCAAATCATGATATTCAATATACACAACATTTCTAAACATGAGATCAAGTATTCATGAGTTAATCAAGTTCAAGAGAACACAAGTCAATCAATGAATCAAAGTTTATACAATTATAAATCTTATATCTAATGTATGATTACAATGATATAGGAACCAGTTAGAAGTCCTGTTTGCTACTTGCTATTTGTCATAGTTCAGAGTCTACTGCAGACAGGTGAGAATATTAGCCCCTCTTTGAACTGTTGTTCAACTGTTTTGAGGTGGAACACGTGATCAATTACACTGTTTACATTTGTATTTCATTATACAAGATATAGGCTATTTTACAAACATTACAGGTTCATGGTACAACTTCATCGGAGTATCCAACTTTATCAAAGGATTTTATCATCTATTAAACACTTTCTATCAAAGAGATTTAATAAAACTTTCCAGAACTGTTTATATCTGTTTTACTCAAATGGTTTTATAAATGACAAACACATTTAAATGATTTTGATTTATAAACTGTTTTACTATAAACTCTTGTTTTCAAAAATAACCTTTTCTAAACCTTGTTACTATACAAGGTCATTATCCTATGTATTCAATTAATGGTCTCAAACAAAGGATTCATTTCATGGTATTCAAACAAAGGATTCATTTCATGGTGTCAAACAAAGCATTCAACTCATAGTGTTTCAAACAAGGTTTTCAAATCATGTTATCAAATAAGGCATTAAATCTTTGGTTTTAAAGCAAGGTTCAAAAGCATGGTGTCCACTTTTGTGAACGAACTTATAAACACATCAAGTTTCATATTCATTAGCGTTAGTCCTGGGTGATCACAACAAGGGAAAGCGGACACATTTGGGCAGGCCAATTTCTGGAGTTAGCTTTTAAATTTGTTTTATAAGCTAACTGTAGATTTCGGTTTCGTATGGCTTTATCATTGTTGATGACTAATTTTCTGACTCCAAACGTAGTTTGGGACTTGATTATATGTTGGTTTTCGTGAAAACAGTCTTTGGACTGTTTCCACTCATTGTACATACTTGATGTTAGTTTGGGTTGCAGCTCATCCATGTAATTCATTTATTGCTTTAAACATATGCCTTATATTACAAATTCATGTTTCAAATGTTAAACCTATTGTTCTCACCAACTACTTCTGTAGTTGACAGTTACTTTTCACGTGTTTCAAGTAATCAGGTGTAAGGCATTTTAAGGACAACTAAGGGGACCACTTAAGATAGAACAAGATGAAGAAACATGCTAGGATGGATTTAGAAACACACTAAAATTCTGATTGTTTAATTGTCTTGTTTGAAGTCTTATTTTGTAAACTATATTTTGGGTCTTTAGTTTTCATTCTTTTGGTAGATAGATTGTCTGTAACTAAACAACTGTCTAAACATTATGAAACTTAGAAATCCATTGTGGTTGTTCTTATTCAATACTTGTGCATGATTCAACTACTCATACGTCACCGCGCCGTGGATTCCGCACGCGGCGCAGGGGGTGTGACAAATCGAAATACGATACGAGCGTTGGATTCGGAAAGGTGACGATCTTTACGAATACGTACGTAAGTAACGCGTTTCGAAGAGATAACGGAATAATATTAAACGATATTAAATTAATAAATGGAAATTTAAAACGTTTATTAGAAATCACAACCTAAAACATAACCGAATAAATCGTGTTATTTAAGTAAATAAATTAACGAAAGATAAAGGAATTTATTTTATGAATCGACTTTAATTAAAATCATTCTATGAAAAACGAAATGTGCGTATTTTAAGGTTTATGTTTTAAATATAATTTATGATAATAACCGGACATCTTACAATTTTAACGCGATATAAACGAGACTGAGCACACGACGATTACACGGGTTATTAAAGAAGAAGATTTCCATTTTCTTCTTCATTTCAAACAAACCCTTTCTCTCTCTAACCCACCAAAAACGCCCCATCTCTCTCTCTCTACCTTCTCTCTAGATTTTCTCCTCCATTTCTCATCGGATTCGCGAGATCTTGGTGCCAAGGTGTTCGTGTGATCGAGAGGAACGAAAAGATACGAAGAAATCTAACTTTTGGTCGACATTTTGCGGTAAATGTGAAGTTTCTTTTTGGGTTTTACTAAAAAACTTAATATGTTTAAGATTCACCAACTAGAACCAAGTTTAGGGTTTTCCTTCATGTAAATTGAGTTAGTACTAGACTGGGGATACCATGGCCGAACCAGTAAAGCTTAGAACACAAGGATGATGATGATGATGAACAGTGCAGGTCGTGTGATGCAGGTCGGCGAAGCTCCTGTTGGCCGAACCTCCCCACAGCCGAACCTTCTTTGGTGCGAACCCTAGGGTGGCCGAGCTCCTTGCCGAACCTATGCCACCACCGAACCTTTCTCTGAAATGAACCCTACAGCCGGCCATGAACCTGGTGCAAGTAGCCAAACCTTGGCCATGCAACCTCTAGAAAGGCCAAACATTTGCACCTTAGCCGAAGCTTAAAGGCTACGAACCTTGATGGCCGAATCTGGGTCTTTTTCTCGACTTAGCCAAACCCAGGAACCATACGAACCTATGGCTGCTGGTCCACATCACTGGCCGAACCTCCATCTTAAACAAACCATAAGGTGATACGAACCTAGGGACGAGCTTAGGGGCTGCTTAACCTTATTGTAGGCAGCGAACCTAGGGGGAAAGAGGGGAAAATGAACCATGAGCTAGCCGAGCCTAGAGACTAAGTACACCCATTGCATGCCTAAGGATTATAAGGCCACCATGTAAAGGTAAATCTTAAATAAATTAAATTCAAGGTGGTCAAGGTAATCAAATAGGCATGCATGTAAAGGTATGCGTATGATTAAGGACATCACCTTTATCAAACATATCTATGAGTTGTACATAGGACCTCAAGACCTGGTTACCATCATTTGATAAATAAAAGCTAACAAGAGTAATCTACATTGGATGAACAATCAATTACAAAACCCTAAGTATCTCATTTTAACTTAGGATAAATAAACTAAGTCAAGAAAATACTTAGTGATTAAAAGTTAATACTTATGAACACGAAACACACGATGATTACAGGTTGGTTGAGTTGCTTTTGATTTTGTATACGCGAGCGCGCATTCTACGAAAACACTGATTCTAAGGACTCAGGTGAGTTTTCATAACCTCCTTTTTAAACTATTTTGTTTTCAAACTCGGAGGTGAAGCATGTATACTAATATTTAAAAATATTAATTTGATAACACATGGGTGACACCTAGATTATCAAAATGATATTCAGATTATTGACTTATCATTGATTATTGATGGATTGATGTTGATTAATACTATTCCATGAATCATTGTTGATTGAGTTGACTTCGGTCCTCCGCGATGATTGAGTTGCTGTTGGTTAGTTGACTAACGTCCTCCTCAGTGATTCCACTGTTGGTTGACTTGACTACGGTGCTCCGCAGCGCATGAAGACACTTATAGGAATATCGTTGGTTGAGTTGACCGCGATCCTCCGCGATGATTCCGCCGTTGATTGAGTTGACTGAGGTCCTCCGCGGTAACTTATGTTGATATGATTATGGTGAATATTGATTGAGTTGTGATTGGTTGATTATATGTGGATAAGGATTTATGATTATTTGAATTATGTGATTATTGCGTATGTGTGACACCCGACAATTTCAGGTAAAATTGCAACTCTTGCATTCTATGTATTTCACATTCATATTTGTTGCATTTCATTTAATTATGTTTAATTAGATGAGTAGAAAACAAACAACTGCGAAACGATAGTTCGAGGAACTATCGAATCGTACATTGCACATTGGTTTTGGGAAACCAAGTGTGGCAAACACAACACTAACGCAAAACAATAATTCGGGGAATTATTGAATTGAGCATTACACGTTGATTAGGATTAATCAAGGGTGCAAACACTTCGTAAGACACGAACACAAACTATCGAAGATAATTCGAGGAATTATCGAAACACACACACGAGTCTCAGGAACGTTGGTGATCAATCAAACTATGTGTTATTATATGATTATGTGCTAAACATGCATTAGTTGTTTAGGATAAACGTGAGGAATCGAGTACGAGCGAAATCGAATAATCAAAATCGAAAAACATGAAAATGGACTCATTGCCGTACGCGAAGACCCCATGGCGAAAGGCTTCGCGGTACGCGAAGCAAACCGGGAGTCGGGAGTCCCGAATTCCGTCGCGGTACGCGATAAGATTTTTGATCGGCCTTCGCGGTACGTGAAGGCCATGCAGATCAAAATTTTTACAAAAACAATCCCCAATTCATTTGTTCGGTCTTTACCCCAAACCACCGAGCATTCCCATTCAAGATCGACGGAAATCCATCTAAATCAACCCTCTAACCCTCTGGAATCACCTTGGAAGCTATCATTTGGAGTTTGGAAGCCATTGAAGCACAAGGAAGGTGTTGAGGATCATCCACTAGCTTGGAGCAACCATCAAACCAGTAGATCATCATCATCAGAAGCTGTTCAAACATAAATTCTAGCTGCAAAGGTAGTTTTACGAGCTTATCTAGTGTTAGATCGAACGTGCAATGGGTGAAAACCCACATGCATGAACATCCACCCACATTCAACTCCATGTGGCTAACGAGCACGAATTTGTTGGTGATTTGATGTATTATTTGATTAGATCTACTGATATTAGCATAAGATTGATTGGATTTGAGTTTGGTTGAGTTATTGTTGATTTGATGATGATTTCGGTAAACTTGCCATAAATGGAAACTTTTTTGTTGCAAATCATAGATTTGTGATGATCTAGGCATGTTAGGCATGTCTAGATGTTGTCAAATGCATATTGGAGTGTTTAGAAACACATTTGGATATTTGATTTTGTCAAAAATGTGATTTTGTAAGAACTTGCTAAATAAGGAAACTTTTGTAAATCAGAAGAGGGCTTTTGATGTTTACGAATGTTTTGATGATTTGTGATCATTGTGATATGTTTAAAAATGATTTCTAAACATATTGGAAACTTGGATTGTGAAAACGAGTTTTAAACGGATACTTTCCAAATAAGGAAACTTTATTTGGGCAAAATAGCATCGATGGCGATTTATGCGCAAACGATGTGTTTTAAGTGTATAAACATGTTTTTACAAACATACTAGAGTGAATTGTTTTACGAAATGGGATTTCATAACCATACTTTCCAAAAATAGAAGCTTTCCAAATATAGAAAGTTTCCCCGAAACGGAAACGTTACAATTTTCAAAACTTGCTTTTGTGAAAACATCATGATTGGTTATAGGAATGCATGTTGGTGTCTTATTTGCATTAAGGCACATAAACACAACAAACGTGTCACCAACGATTCGTCGAGTCTCACCGGTCAACACACACACACACTCGGTTGAGCACACCGACACTTGGAGTTGTATGGAATACAACACACCACAAAACACATACTCACACCTATATGGTTATAGGTACATACTAGCCGGTGCTAGCCTTCGCAAGACGGGAATACGCACATACCGGAACTGCTAATCAGGTGAGTTCACGGCCCCCTTTTTACATTTTCTACCTTTGGGGGAGAAAACATTGAATACAACTGTTTTTGAACAACATACACATTTACTTTGGTTACATTTGTACATGCTAATATCGTATATGCGTATGTGTGGCATTCATCCACAAAACTGATAAGTCCTCATTAAACACACCTAGAACCGTTAATAGCGCGTTGTGCTTAGCGTGGAAATTCTGAATTGTACTATTTGGGCCTGACAAGCCCCACCGTTGCGCGCCGTATGGCCACCCCGACTGGAGGTCGGAACAGTGTATAATTGAGCAAACAACATTGCCATATCTTGGATAGATATGGCGGGAGGCAGCGTGTTAGCTTCGGTTGCGAACTCGCATATGGTATAACTCATATTGACTAGCTATCAATGGATATTGCATTTGTATTGAAATGTAAACCTGCAAACACTTACTTTAAACATTTTGATGTTTAATGCTGATATATAACCTGTGCTCTCACCAACCTTTGTGTTGACCTTTTTCTCGCATGTTTTCTCAGGTAACTAAGGCACGAGCACAAGGAATAGGATGCTAGGATGGAGTCCATGCATCAACTGTAGTGTCTTAGGCCATTTGATAATATTTAAACATTTGATTGTCATGTATTGTTAAACAATTTAAATCACTTCCACACTATTACTCAATGTCGTTCTGAAAACTGTTTTAATTAACGCCTCCGCAGTTTATGACTTGAATATGTTTTGAACTTATACTTCCGCAACTCTGATTTTACAAAACGGTTTTATCCAAGTTATTGGATGTACGTACGGAACTAGACATGTATCGCAACACATTGTAACTGGAGACTGCGATCCTCTAAGATCAGTCGAGTCGCGCCCCCTCACATAGGCCGGGAAGGCCGGGGTGCGACAGATTGGTATCAGAGACTCCGGTTATTGAGAATTAGGTTGCATTTAGTGAACTTAGTCTATAACCACTAGTCTCCACACAACACATAACACTTAGTATTGTGATTCTCGTATACATGACATATCTATTATACACCACATTAATCAGCACATGTGACTACCCATGACGGGGAAAAACCGATAGCTCTACATGTTTTCCTTTCATTACCCACTACACACACTATCTTGGTAATTAGACAAACTCTAACACCTATTCTGGCTATGAAGATCATGCGGGAAGACGCGGAGGACGCATGAATGCGGGAGCACGATGAAACATTAACCTCACTGCAGCTGAACTGAACGCACTCATCAACGAGCGAGTTGAGGAGGTGCTTGCTGCACGGGAAGCTACCCGTAATCAACATCAATTGAATCAATGTGACGAATTTTGTTTCACGTTCACATTACACAACAAATCACTCGTTCCCACACAACGCGTTTATCATAGTCTGAATCCAATTTCTTTCTTTACATATCTTAGGAGCAAACCCCAACCCTCCTCTATGCACATTCAAAATGTTTCTGGACAGCAAACCCCACTCCTTCAGTGGCACAGAGGGTGCCGTTGGACTATTACGCTGTGTAGAGAAGGCAGAGTCGGCCTTCGCCATGAGCAACTGCAGGAACGAGGACTGAGTCAAGTTCGCTGCAGGGACATTTGAGGGAGCTGCCCTCACTTGGTGGAACGCTACTGTTCAGAATATGGGGCTCGATACAGCCAATTCCCTACTTAGGGAAGAGTTTAAGAGGATGTTAAACCGCGAATACTGTCCTCGCGGTGAAGTGCAGAAACTAGAAACTGAATTGTGGAACCACAAGATGGTTGGTTCCGAGGTCGAAGCATATTGGCACACATGTGCCCGGAGATGGTAACACCGGCCTACAAACACATCGAGAAATACATTGAGGGACTGCCACCTCAAATTCAGGGCACGGTACTTTCGGCTGACCCCATCACCATGCAACAAGCTGTGCGACTAGCTCACAAGCTCACTGACTTGGCTGTCGCACAAGGACTCTTACCACCTTGTGGTGCTATAGCCAAACCGACCGATAACAAACGGAAATGGGAGAACACCGTAAGCAAACCCTCTAACATTCAACCACCACCACAACAGCATAATTTTGGATCAACCCAAGCTTACACCCCACCTATCCCATCCACCCAAAACCAAGGGAGCTATGCTGGAAAACACCCTAAATGCCACAAGTGCAATTTCCATCATGCACAAGGACAATGTGGCAAGTTTCAATGCCAGCGCTGTGGAAAAATGGGGCATGTAGATAAAGACTGCAAGGGTGAGCTACTGGCCAAAACCCCACAACCGCAACAACATAATCACGAAGCACCGAAAGGGTGCTATGAATGTGGGAAACCAGGACACTTCAAGAAGGACTGCCCACACTTGAAGAACAACCACAACAATCAACAAAACAACAATGGGAGCAATGGCACGAGGGGACGAGCCTTCGTGATCGGGGCTAAGGAAGCCAGAAACGACCCCAACCTCGCAACTGGTACGTATCTCTTGAACAATAATTATGCTTCTGTATAGTTTGATACTAGTGCTGAGAGAAGCTTTATATCTAAGGATTTTAGTGAGATACTGGCCATAACCCCAACACCTCTAGAGGTTGAGTATACCATAGAGCTAGCTGATGGTAAATTAATGGTAACTAAGGACATTCTGAGGGACTGCACCCTAGAGCTAGCCAATCATAAATTTAAGATTGACCTTATGCCAGTTACACTAGGCAATTTTGATGTCGTAGTGGGCATGGATTGGTTGTCTGAAAATCAAGCCAAAATCATTTGGCACGATAAGGTTGTGCGCATACCTCTCCCTAGTGGAGAAACCCTAGACATCAATGGCGATAGGTGTGACACTCCCCTGAACATCATCTCGTGCATGAAAGTTCACAAATGCTTACGAAAGGGATACACAGCCATTCTGGCGCTTATCACCAACAAGACTGAAGAGGAGAAGAAAATAGAAGACATTCCAGTCGTATGCGACTATCCCGACGTATTTCCTGAGGATCTACCAGGACTTCCACCGCCTCGACAAGTGGAGTTCCACATAGACCTTGTGCCGGGAGCAGCACCTATCGCACGAGCACCTTACCGACTTGCACCTTCGGAGATGCAGGAACTGTCCAATCAACTGCAAGAGTTGCTGGACAAGGGTTTCGTTAGACCAAGCTTCTCACCTTGGGGAGCTCCAGTACTGTTTGTGAAGAAGAAGGATGTCACTTTTCGTATGTGCATCGACTACCGTGAGCTGAACAAAGTAACAATCAAGAATCGATACCCTTTACCTCACATCGACGATCTGTTCGATCAACTGCAAGGATCAAGTTACTACTCCAAGATCGATCTGTGATTAGGGTATCACTAGTTGATTATTCAAGAGGACGATATTCCTAAGACTGCTTTTTGCACTTGGTATGGTCATTACGAGTTTTTGGTCATGCTATTTGGGCTGACTAATGCACCCGCACTATTCATGGATCTCATGAATAGAGTTTGCAAACCTTATCTAGATAAATTCATCATTGTGTTCATTGATGATATCCTCACTTACTCCAAAACCCAGGAAGAACACAAAGAGCATCTTCAATTGGCTCTTGAACTTTTACGACAGGAGAAACTGTATGCTAAACTCTCCAAATGCGACTTCCGGATTCGAGAAGTCCAGTTCTTAGGCCATGTTGTTAATGAACAAAGGATTCATGCGGATAAATCAAAGATAGAGGCAATCAAGAACTGGGAAGCACCAAAGACCCCAACTAAGGTGCGACAATTCCTAGGCTTGGCAGGCTATTAACGACGATTTATCGAAGGATTTTCAAAGATAGCCAAACCACTCACAGCTTTAGCCCACAAGGACAAGAAATATCTCTGGACTGACAAAAATGAAGCTGCATTTCAACTTCTCAGGCAGAAGCTCTGCAGTGCACCTATCTTATCTCTTCCTGATGGAACAGACGACTTCATAGTATACTGCGATGCCTCAATACAAGGACTCGGCTGTGTGCTGATGCAGCGAGAGAAGGTGACCGCACATGCTTCTCGACAATTGAAAGTCCACGAGAAAAACTACACCACCCACGACTTGGAACTTGGTGCCGTGGTATTTGCACTCAAATTCTGGAGACACTAACTGTATGGTACAAAGTGTACTATATATACTGATCACAAAAGTCTCCAACACATATTCGAGCACAAAGAACTGAACATGCGACAAGGTCGTTGGCTCGAACTCCTGAACGACTACGAGTGTGCAATTAGGTATCACCCGGGGAAGGCCAACATTGTGGCTGATGCCCTAAGTCAGAAGAACACCTCGAAACTTAAGAGAGTATGAGCTTTACAACTCACCATCCATCCCAATCTCCCAGAGCAGATGCGTATTGCCCAAGTGGAGGCACTTAAAGCAGAAAACCTAGTGGCCGAATCATTAAGGGGAATGGAGCAACAACTAGAAGTCAACGCCGATGGCTTACATTATTTCATGGAACGCGTCTGGGTTCCACATCACGGGAACTTACGAGACCTTGTCATGGACGAGGCTCGCAAATCCCGATATTCCATTCACCCTGGATTTGATAAGATGTATCATGATTTGAGGATACTCTACTGGTGGCCACACATGAAAGCCGTCATCGCTACCTACGTGAGCAAATGCTTGACTTGTGCCAAAGTCAAGGTCGAGTACCAGAAACCCTCTGGATTACTCACACAACCAGAGATCCCCATGTGGAAGTGGGAGAAAATATCCATGGATTTTATCACCACATTACCCCGTACTCCTACTGGATGTGACACTATCTGGGTAATTGTGGACCGACTGACTAAGTCAGCACATTTCCTTGCGATCAAGGAAAACGAAAAGATGGAAAAACTAGCCAGAATCTATGTCAAGGAAGTATTCTCGCGTCATGGAGTGCCAATCTCCGTCATTTCAGATCGAGACGATCGATTCACTTCAAATTTCTGGAAATCATTGCAAAAGTCACTTGGTACACGGTTGGATATGAGTACGGCATACCACCCACAAACCGATGGCCAGAGTGAATGCACGATACAAACCCACAAAGATATGCTACGAGTGTCCGTAGTAGACTTCGGCAACAGCTGGGAAACTCATTTACCATTGGTGGAGTTTTCCTACAACAACAGTTACCACACCAGCTTCAAGGCAGTGCCTTTCGAGGCCCTCTATGGCAGGAAATGCCAATCACCCATCTGTTGGGCGGAAGTGGGCGACAGTCAACTCACTGGCCCAGAACTTGTGCATGAAACAACAGAGAAAATCGTGCAAATCAAAAACCGCATGGCAGCAGCTCGCGATCGTCAAAAGAGCTACGCCGAAAAATGCCACAAGCCTCTAGAATTTCAGGTAGGAGATAAAGTCCTTCTGAAAGTTTCACCATCGAAAGGCGTCATTCGTTTTGGGATACGAGGCAAGCTAAACCCGCGGTATATTGGACCCTTCGAAATCCTGAAGAGGATTGGTCCAGTGGCATACCAACTCAACTTGCTAGCCGAACTCGATGGAGTTGACAACGTATTTCATGTCTCGAACCTGAATAAATGTTTATCTGACGAGACACTTGTAGTTCCACTGGATGAGATCCAAGTGGATGAACAACTACGGTTCGTGGAAGAACCGGTAGAGATCATGGACCGTGAGGTCAAACAACTCAAACAGAGTAAGATTCCGATTGTTAAAGTCCGATGGAACTCTAAACGCAGACCTGAATTTACGTGGGAGCGTGAAGATCAGATGATGCGCAAATATCCCCATCTCTTCAAACAGAAAATGTTGAATGCCGACGACAACGAATAAATTTCGGGACGAAATTTCCTTTCAACAAGGGGATGATGTGACAACCAGAAAAGTTTTGTTTCTCAAACACTTTTGCTTCTCGAACACCATAAACAACAACCAAATTTCGGGACGTAATTTCTTTCAACAAGGGGATATTGTGACACTCGGCAATTTCAGGTAAAATTGCAACTCTTACACTCTATGTATTTCACATTCATATTTGTTGCATTTCATTTAATTATGTTTAATTAGATGAGTTGAACACAAACAACTGCGAAACGATAGTTCGAGGAACTATCGAATCGTACATTTCACATTGGTTTTGGGAAACCAAGTGTGGCAAACACAACACTAACGCAAAACAATAATTCGGGGAATTATTGAATTATGCATTACATGTTGATTAGGATTAATCAAGCGTGCAAACTCTTAGTAAGACACGAACACAAACTATCGAAGATAATTCGAGGAATTATCGAAACACACACACGAGTCTCACGAACGTTGGTGATCAATCAAACTATGTATTATTATATGATTATGTGCTAAACATGCATTAGATGTTTAGGATAAATGTTAGGAATTGAGTACGAGCGAAAACGAATCATCGAAATCGAAAAACATGAAAATGGACTCATCGCGGTACACGAAGACCCCATGGCGAAAGGCTTCGTTGTACGCGAAACAAACAGGGAGACGGGACTCCCGAATTCCGTCGCGGTACGCGATAAGATTTTTGATCGGCCTTCGCGGTACGCGAAGGCCATGCAGATCAAAATTTTTACGAAAACCATCCCCAATTCCTTTGTTCGGTCTTTACCCCAAACTACCGAGCATTCCCATTCAAGATCGACCGAAACCCATCTGAATCAACCCTCTAACCCTCTGCAATCACCTTGGAAGCTATCCTTTGGAGTTTGGAAGCCATTGAAGCACAAGGAAGGTGCTAAGGATCATCCACAAGCTTGGAGCAACCATCAAACCAGTAGATCATCATCATCAGAAGCTGTTCAAACATAAATTCTAGCTGCAAAGGTAGTTTTACGAGCTTATCTAGTGTTAGATCGAACGTGCAATGGGTGAAAACCCACATGCATGAACATCCACCCACATTCAACTCCATGTGGCTAACGAGCACGAATTTGTTGGTGATTTGATGTATTATTTGATTAGATCTACTGATATTAGCATAAGATTGATTGGATTTGAGTTTGGTTGAGTTATTGTTGATTTGATGATGATTTCGGTAAACTTGCCATAAATGGAAACTTTTATGTTGCAAATCATAGATTTGTGATGATCTAGGCATGTTAGGCATGTCTAGATGTTGTCAAATGCATATTGGAGTGTTTAGAAACACATTTGGATATTTGATTTTGTCAAAAATGTGATTTTGTAAGAACTTGCTAAATAAGGAAACTTTTGTAAATCAAAAGAGGGCTTTTGATGTTTACGAATGTTTTGATGATTTGTGATCATTGTGATATGTTTAAAAATGATTTCTAAACATATTGGAAACTTGGATTGTGAAAACGAGTTTTAAACGGATACTTTCCAAATAAGGAAACTTTATTTGGGCAAAATAGCATCGATGGCGATTTATGCGCAAACGATGTGTTTTAAGTGTATAAACATGTTTTTACAAACATACTAGAGTGATTTGTTTTACGAAATGGGATTTCATAACCATACTTTCCAAAAATAGAAGCTTTCCAAATATAGAAAGTTTCCCCGAAACGGAAACGTTACAATTTTCAAAACTTGCTTTTGTGAAAACATCATGATTGGTTATAGGAATGCATGTTGGTGTCTTATTTGCATTAAGGCACATAAACACAACAAACGTGTCACCAACGATTCGTCGAGTCTCAACGGTCAACACACACACACTCGGTTGAGCACACCGACACTTGGAGTTGTATGGAATACAACACACCACAAAACACATACTCACACCTATATGGTTATAGGTACATACTAGCCGGTGCTAGCCTTCGTAAGACGCGAACACGCACATACCGGGACTGCTAATCAGGTGAGTTCACGGCCCCTTTTTACATTTTCTACCTTTGGGGGAGAAAACATTGAATACAACTGTTTTTGAACAACATACACATTTACTTTGGTTACATTTTTACATGCTAATATCGTATATGCATATGTGTGGCATTCATCCACAAAACTGATAAGTCCTCATTAAACACACCTCGAACCGTTAATAGCGCGTTGCGCTTAGTGTGGAAATTCTGAATAGTACTATTTGGGCATGACAAGCCCCACCGTTGCGCGCCGTATGGCCACCCTGACTGGAGGTCGTAACAGTGCATAATTGACCGAACAACATTGCCATATCTTGGATGGATATGGCGGGAGGCAGCATGGTAGCTTCGGTTGCGAACTCGCATATGGTATAACTCCCATTGACTAGCTATATATGGATATTGCATTTGTATTGAAATGTTAACCTGCAAACATTTACTTTAAACATTTTGATGCTTACTGCTGATATAAAACCTGTGCTCTCACCAACCTTTGTGTTGACCTTTTTCTCGCATGTTTTCTCAGGTAACTAAGGCACGCGCACAAGGAATAGGAAGCTAGGATGGAGTCCATGCATCTACTGTAGTGTCTTAGGCCGTTTGATAATATTTAAACATTTGATTATCATGTATTGTTAAACAATTTAAATCGCTTCCGCACTATTACTCAATGTCGTTCTGAAAACTGTTTTAATTAACGCTTCCGTAGTTTATGACTTGAATATGTTTTAAACTTATACTTCCGCAACTCTGATTTTACAAAACTGTTTTATCCAAGTTATTGGATGTACGTACGGAACTAGACACGTGGTATCGCAACACATTGTAACGGGAGACTGCGATCCTGCAAGATCAGTCGAGTCACGCCCCCTCACACAGGCCAGGAAGGCCGGGGTGCGACAGTATGTGGTTAATTGAATTGTTTGGATGTTGTGTTGTGTTGAGATTTAGCAGAACTGGACTATCTTAGAGGTGCACAAGTGTATTTTCCTTGAAAAACCATAAACTTTGTTAAACACTTGTAAACATTTCTGAAACATAAAAACTTATGATTACTCACCAACGACTTCGTAGTTGACACTTGATTTTCTACATGTTTCAGGAAATGAAGAGAGGTAAGCTCTACATCTTTTGCACATCATCACATAGGGTCTTGGACTTAGCTAAAATAACTGAAATTCTGAAGACTAGAGTTTAGTTAGTTTAGCTAAATCTTTTGTGTAATTGATGTAACTAGCTCATGATGAACATGATTTTTGATGTAATTAATGTGGTTGATTAATTGATACGTGATGATTTAATTAGATGTCCACGAGCTTATGAACAATCTATACATCCCTCGTGGCATCCCGATATTTCCTCCATCGGTCGGGGTGTTATATTACACATAAGTTAGGGATAGATAGGAATATAAAGCCTGTTCACCAAAAAAGAAGGAAATTTGCACCCGAAAGAAATCTAATCATTCAAGAGGAAGTAGAGAAACTCCTCAAAGCAAAAATGATTAGAGAAGTGAAATTTCCAAGTTGGCTAGCCAATGTAGTTGTGGTTCAAAAGAAGAATGGAAAGTGGAGAGTTTGTGTGGATTACACAGACCTCAACAAGGCTTGCCCTAAAGACGCCTTTCCATTACCACATATAGACTCGATGGTAGATGCAACAGTAGGACATGAAATGTTGACTTTCATGGATGCATCGGCAGGCTTTCAACAAATTCAAATGGAACTTTCGGACCAAGAAGACACAACATTCATGACACCAACAGGGATATATTGCTATACGGCAATGCCATTTGGCTTGAAGAATGCTGGAGCCACATACCAAAGACTTGTCAACATGATGTTCAAAGAAAAACTGGGGGACACTATGGAAGTGTATATTGATGATATGGTGGTCAAATCGAAGATAACTGAGAATCACCTTAAGGATCTTCGGGAATCCTTCGGTATCCTGGACCACTACAATATGAAGCTTAATCCATCTAAATGTCATTTTGGGGTAAGATTAGGAAAGTTTATGGGATATATGGTCACTAAGAGATGAATAGAGGCTAGCCCAGAAGAAATTCAAGCAATCCTAAACCTCAAATCCCAAAGAACATAAAAGAAGTGCAAAGACTAACAGGAAGGATAGCTGCACTCAACAGATTCATCTCCAGGTCTTCTAAAAAATTTAAAGGATTCTATGATATCCTTAAAAAGAATAAGAAGTTCTAGTGGGATGAAGAGCATGAGAAGGCACTTTGTGGCTGATTTTAGTAGTTATGATTTAATCTATGAACCAAGGACAGCAATTAAGTCACAAGCATTAGCAGACTTTGTGGCTGATTTTAGTAGTGATCTACAACCAGAAGTGGACATGGAAATCAAACTCATAGATGAAGATACTGGTGAGTGGACTTTATTCACAGATGGATCTTCAAATATAAGGGGAACATGACTAGGCATCATACTAAAATCGCCACAGGGGGACATAATACCCCAATCGATTAGTTGTGAATTTCAAGCAACTAATAATGAAGCAGAATACGAAGCCCTAATAGCAGGACTTCAATTGGATAGGGATATGAACATTAGAAACCTTCATGTATTTGTCGATTCCCTACTGATAACCAATCAATATAACGGTTCTTACACGACTAAGGGAGATAAATTGGCGAAATACTTAGAGATAGTTAAGGATATTGCAGGATATTTTTACAACTTTGATATCACTCAAGTGCCGAGGGATGAGAATGCTGAAGCAGATGCACTGGAAAACTTAGCGTCATCCCTAAGGATCCCTGAGGATATTAACATTCCTATACTACATATTTTAAGACCAGCGATAGATATGCAGGACATAGATCAGAATATTGAACCTGAAAATACTGAGGTTCATCATTCAGAAGCACACGAAATATCCTAGACTATCCCTATTAAGAAACTACCTTCAAACAGGAAAAATACCTGAAGAAGAAACAAATCCTAGAGCTTTTAAAGCAAAAGTATCTAGGTACACAATCACACTTGGGGTAGAGCATTATACTCAAAGATCCTGAGAACATGATACTTTTGGCCAACCATGAGAAGAGATGCGATGTCTTATTCCCAGAAGTGTGATGCTTGTCAAAGACATAGCAATATACTTCATCAACCAGCTGAACATCTACATCCAATAGTCTCATCATAGCCATTCATGAAATGGGGAATGCATATAGTAGGAAAGTTACCTAAAGCACCAGGAGGAAAGGTGTTTATGCTTGCTATGACATATTACTTCTCAAAATGGATTGAGGCTGAAGCCTTTGTACAAGTTAGATAAAAAGAAGTAATCTCATTCATAAAGAGAAATATCCTGACTATATTTGAGATACCTGCAGAAATCACTTGTGACAATAGATCCCTGTTCATAGGCAAAAGAACTACAAACTTTTGTGAAAGATGGGGCATAAAGATGATAACCTCTACACCTATTCATCCTCAAGCTAATGGCCAGGCAGAATCAAGCAACAAGATCATTATCAACAACCTTAAGAAAAAGTTGGGATCCAAGAAACGAAAGTGGGCTGAAGAACTTCCATTTGTCCTATGGGCTGATAGAACTTCCATTTCTCCCAACTGAAATGGTTGTCCCTACTGCAAGATCAAGTTTACAAAATCTAGAATCCAACAAGGAAATACTATCTGAGGATCTAGATACTATTGATGAACTTAGGGATATTGCAAGAGTAAGGCTGGCAAGATATCAGCAAAAGATAGGCAAATCCTATAATAAGAATATTAGAATACATAGATTCCAAGTTGGAGATTTGGTTTTAAGAAAGGCATTTCAAAATACTACCAATCCAGCTGATGGAAAACTTGCTCCGAAGTGGGAAGGACCTTATAAGATTGAATCCGAAGCTGGAAAAGGGGCATATAAGTTGATCAACATGGAAGGAGAACCTCTTCCAAGATCTTGGAATGCCATTCATATTAAGTTATACTTTATATGAAACTTATTATATCAAATTGTAAAGAATTATCACATTATAATATTTCTATTTATTCTAATGTATTCCTATATATTCCTAATTATCATGCTACTAACTTACGCATCTGAGGGTCATCAGGTATCCTGGTTCCTAGCTATGCAAAAATCTTATTGTTTTGTAGGTATAGCAGGAGAAGAGATGAGACTTTATGTCCTAACCCAAGTTATGACCTGAAATCAGAACTTGATCAAAATACTGCACATACTTTATGTCTAGATGCAAAGTTTTGACCTGAAATCAAAACTGTAGAAGACCACGCACAAACTTTATGTCTAGTTGCAAAGTTTTGACCTGAAATCAAAACTCAAGAGACTTTTTGTCTCTCATGAAGACTTAGGGTTCATACCCTCGCCAGTTGTGCACGTTTATCCTGTTATAGTCTGAGATAATGGGACTAGTACACGCATGAGTGGCTGACAATTTCATTATTGAGGGCTATAACCAAGAATCCTCCGAAATATCTTGGTATAGTTAGAGATTTTGGGTCCAGTACACGCATGAGTGGCTGACAATTTCATTTTCAAAGACTATTACCAGGGATCCTCCGAATTATAGCATTCATATGCTATACAACCGGGCCTTAGTCGCCAGAATTCCGGCCTAGTCGCCAGTATCCCGGCCTTAGTCGCCAATATCCCGGCCTTAGTCGCCAGCATTTCGGCCTTAGTCGCCAGTATGTTTTGGCCTTGTCGCCAGTATCTTGGGCATGCCCCAAGTTTTCTTGTTTTTCTATTTATGCAGGACTGGCTTTCAAGGGTCGTTAGGAATATCGCAACATACTTGGGGATATTACGGTATGAAATTCTTTTTATGTTTGATAGGAACAAAGAAGGCTTCAAACTAAAGTACTAACACTGCAAATTGGTATTTGTCTCTTAACTATTCCATCGCATTCTTTATTTCTGATTATTTTCTATATATTCTCATGCTTGATAGTATGCACTGTATTTTTTCCCATTTAGGAATATGTTATATATCTTATCCACATTTCTATTTGGGGATATGTTAAATTGAATAATCAATTACTTCACATGCCAAGGTAACTTTAGACAAATGATAACATATGTCTAAGTTATTATTTATACCTTAGTCGAATTAGGATAAGTCTAGCTTGAACTATCTTTAATGATTCCCAAGTATACCTGATATAGGCTAAACTTAAGGAAAAAAGATTATGAAATTCTTCGATAGAAATAATAAGAATATTTAATTATCTTAAGGTATATATATGAAAATTTATGCTTAGCTATAATCTAACCTTTAGGAATTTCATAAAAAAATTTTATTCTCTTAAATAAGTTACGAGATACTCGAGAATATCGTTAAAAATGTTTATCAATACTTGAAAAATTCCTAAAGTTCATAACACTAAGCATGGAATTAAAAACTTCATACAGTACAAATATATTCAATATTATACCCGAATTCTTTATGATCTTAATCCAATAACCTAAGAACATATTAAACTATTCTAAATTATTCCAAGGTATGCTTAACAACACTTATACATAAATATTCTAAGCAAAAATCATTCATAAAATAAAATAAGGAACACATAAACAACAAAATACTGAATCAAACTGGTATTTATTAATATTAATCTAGTATAGGTAAGAATATCTGGGATATTCAAGAATACTTTCCAGAAACAAAACAACAGTATTCAGAATATTTCAGGATATATAAGGATATCTGAAAATACACTTCTACAGGCAGAAAGATGTTATCCAGAATGCTAAATGATTATACCATCAAACCAAAAAACAGTTAAAAGATTAACATATCAAGCTTCGCCATGAAATCATGGTCCCTCCACTTGATATGTTAACAAAAGTTAAGTAAAAATCAAGGCTTCGCCATGAAACCATGGTCCCTCCACCTTGATTTTTATATTGTCTGGCCCTAAACTTGGGGACTTTCCTAAAAAACTATTGTTTAAAGAGTTACATCATCAGAAATTAAGAACCACAAACATTAAAAGATGAGCTCAAACCTTGGCACCATTCTCATCATCGCCCATTGTAACCTCCTGTTCACCGACTCCAGCCTCCGGACCTGTCGCCTCGCCCTCACCAACCTTGCTCGTCTCCTCTGCCTCGCCAGCCTTGGTCACCTCCACAGAAGCCTCTGCCTTATCGCCAGCTAGATTCGCCAATATCTTGCCCCATTCTCGCATATCCTTGTCCCATGACTCCGTACCTTCGGTTTTAGCCTGGTTCGCCATCTGGATTTTGGTCCTTAGCACGACTATGGCGGCAGATTTTTTGGCCCCTTCAATATGTTCTTTCAATTGGAGCTTATAGGAGGCCTCCATCTCTTTCATCTACTTCTTCATCTTGGCAACCTCCTTCTCGTAGTGGCTGACTTTAGCAATGAAGATCTTCTTTTGGCCTTCAAGGTCCTCAACCTGTTTTTCAAATTGCTCCTTCTCATAAGCATATTTGGCTGATGCCTGTAAAATAAAGATCATTCAGAATATGTAGGGATATTATGTTTAAAACAAAATAATTAACATACCTTGTTCAGGAGGTTAGGAAAAGATAAGTCAGAAGGCTCTTCGCGATCAACAGTGTCTACCCTTTCCGTTTTTTGGCCGTTTTGGAGGAGCGAGTAGTCATGGCACTTGATTTGGGGGCAACAGGGCATGTCTTCTCTTTTTTCACAGCAAAGAAAGCATTGAGGTCTTCGAGGTCAAAGGTCGATTCTGCAAAAGGAATCCGGATTAAGAATACTTAGGAATAAATAAGAATATTTTGAGATATTGTAAAATATTATCACATATACCTGAGGCCATTGGAGTAGCTGTTCGAGATTAGCACCAAATTTTCTGTACTGTTTGTTAGGCGCAAAACATTCCCACTCGGGATATTTCAGGATCCGGGATATTTCAGGATCCGGGATATTTCGGGATCAGCGATATTTTCAGGATATGTATTCTTACTAACAATTATCTCTGTTGCTTAACATCTATTGCAAGATTTCAGGGAATGACAGGTAGTCTAATAGCTAGCCCTAATATCACGGAAGCACGCGTCAACTAGCTTAATTTATAAGAGAAATCCGAGAGAGATTTGCGTGTTGGATTTGAATTAGTCTCCCATGTTTGGAAAGTGCCGTAATAGTCGAAACTACCTTATGGACGTTGTCAAACGTTCACTTGTACTTATTTTTGTATATATATTGAGGTGATTGATCGATATAGGACAATGGTTACTCATAGAACATACACACTACTCACTGAAGTTTGTTTGGGCTATTTAGAATCGATCAACTCGCGCTCTTTGTTTGTATTGAATTATTGTTTTGTTAATAAAACTAGGTATAGTGACGATTGTCACCTTCCAAGGTTTTTATGCCGGCAATCCTAAGGGATTAAGGGCTTTTCCTCGTATAAATCTCGTGTGTCTTGCTATTTTTCTGTTCGATATATTCAAATAACCCCAGGGATATTCAGGGATATTCTGAACATATATTCAGTATACTCAATATATTTGCTTGTTAAACACAATACCCCACTTTTCTAATTCGGTTTTGCTAAAAATTAATCTTGTTAATTTTTACCCGAAACAATTTGGCGCCCACCGTGGGGCAAACTTGTGTTTTTTATAATTAAAACCTTGTTTAAAGGCGTTTTCATAAGGAATATATCGGAAAATAGCTTCACAACCGAGATCCTCTTCTTCTACTATTTCTGCTACTACTAATGTACCTTCACAGATTCCTGTTTTCACCAAAAAGCCCGACAATTCTGGAAAAAAGACTACCTTTGTGGCCGAAAGTGTTCCATCGACGAAGATGACAACTACTGCTCCTATACTTGTTTCTAACAATGATATTTTGAGTATGTTTCAACAGGTACAGCAGCAAATGATAGATCAACAACGATGAATCATAGACTTCTCAGGGAAATGGAAAACTTGAAGGCTGAAAAGAACAAGCAAGTTGAAGTTACTACACCGATAGCTCCGAGGATCCATGATTTTGGGACATCAGGGATATCCGGAAATCATTCTGGAGACTTTATCCCTATGCAAACCACTATTGGAACCTCCTCAGGATCCCAAGATTTGGGAATATCTCAGGATAATATCCTTATCCCTAGAACATCACTCCGAACACCATTCACTGGTAACACTTATAATTATTCTCCATTAGACACTACTAACCTTGGTTCATCACAGGAAACAGGAATATCTCCTCAAGTGGCCAAGGAAATCCAGAAACTCCGGGATATGATCTCAAGTGTACCAGGAATAGTCAAGCTCATCCCGGAAGTACCTGCAATCACCCACATGATATCCAGATTCGCTCCACCAATATGTGATGCCGAAATCCCAAAAAGATTCCAAACTCCTGCCATGAAGTTGTATGATGGGACCACGGATAGCGAAGAGCATGTAGCCCAGTATAGGGAAAGGATGGAAAGAAATCCTGTTCTCCCACATCTGAAAGAGGCTTGCTTATGCAAAGGATTCGGCTCAACATTAACAGGAGCGGCCTAAAAATGGCTACTTAATGTTCCTCCTTATTCAATTACATCATTTGCCCAATTGATTAATGTATTCAATAATCAATTTTCATGTAGCAGAATATTTGAAAGACTAACCAGTGATCTCTACAGGATAACACAGGGATCCGATGAAACTCTGAGAAGCTATGTCAACAAATTTGGCAGAGAATCCTTAGATATCCCTAATCTCGATATCACCACAGTTGTTCAGGCTTTCAAGATGGGATTACAGAAAAACTCACCTTTTTATGATGATTTGGTTATGAATCCTTGTAGGAACATGGACGAGGTCCAGAATCGAGCATTGAGATTCATAAGGTTGGAAGACAATAAAGAGATCCAGAAGAGGATTACTACAACTCCTCCTAGTGACCAAGGCAAAAGGAAGTTCGATTCACCCACCAACAAGTCATTCAAACCTAAGCCATACTACAAGTCTGACAACCACAAGATCAATTCTGTGGATGACGATGAAGATGATGAAGATTATCCCAGGATATCTGATTATTGTTTTTCTGTAGATATGCAGGAACTAATGTGTGCCATGCAGGATCTAGGTGAAAAGGCTAGATGGCCTCCTAAGGATAGGAAGTTTGCTACGAAAGATAAATCCAAATGGTGCGCATTTCATGAAGATTTTGGACACGTAACCAAAGATTGAATCGCCTTGAGAAAAGAAATAAGATACTTACTTAGCAAAGGCCATCTCAAAGAACTTCTCGGTAAAAAGAAGGAAAGGAGGCAGGATCCTGATGGATTTCCAAAAAGGGCTGCATCACCGCCAAAAAATGCCAAGGTAATAAACTTTATCTCTGGTGGATCTGACATATGTGGTACTTTTTATTCCGCAGCCAGAAGACATGCTAAAGAGGCTAAGATGGAGAATGGAGAAAGACCCACAAAGACTTCAACAATAACCAAGGATACTGTTATATCCTTTGAAAAACAAGATCGGGAAAACATCATAGATCCTCACCATGATGGGTTAGTAATCACTTTATATGTTGCTAATCATTATGTCCGCAGGATACTCATTGATGGAGGCAGTTCGGTAAACATCATCCAATTAGAGACACTCAAGAGGATGAATATCCCTGAATCCGAAATAACTACCAAGTCTTTGGTATTGGTTGGATTCAGTGGAGAAGCCAAAGCTACCATCGGTGAAATTAAGTTACCTGTATATATCGAAGGGGTAAACTCTATGCAATGCTTTTGTAATATAAATTCTTTGTCTTGTTATAATATCATATTAGGAAGACAATGGATACATGATATGAAAGCGGTTCCCTCAACATATCATCAATGCGTTAAACTACCTACACCATGGGGAATTGTGAGGATTGACAGCGACCAGTAGGAAGCTAAAGAGTGCTATTCATCTTCGATGAAGGCAACAACGAAACCGCTGTCAACATAGCAATCAAAGAATAACTTTGGGGATAATCAGGAATCCCGGGAAAAAGAAGTAAAGGAAGTACTACTTAATCCTGAGGATCCCAAATCTAAAGTTCTCATAGGAACTGACATCCCCGAGGATATTGAGGGGAAACTGATTTCTTTCCTGAAATCGAGAATTTCTACCTTTGCTTGGAAGCATGAAGATATGACAGGGATATCCTCAGATGTCATCACACATAAGTTAGGGATAGATAAAAGCTTCAAACCTATCCACCAAAAAAGAAGAAAATTCGCTCTGAGAGGAATGCAATCATCCAAGAAGAGGTGGAGAAACTTCTCAAATCCAAGATGATTAGGGAAGTAAAATTCCCGAGATGGCTGGCTAATGTAGTTGTGGTCCAAAAGAAGAATGGAAAGTGGCGAGTTTGTGTAGATTACACAGATCTAAACAAAGCTTGTCCTAAAGACCCCTTTCCATTACCACAATGGAAGTATACATCGATGATATGGCAGTCAAATCTAAGATTACCAAAAATCTTCTTCGAGATCTCGAAGAATCGTTCGATATCCTGGATCGATACAATAAGAAACTTAATCCTTCTAAGTGTCATTTTGGAGTAAGATCGGGAAAATTCTTGGGATATATGGTCATTAAAAGAGGAATAGAGGCCAGTCCAGAACAAATCAAAGCTATCCTGAACCTCAAATCCCCAACAAACGTAAAAGAAGTACAAAGGTTAACAGGAAGGATAGCCGCGCTGAATAGGTTCATCTCAAGATCTTCGGAAATATTCAAAGGATTCTACTATATCCTCAAGAAGAATAAGAAGTTTCAATGGGATGAAGAGCATGAGAAAGCACCGCAGGATTTGAAAGAGTACTTATCCTCAGCGCCGTTACTTATGAAACTAGAAGATGGTGAACCACTATCACTATATTTAGCAGTATCCCGAACTACTGTAAGTGCAGTGCTAGTTAAAGACTATCAAGGATCACAACATCCAGTATATTATGTAAGTAAGAGCCTATTATATGCTGAAACTAGATCTCACCGGAAAAATTAATCTTAGCTCTGATTATGGCATCAACAAAACTTAGACACTACTTTGAGACACATAGAATACACATTAAAACAAATTACCCAATTAAGTCAGTGTTAAGAAAACCAGAGCTATCAGGAAGAATGGCCAAGTGGTCAGTAAAACTTAGCACTTACGATTTAATCTATGAACCAAGAACAGCAATTTAGTCTCAAACATTAGCGGACTTTGTGGCAGATTTTAGTAGTGATATTCAAACAGAAGTAGATTCAGAAGTCAAACTCCTGGATTAGGATACCGGCGAATGGACTCTACACACGGATGGAGCCTCGAATGTAAAAGGAACATGTTTAGTGATAATACTAAAATCGCCACAGGGGGACATAATAGCCCAATCGATCAGTTGTGAGTTCCAAGCAACTAATAATGAAGCTGAATATAAAGCTTTAATAGCGGGACTCCAATTAGCTAAGGATATGAACATAAGAAATCTCCATGTATTTGTTGACTCCTTACTAATAGCAAACCAATTTAATGGTTCCTACATGGTTAAAGGAGATAAGTTAGCAAAATACTTAGAGATAGTTAAAGAAATAGTAGAACATTTCTACACTTTTGATATCACACAGGTTCCTAGAGAAGAGAATGATGAAGCATATGCATTAGCAAACCTCGCATCATCTCTAAAAATTTGTGATGATATCAATATCCCTATCTTGCATATCCTAAATCCAGCGATAGATATAGAAAGCTCAAATCAAATCGTTAAATCAAAAACAATAGACGCACATGAGATATCCTGGACCACACATATTAAAGAGTATCTCCGAACAGGAAAAATACCCGATGAAGAAACAAACCATAGAGCCTTTAAGATCAGGATATCTAGATATATAATCATTCAGGATATCCTGTATAGAAAATCGGTAGCTGGTCCATACTTAAAATGTTTAGAAAAACCAGAGACATTAGAAGTAATGAAGGATATCCACGAAGGAGATTGTGGAAATCACACAGGGGGCAGAGCATTGCTTTCGAAAATCCTTAGAACAGGATATTTCTGGCCTACTATGAGAAAAGATGCAATGTCCTATTCCCAAAGATGTGATGCTTGTCAAAGACACAACAACATCCTTCACCAACCAGCTGAACCTTTATATCCAGTAGTCTCATCATGGCCATTCATGAAATGGGGAATGGATATAGTAGGAAAACTACCAAAAGCACCAGGAGGAAAAGTATTCATGCTTGCCATGACCGATTCATTTTCAAAATGGACTGAAGATGAAGCCTTTGTACAGGTTAGAGAAAAGGAAGTAATATCCTTCATAAAAAGAAATATCCTGACCAGATTTGGGATACCTGCTGAGATTACTTGCGACAAAGGATCTCAATTCATTGGCAAAAGAACTACCAACTTTTGTGAAGCATGGGGGATAAAAATGATTACTTCCACACCAGTACATCCTCGGGCTAATGGCCAAGCAGAATCAAGCAATAAGATAATCATAAACAATCTCAAAAAGAAGTTAGGATCTAAGAAAGGAAAATGGGCTGAAGAACTTCCATTTGTTCTATGGGCAGATAGAACAACCACGAAAAATGCGACTGGTCAAACCCATTCTCATTAGTATTTGGCTAGAAGCTGTACTTCCAACCGAGGTGATTATCCCTACTTCAAGAACAAGTTTACAGACTATAGAAGCTAATAACGAAATATTATCTCAGGATATAGACACTATTGACGAATCCAGGGATATTGCAAAAATTAGGATGGCCGCCTATCAACAAAATATAGCCAAGTCCTATAATAAGAATATAAGGATTAGAAGATTCCAAATTGGAGATTTAGTCTTAAGGAAAGCGTTCCAGAATACCACTAATCCAACGGATGGAAAACTTGCCCCAAAATGGGAAGGACCTTATTAAATCGACTCCGAAACTGGAAAGGGAGCGTATAGATTAGTTACTATGAACGGTGAACCTATCCCAAGGGCATGGAATGCCGTTCATCTTAAGATTTATTTTATTTGACATATTATCTTTACCCATATGATTATCTTATATACTCATATTCTAATTATCCCTACATTTATATCCTGATACTAACTCAAGCATTGGAGAGGCTTAGGGATCCCTAATGCCTACCTTTGCAAAAATATTTTATGCTTTTGCAGGAATAGCTTGTCACAACCCAACCAGGGGGCTTGACTAACGATTGATTCAAAACACAAAGTAGCAGAAGATAAAATATATATATAACTATTTAACCAAAGGTTTAGTCTAAGTATCTAACTTGTTTACAACAAATCTAAAGTTATGATTTAACTAGTGGGAGATTTTCTAGAGCTATTGGATCCATCCAGGCATCAGCACACTTTATTAATCTTTAAGTCAAGTTCTTCAGATTTTCCATGTAATGATCTTGTTCGAGCAACCCTGTATCCGAGTCAAACCTGTTTCTAATTACCTGAAAGACATGCTAAAATACGTCAACTATAAAGTTGGTGAGCTCATGAGTTTTAATTTACAGACACAATAATAAATGCATGTGATAATTCAAAAACAATACAACCAACCCTGTTCCATGCTCGGGCGTTTGCCTCATACACTGTTAGCCCACAACATGGTCAAACCAAATATACTTCCCAATTCCGAGACCCCTTCCTGCTCTCGGTCATTTATGTATCATAAGAATATATGCCACAACGGTTGACAATAACCTCAGTGGGGTTTCAACCTTTCTTTTTCAAGGCCACCCTTTCGGGCCACTGTGCGTGGGGGATTCCCCAAGTAGTACTACCCATATACTCACCGGCTCTCCTTATGAGTTAATGGTTGTAAATTATGTTTAATGTCTAGGGGAAGCAATTTTATATGAAACGGACGTTCATTATCACATAAATATAATTTTATAAACAGTTTATGGAGCATGCTTTCAGTATCCCAAAACAGTAAAAAGAAAAGGGATCACATGAACTCACCTGGTTGCTTTAATTGGTTCCTTTTGTTCCTGTACAAATATGTCATTGTGCCACTATGCATGATTTGCTATGTTCCCAGAGTTATCATCAAAGCAAGTTCCTATTTGTAATCATCTATACATGTATAAGTTGTGGATTCATACATTATGGTATTTATTGTGGTTGAGCTCTTTGGGTTTATGTGTTTAAGGTTTATTAGTTTAATGTTTCTTTATATTACCATACCTAATGAAATCTTATTATACAGTTTGTACACATAAATGTTTGTGCAATGATATTATTAATTGATGTTTAATATAACTACTATTATGATACTTCATATATATATATATATACATATATATATATATATATATAAATGTAGTTCATGTAACTAGTATGTTTGTGCATTTGAGAGAAAAAAAAAAAAAATATATATATATATATATATATATATCCAAATTTGTTTGAGTATATTACTAGTCATGGTGCTTTACTAATAATATAAATTTATGTAATGCATAAGGTATTATAAGACAATAAGATAATTATTATAAAGTATTCACCTAACTTATTAGTATTAGAGATAATTAATAGATATTTCATACATCAGAAAATAGTTGCAAATAAATATTAGTATCTTGGATATTTTACATGTTGGAATACTATTTTTTATACTAACTATTGTAGTCGTTATAGATTAAATGAGTGTCTAAAGTATCCATAATTTAATTTTTATGTTAAAATGTAAGTAATCATTCTTAGATGATACTATTATTAAAGGTAATAATAAAAATAATAATACTAATTTTACTAGCAATATTAATAACATATTTGCTTTCAATATGTTAATCATTCGCCAATTATATGAATAGAGTAGTATCATACGTTAGGTTAATATTAATGTTTTTAACAAGTCTAAATATTTATAAACAATAAATTAAATTCCCAAAATGATTATGATTTGTATATACTTAAAGTATTAGACAATATTTAGTAAGACCTTTAGTAGTCTTAAAAGAATATAAATGGTGTTGGTAATAATAATAATACTTTTAAGAGTAATTAGTCTTAATATGAAAACTAACAATTTAGTAATTACCTAGAGACTTAGTATGAGATTGTTATCTTGTATAAAATCAATTGTTAACATGTTGGATTTAAACATACTCATAAACATATAATTATACCTAAATTATTTATTGTATATCGATCTATAGATATGTATATAATATGTGTGTGTATATATTCATTTAATGATTTAACACCTACATAAGATAATATATGAATCATACTCATTCTTTGAGTTTTCAATTTATAAAATTATATTTAATTTAAGTCTATAAGTTATATCATACCCAATGTAACAAATTCCATTAGTATCCATATTACATATCAAGTCTTGTAACAACTCAATTAAAAGCTTATTAACGTTTATACATATTATGTAGGTATTGATATAAACACGTTGTACAAGTTGTTATGATTTAAATTCCAATTTATATATTATCATTTTGGGTTTCGTAGTTATATTTTAATTTACAAATGTCTCTCCGAATGTATAATATAAATCACACACGATTTATGGTGTTATTAAACATTTTATTATTATATAATTATTATGAATCATATATTAACCTATTTAACCCAAATGCTCAACCACTTTGATTTATCTGTTTGAACATATTAAGCATACGTTAAAAGATAATGGAGCGCGTTTTTACCTTCCCACTCGCTCATCTCGCGCGTACAAATCCAAATTTAATTAACCGATCGTATGTTTCATAACCCGAAATGTTTCTAAACTCGTTTTTAAATAACGAATAAAATCGAGTAATCGGTTTTCGCTGTTGACTTTTGTTGACCAGGTTTGACCAGCCCTAAAAGCATCTGACTTTTGTTGACCGGAGCTTGCAACACACCACTACCCTAATTTTCTGTCACCACCATTTCTGGCCGCCACCATGGCTGCTTCATCGCCACCAGCCACCTTGTCTGGGCCACCTTAGCCGCAAGAACCACCCAAAAACACCGGTATTAGACCAAAAGAAATCAAGAAATCGACATGCATGTACAGATCGATGCTGGTTATGACCTTCTTACCTTAGACAATTGGTTATAGAGTGGAACACGGCCACGAACAGCCAGCACCACCAACCTAACCACCGCTGATAACCACCATCTTCGACAATCTACCACGAAAATATCATTTCAGTCACTGGACCACCCCCAACATAACCATTTAGAGCCGGGAACCTTCACGAAATTAACATGCATGTCAAGAACACCGCGTACAGGTATAAATCGGAGCTGGGGAGATTGGTTGTTACCGTAGGATAGCAAGTTGAGGAAGAGAGGGAGCCGGAACACCTTGAGCCACTACAGCCGCTGAAGGTGGCCCTTCTGGTCCTCGTTCCACCATCTGATAACCCCGCAACCGGCTAGAACAGGACTTCCGTCTATAGCCGCCGGCGATGAGGGTTACAAACCTAGCCATCCTTGACTCCTCTCCTCCGTTTTGACCTATTTCGAGTCGATATGTTCGCATGATGTAGAAGGAAAAGATGAAGAGGGCGAAGGGTTTAGTCTAGAGGTGTAACCGGTTTCTAGCTCCGCCGTGGCTCCGCCGCGGCTCCTCCCTATCTCCGTCGCTCGTCTCTCTCTCTTCTCTCGGTTTCTTTGAACGGCTGAGCACACACACATAAAGGTGTGGTGTGCGGCTGGTGAAAAATGAGGGGAACAAGGAATGAGCTCCTTTTATACTTAGGGTTAAATCTAGGGTTTAAACGCGTACTAGACCCGTCTCGCGATCGTATTTCGTTTTCGTTTATTATTTTGATTCGGAAGCTTCTTTTATAACCAAAATTACCTAAAAATATTATTAAAAGTTTATTTCGTTCGTTATAATTAATTAAACTATTTAATTACGTTGAAACGTGTTAATATCGTGTTTACGACGTATTTAACTGTTTAATGTTTTCGCCCTCAGAATAGAATTCTTATGTTCTAATATTGCTATTATTTGCAAATATGTATTTATTGACGTTTTTCTGTTCAGTTCGAGAGTCAACATGTTTAAATTAGGTAATGTCAGTTATTCTCACGTTAAGTACAATTTTTATCTCATTTATTTACATGTCTCGCCTTAATTTATATGGATTGGTTATCTTTTATATTTATTATCAATAATATCATCATCAAGTAAATGTATCTATTTAATTTCGTATGTCAATTACCATTATACATATACTGGTAACAAACAATTGTTCAACCTGGTTTGTTATCTACACACGTTTATCAAACCGAGTTTATTAACCTTATTCGAGTTTAATATTAAATATTTGAACTTTGTTGTAGGTAAATTCTTTAGCGCGCCTAATTGGGCCTAAGTTTCTTTATTGGGCTTTAATGGGCCCGAGTATTTAATTTATAATTGTATGTTTAAGTTTAGGGGATTTTTCACAGTTGTTACAGTCTCCCCAACTTAAATGAATTTCGTCCTCGAAATTAGCTGTTACTATGGTTTCACATGTTTGAATAGTTGCAGGCATTTCTTGTGCATCTTTTCTTAAAGCTTAAATATGGTTTATCATTTCTAAGTATCCCTATGCTTTAGTTCATCCTAGGGGACTACCCTTAAAATAAACATGCATATACTTTTACTTATTATGGCATAAGATGTTAATAAAGATTTCAATAATCATAAACAGTATATCCAAACAAGAAGTAACAATCTACAAGTATTGAAGGTAAATTGATCATAGGCTATCATAATTAAAAGTTCATATAAATAAAATGTATTCGCATTATAAGTGTTCCATAAGATAACAAGTTACATTCTATTATTCCCACATGTTTCATTACGCATCCGATACATCAATAGTTTCCAAAGCCCGATCACTTGGATCTTGTTTCCAAACATAATGTTCCATCTTATACCAAATGTAACCAATAGGTGTCAAGGCTTATAGTTCCTTAATTATGTATCTGAATAAAATGTTTCTTACAACAGAAACACAGCAATCAAGCATACATGTTATTCGTTTAATGACTCATCTTGGTTATTAATAAAATTATGACATTTGGCACAATATTGTATATAATGTAAATTTACTTGTATTCTTGGTTACTTTCTTTTCTACTATAGGTTTATGATTTCTTCTCTGAGCCTACAAAGTTATTAGATTATGAACGTATCTCTGGTTTCTAAAACCAATAGAGTGAAAGTAACCATTTCAAGTGATGAAGTCTATCATATAGATTATCAAGGGCCAAGGAGTGACCAATAATTTCTAGATAAGATAGAAACGAAATTAAGATCCTATCGACAATGTAATTGTGAGTAGGGCATAATCATGTTTTATGACGAATTTAACTAGTGTCTTAGCTATATATAAATTAAGTTATTGATCTATAAGTCTAGACTAGCAAAGTATAGAATCCTTTGTGGTTACAATAGTGAATCTAAAAGAAGCTAAGGATTTTTTTGAAAGACTTGTGCCGGGAAGTCTTCAGACTGAGGATATTATCTTCATTTCCTTGTAATGATGCCTATCTGCTTCCTGGATGAATTCGGGAGATTGACGAAAGGTCCCTGAATTAAGGTTATTAGGGAATTCCAAAGGAACAATTTAACAAGGATAGATGGGTTAGATTTCAACTAGACTCGAGTTGTGTTAAGTACATAAAGACATTGACTCATTGTTCGTGTCAGAATATTACTCAGAATTATTTCAAGTGCTTTACAGCAATTTGCTACTTCCTACGAAGTCTTTCAAAATAATAATCGAAGGAAAAATCATCATTCGGGAGGAGGGCATCATCTTGTTTGAATCTGTCAAACTTTCTGATTATCTGATTTGGAATATAAGAATTCAGAGATAAATAGATTTAAAGAAACTTTCGACCTCACCAAGAAAAGTCGAAGAGTAGTGCTTTCAAATGCTAGTAATAGATAAATGTTATATAAGAAGTTTTTGAAGACTATTAGTATGAGGTAGTGTAAAAGAAACGAATAGAGTATTTAAAAGACGTACATGATGGTTACAAACGAAACTGATGAGGATACCATTACTCTAGGATGATAATAATTTGTCCACTTTCAATAAGTCACTCAGAGTAGCCTTTCGACATGCATCACCCTAATGATAATTTCTTGAACCAAATCATCATTTAGGTGCTTTTAGAGATTAAGGTATTGATCCTCATTAATAATTCCATGAATGTACCCACTTTTGACGAACAAATGGATATGACTTTCGTATATGGTACTATCTTTTCCATTGACACATTGTCTATTATTTATCCACTTTGTAATTGATACATGAAGTTATGAGATATAGAAGTATAGATTGTTGTTGGCTTCGCAGTAGGTCTGACAATAATCATTTTGTTGTTTTGCATACTTGATAGAATGTTCCAGATTTCTTTCTTCACATTATGCACATGATCACAACTTCACTGTGTTATTGCATTGGTCGTCTGTTTCATTCCCTTTCTCCTTTACTAGTCGTTCTACTTCATCCTATGACTTGTATCTTACAACTTCCGTATTGTAATAAGGTTTCTGACGTATCTCTTAGTCATGAATACACCTGGTGTACATATTTTATTTATCCTACGTATTGAACTGATGAAAAGAGGCATTAGGCTCGAACGTTATCTTCACTGGTTATCCTCAAAGTATGGCAGATATTTCCATAGTTTTCACTCTTGAGGCTGACTTTTCGCAAATGATTTTTAACTTTTTACGCTACCTTCTTGTGACTTTACTTCTTACAATTTAACACATTCTATCTTATATGAGATTGCTCCTCCTACTTTACTTTCTTGCAGTCCTTCCATACTGCTTAATCCTGGTAACGAAACTATTTTCCTCCGGTTACAATCTAGATTAGTTGTCCTTCATGCTAATTCAATCCATTATCTCTTAATGGTGTTTGAACGAGTGTATTCCGATGTAGTTCCCTCCAATCATCAAAATCTCCAAGTGCCCAAACTCTAATATTTCAGGGGAGATCTCTTCTTCTACTATGAGGTGGTCGTAACTCAACTAGAGTTTTTCCCTGTAACTACTCGTAACTCCGACTTGTTGGAATTTATAAGTTGTATAACATGAGATTTCCTATGGTTTTTATATTCATGTTTAAATGTTTTAGCTGTTCTACTACTGTCATAACGCTCAACACTAACACTATCCCAATATACCGAACATAGTTTATATATAGGGCATACGTAGAGTCAGGCTACCTGCCTTATCAGCCGCCAGCCCACCACTGTTTCGATATATTACGATAGTGTCCTTGCCGAACGTCTTTGACTGTAAATATGTTAGTATATACTTAGATATAAATTAAACAATTTACTATAACCTACTACACCCGTTCATAAGATTCACCTTGATGCTATGATGCACATACCATTTCTTGCAGTTGGTCTTCAGTGCTTCTCAAAACATTTATTGGCACTATAAAATCTCCTAATCTAAGATTAAATCCTTCACCATGTAATCTTTCACTTCTTCTTTTTCCGATAATCATCGATTCTAACGGTTTGAAGATCGTCATTTCTTCTTGGTGTTAATTACCTTTCTTCACCTTGCTATCATTCGGAAACTGGTACTGATCATTGTGTATCAATGCGTATGGAGGTCCCATTCGCCCAACCAATGAAGTTGTTTAAACAGTAATAGGATGCCTCGCCCAATATCATCTATGGTCTTCGATACACCATGCACAAAATGACTTTCCCGTCCCCCCTTTTTGCCTTGCTAGTAGAGAATATCTTGATCTCTCTTATGATCCATAGGGACACATTCTTCTCATGACAAACTAACTTCTCAAATTATGTTCTCGGTCTGCAGCTTCATGTTCCATCTATTATATTCACTAGGTGGAGTTCCTTTAGGGATTTCTAACTTGTTTGCCTATGACGTCGTTGTTTAGTTTAGGATTACGAGTTCGATTGATTCGATTGGGTAGGGAAAAAGTTTCGATGTTGATTCGGATTGCTTATGAAATAACATTTCTGGAACAAAAGTTCAAGTGGTAGAGTAAACTAAACTTCATAATGAAGGTTTATATTCCTACAGTGTGAACTAGGGAATTTCCTCTTAACAGCAAACAATTCCAATGCTTCTACTTTAGCTATCAAGAATTGGGAATGGTTAAGTTAAAGGCGTGTTCAGTAGTGTCGCAAGTAGAATAAACTGTTGACGAAAGTTTGGAGATCAAAGATGAACTGTTAAGGATAATCGAAATAGTAATCACAGACACAAATGGTCGTGGGTTATCAAAGGTGACTAACATAAAGTCGATAAGAGAAGCAAGTTTACACATATGATAATCTAAATTTGAAGGTAGAGTGTGTCGCATAACTTTGATGTCATCACATGCTTTCTCCCGGGTCTTCATGATTTTCACTCACTCGTGTAGTCTTGTAGTCAGTTGAGGAGTACGCATAGTTGATGGTCATAATCAAACTTCTGTGGCTATAAATATGAATTTGATAAAGAAGTACTAAAGAAATTTTGGAATTTGTAAAATAAAAACAAAAGATTCTTGGACGCCTTAAGAGGATTGGAAGTCGACATCTTAAGTACCTTGATAACAAAGAAGTCATGACTCATGATTCCCATAGTATTTGAGGTAGAACGAAAATAAGCATACGGGGACGTCGTTTCCACAAGGATAGAATGAATGAAGAGAAGATAACGTACTATAAAAAAAATAATTGTTGACATCTTTAGATCCTATGCTTAACTCCCAATGTCAACTAATGTTTGTTCCAACAGTTATTAACATAACAAGTATTTATATGAATATGCATAATTATTATGTTCAAATTTTATTTTATGAGTGTCTTAGAACTTCCCATGTAACTTCAAATTCACCATTATGTGTGCACCCATAATCCTGAATTTAATTTACATGGTTGTTCTAGTTTAACCCTTCGTGTGCTTCATATGCCTGGGAGTTGATGGTCTCACTAGTATATTGTTTCTATTTGTTTGGGCCCCTAGATTACTCAGGTTAAAGTCTAGGAACTTATCCTCAGGTTCCTAATTCACTAAAACCTTTGGCTCTGATACCAACCTGTCACAACCCAACCAGGGGGCTTGACTAACGATTGATTCAAAACACAAAGTAGCGGAAGATAAAATATATATATAACTATTTAACCAAAGGTTTAGTCTAAGTATCTAACTTGTTTACAACAAATCTAAAGTTATGATTTAACTAGTGGGAGATTTTATAGAGCTATTGGATCCATCCAGGCATCAGCACACTTTATTAATCTTTAAGTCAAGTTCTTCAGATTTTCCATGTAATGATCTTGTTCGAGCAACCCTGTATCCGAGTCAAACCTGTTTCTAATTACCTGAAAGACATGCTAAAATACGTCAACTATAAAGTTGGTGAGCTCATGAGTTTTAATTTACAAACACAATAATAAATGCATGTGATAATTCAAAAACAATACAACCAACCCTGTTCCATGCTCGGGCGTTTGCCTCATACACTGTTAGCCCACAACATGGTCAAACCAAATATACTTCCCAATTCCGAGACCCGTTCCTGCTCTCGGTCATTTATGTATCATAAGAATATATGCCACAACGGTTGACAATAACCTCAGTGGGGTTTCAACCTTTCTTTTTCAAGGCCACCCTTTCGGGCCACTGTGCGTGGGGGATTCCCCAAGTAGTACTACCCATATACTCACCGGCTCTCCTTATGAGTTAATGGTTGTAAATTATGTTTAATGTCTAGGGGAAGCAATTTTATATGAAACGGACGTTCATTATCACATAAATATAATTTTATAAACAGTTTATGGAGCATGCTTTTAGTATCCCAAAACAGTAAAAAGAAAAGGGATCACATGAACTCACCTGGTTGCTTTAATTGGTTCCTTTTGTTCCTGTACAAATATGTCATTGTGCCACTATGCATGATTTGCTATGTTCCCAGAGTTATCATCAAAGCAAGTTCCTATTTGTAATCATCTATACATGTATAAGTTGTGGATTCATACATTATGGTATTTATTGTGGTTGAGCTCTTTGGGTTTATGTGTTTAAGGTTTATTAGTTTAATGTTTCTTTATATTACCATACCTAATGAAATCTTATTATACAGTTTGTACACATAAATGTTTGTGCAATGATATTATTAATTGATGTTTAATATAACTACTATTATGATACTTCATATATATATATATACATATATATATAGGGAGATATTCCATTAGGAACCACTTTTATGTTAGGAACTTGAGAACTGCATAATACACTTGTACATTATGCTTTTATGTTTTGTACATAGAGTGGTTATTTAAAAGGGTAAAATAGTAACTTCTCATACTTTAAGGTTAAATTACTTTTATACCCCTAATAACATATGGTTCAAATTTAGTTCTTTTGGTTCTTTCATATTTAGTGGTTCTCAATGGAATAAGTCCCTATATATATATATATATAAATGTAGTTCATGTAACTAGTATGTTTGTGCATTTGAGAGAAATATATATATATATATATATATATATATCCAAATTTGTTTGAGTATATTACTAGTCATGGTGCTTTACTAATAATATAAATTTATGTAATGCATAAGGTATTATAAGACAATAAGATAATTATTATAAAGTATTCACCTAACTTATTAGTATTAGAGATAATTAATAGATATTTCATACATCAGAAAATAGTTGCAAATAAATATTAGTATCTTGGATATTTTACATGTTGGAATACTATTGTTTATACTAACTATTGTAGTCGTTATAGATTAAATGAGTGTCTAAAGTATCCATAATTTAATTTTTATGTTAAAATGTAAGTAATCATTCTTAGATGATACTATTATTAAAGGTAATAATAAAAATAATAATACTAATTTTACTAGCAATATTAATAACATATTTGCTTTCAATATGTTAATCATTCGCCAATTATATGAATAGAGTAGTATCATACGTTAGGTTAATATTAATGTTTTTAACAAGTCTAAATATTTATAAACAATAAATTAAATTCCCAAAATGATTATGATTTGTATATACTTAAAGTATTAGAGAATATTTAGTAAGACCTTTAGTAGTCTTAAAAGAATATAAATGGTGTTGGTAATAATAATAATACTTTTAAGAGTAATTAGTCTTAATATGAAAACTAACAATTTAGTAATTACCTAGAGACTTAGTATGAGATTGTTATCTTGTATAAAATCAATTGTTAACATGTTGGATTTAAACATACTCATAAACATATAATTATACCTAAATTATTTATTGTATATCGATCTATAGATATGTATATAATATGTGTATGTATATATTCATTTAATGATTTAACACCTACATAAGATAATATATGAATCATACTCATTCTTTGAGTTTTCAATTTATAAAATTATATTTAAATTTAAGTCTATAAGTTATATCATACCCAATGTAACAAATTCCATTAGTATCCATATTACATATCAAGTCTTGTAACAACTCAATTAAAAGCTTATTAACGTTTATACATATTATGTAGGTATTGATATAAACACGTTGTACAAGTTGTTATGATTTAAATTCCAATTTATATATTATCATTTTGGGTTTCGTAGTTATATTTTAATTTACAAATGTCTCTCCGAATGTATAATATAAATCACACACGATTTATGGTGTTATTAAACATTTTATTATTAACTAATTATTATGAATCATATATTAACCTATTTAACCCAAATGCTCAACCACTTTGATTTATCTGTTTGAACATATTAAGCATACGTTAAAAGATAATGGAGCGCGTTTTTACCTTCCCACTCGCTCATCTCGCGCGTACAAATCCAAATTTAATTAACCGATCGTATGTTTCATAACCCGAAATGTTTCTAAACTCGTTTTTAAATAACGAATAAAATCGAGTAATCGGTTTTCGCTGTTGACTTTTGTTGACCAGGTTTGACCAGCCCTAAAAGCATCTGACTTTTGTTGACCGGAGCTTGCAACACACCACTACCCTAATTTTCTGTCACCACCATTTCTGGCCGCCACCATGGCTGCTTCATCGCCACCAGCCACCTTGTCTGGGCCACCTTAGCCGCAAGAACCACCCAAAAACACCGGTATTAGACCAAAAGAAATCAAGAAATCGACATGCATGTACAGATCGATGCTGGTTATGACCTTCTTACCTTAGACAATTGGTTATAGAGTGGAACACGGCCACGAACAGCCAGCACCACCAACCTAACCACCGCTGATAACCACCATCTTCGACAATCTACCACGAAAATATCATTTCAGTCACTGGACCACCTCCAACATAACCATTTAGAGCCGGGAACCTTCACGAAATTAACATGCATGTCAAGAACACCGCGTACAGGTATAAATCGGAGCTGGGGAGATTGGTTGTTACCGTAGGATAGCAAGTTGAGGAAGAGAGGCAGCCGGAACACCTTGAGCCACTACAGCCGCTGAAGGTGGCCCTTCTGGTCCTCGTTCCACCATCTGATAACCCCGCAACCGGCTAGAACAGGACTTCCGTCTATAGCCGCCGGCGATGAGGGTTACAAACCTAGCCATCCTTGACACCTCTCCTCCGTTTTGACCTATTTCGAGTCGATATGTTCGCATGATGTAGAAGGAAAAGATGAAGAGGGCAAAGGGTTTAGTCTAGAGGTGTAACCGGTTTCTAGCTCCGCCGTGGCTCCGCCGCGGCTCCTCCCTATCTCCGTCGCTCGTCTCTCTCTCTTCTCTCGGTTTCTTTGAACGGCTGAGCACACACACATAAAGGTGTGGTGTGCGGCTGGTGAAAAATGAGGGGAACAAGGAATGAGCTCCTTTTATACTTAGGGTTAAATCTAGGGTTTAAACGCGTACTAGACCCGTCTCGCGATCATATTTCGTTTTCGTTTATTATTTTGATTCGGAAGCTTCTTTTATAACCAAAATTACCTAAAAATATTATTAAAAGTTTATTTCGTTCGTTATAATTAATTAAATTATTTAATTACGTTGAAACGTGTTAATATCGTGTTTACGACGTATTTAACTGTTTAATGTTTTTGCCCTCAGAATAGAATTCTTATGTTCTAATATTGCTATTATTTGCAAATATGTATTTATTGACGTTTTTCAATTCAGTTCGAGAGTCAACATGTTTAAATCAGGTAATGTCAGTTATTCTCACGTTAAGTACAATTTTTATCTCATTTATTTACATGTCTCGCCTTAATTTATATGGATTGGTTATCTTTTATATTTATTATCAATAATATCATCATCAAATAAATGTATCTATTTAATTTCGTATGTCAATTACCATTATACATATACTGGTAACAAACGATTGTTCAACCTGGTTTGTTATCTACACACGTTTATCAAACCGAGTTTATTAACCTTATTCGAGTTTAATATTAAATATTTGAACTTTGTTGTAGGTAAATTCTTTAGCGGGCCTAATTGGGCCTAAGTTTCTTTATTGGGCTTTAATGGGCCCGAGTATTTAATTTATAATTGTATGTTTAAGTTTAGGGGATTTTTCACAGTTGTTACATAGCTGGAGAAGATACGAGACTATATGTCTCAGCCCAAGTTTTGACCTGAAATCAAAACTTGATGAAGACCCCACACTGACTTTACGTCTAGCTGCAAAGTTTTGACCTGAAATCAAAACTCAAGAGACCTTTGTCTCTCATGAAGACTTAGGGTTCATACCCTCGCCACTAGTGTCACACCCCGAGCCGGCGGGGTTGGATCGAAGTCCCTGTCGGGCGGAAGGTTCTCGGGGCGCGATATCGTGAGTGATAATCATGATGATCAGATTGTTTACATAGCATCAATTTTAAGAATAACTAAAGCACAATCAAACATTAAAATAGGATTACAAAGTTAAATTACAATATCAATGTTTAGTAATTTAACTCGGTAAACCTAACAAAAGAATCATATGTTTCCTATCTTGTATCTGTACAAGATATCAAAAGTGATTCGCATCCATAGCAAAATATGTGCTTCTCCAAAAGTCTACTAGGTCTGCTAACTGGCATCCTAGTATGCAATCCAAAAGCTTAAGCCTATTCCTGTGCGTCACCTGAGAAAGCATGTAAGAAAAACAAGGTCAACACAATGGTTGGTGAGTTCATGTAATTTTAGTATTTGTAAAATAGCTTTTGCAAACCTCTTCGGTAAAACCTTAACCTCATTAATAACACCTGTATCATCCAACTCGGTATGCTTATATATAGGGCATACCCCTGAGTCGAGCCTACAACCCGCCCAGACGCCGTCCCACCACATACTAAGTCGCATAGGACATTGCTATTAATGATAATTAAGCATTTTACCTACCATTCGTTTCATTCTTCATCATAGCTTAGTTTACTGTTTCAAAGTTTACAAGTCTATAGCATTAATATGTATTAGCTTCAATATAAGTTTAACACGCATTGCGTTTAAAAGTTTATGATATTGACCCAAAAGCATTTATGCATTCCCTCGGTAACAACCTTAATCTCATTAACACCACCTGTAACATCCAACTCAGTATGCTTATATATAGGGCATACCCCTGAGTCGAGCCTACGACCCGCCCAGACGCCATCCCACCACATACTAAGCTGCATAATACATTACTGTTAATGATAATTAAGCGTCTTACCTACCATCCATTTCGTTTATAGCTTTAGCATTAAGTTTAAGTTTATAGCATGAGTGAACATTGAGGAATCACTGTATGGCAAGCACTGAGAGGCCATCAGTCTACTCCTCAAGTCATGACTATGAAGGTCACCCTATGGCAAGCACTGAGGGGCCGACGGTCTGTTACTTCAAGTCCCAACTATGTAGAACACCCCATGGCAAGCACTGAGATACCAATTTAGTATATTCTATCATAGTTAATAGCTTTAGCATTCAAGTTTAACAACCTGTGAGGCAAGCACTGAGAGACCAAACCGTTGCTTTAGCATGACAAATTTATAGCATTCAAGTTTAACAATCGGTGAGGCAAGCACTGAGAGGCCAAACCGTTGTTTTAGCATGATAAGTTTATAGCATTCAAGTTTAACAACCGGTGAGGCAAGCACTGAGAGGCCAAACCGTTTCTTTAGCATGACAAGTTTATAGCATTCAAAGTTTATAGCATTATGAGCACTTCAAGCATTTCGAGCATTTAAGCGTGATAAGCATATAGTATTTGCATTGTAGCATTAGCACTTGGCATTAGCATATAACATTAGTGTTAAACATTAGCATGTAGCATTAGTGTTACGCAATAGCATATAGCATTAGCAATTAGTATTAGCATATAGTTTGAGCAGTTATTTCACAGCATAGGCATCAAGTATATATAGTTTAAGAATATAGTTAATAGCATAAGCATTAAGAGTATGGTTTAAGAATATAGTTTATAGCATAATCATTAAGAGTATAGTTTAAGCATCAAGTATATAGTTTAAGCTTCTAGTTTGCAACATAAGCATCAATCACCAAGTTTAAGCATCTTGTTTGTAGCATAGGCGTTAAGCATCGAGTTTAAGCATATTGTTGTAGCATAGCATCAAGCCTCAAGTTTCCAAGTTTCTAGTTTCTCAAAGTATATTAGATACCAAGCATAAGTCTCATTATAAGCATCATGTTTAAGTATAAGAGCATCAAATAACATTTCAGTAGTTTATAAAATGTTTAACATGCTTCTCAGTCCCGGAGTAAAACAAATAAGTTTGAAAAGGGACAAATGAACTCACCTGTGGTTGAAGAGGTTGGCTAAGTTCTAAATAATAATGCACACGCTCTTTGTTGTGTTTGTAGTAGTATTCACGTTCCTGTATTGATTTGATAGTGTTGTAGTTTCTAAGTATAAATTTGTAAAGATTCGTTGTGTGTATAAGTGTTAGTGTTAGCCCTAAAGTTGGCTAACACTTGTGAGTCTTATTCATTATCCGGCCCGAAATTCACTTTATTGCACAAGTAGTATTGCTTCTTTTCATTGCTTACGCTTACCTACTTAGAGTTTGATCCAAAAGTTATTGGCTTTCAATGGAACTTTGAGCCTTTGCATGTTTCTTGTCTACTCGCCTTTGCAATAATTATAGTGGAAATTCATAGATGCATTTACCATTGATTTCCATACGTTTGTTTGTAAATTTCTTTCAATTATGAATTCTTCGGGCCGAATGTTCCATTGGGTCCTATAAGTGACATGGGCCAATTGGGCCCAGGATTTCTATTTGGGTTCGGTCGAGAACATCATGGGTCATCTTAGGTTTATCGCCATATAACAAGGCGATAAAAAAAAGTATTCAAGTTCCACTCGGGTGGCCCAAGATTATTTGGGCCGAATGTAGTGGCATTTTGGGCCGAAACACTCTTGGGTGAAGATAAATGCTATGGGCCGGTGACCTAGGATGCATTATTGCTTGGGTTTGGGCCTAGTGTTAGCATGTGTGTGGGCCGATTAAAGATGTTGAGCCAAGAATAACATTGGGCTAACGATGATTGCTGTTGGGCCAAACTATAAATTCGTGGGCCAAGAGATAATCGACCCATGTGAACGTGTAAATGAGATTTTTGATTAAGCATGGGCCGAATTATAGGTTGATGGGCCCAGCTCTATGTTGGGCTGTTAATGGGCTGAACAACAATTGTCTTGAGAGGGAATGGTGGCCTAACAGATGCAACATTTCCACATGCAGCGAACCTTTGAGCTGGGGTAAAGGTTCGGCCTAATTGACATGCGAGGGTTCGTTGGTCCAGCACACTAGGTTCGTGGCTTTCACTGCATGAGAAGGGCTCGTTCCCCATCATGGGTTCGGCTAGCTGATAGTAGGTTCTCTCTCCACCTGCATGGTTCGGCCAGAAGGTGGGTTCGCCAAGAGTAAGGTTCGGGTAACCCTTAAAGGTTCGGCTAGGGTCTGTGTGGTTCGATGATGATGAGCTTCGCCATAAGGGTTCGTGTCTGGCTCGGAGAGGCAGGGTTCGCAGCTCATGATCGATTGAGGGTTCGTGGCTTCATCAGGCACACAAGGTTCGGTAGTAGGTGGGGTAGTGCCGGTGTGGCAGGTTCGTTTGCCAGAGAATCAGCCAGGGTTCGGCCACCCAAGAAAAGGTTCGGCCGACCCACGGCCTCCACCAACAGCTCGCCATCATCATTCTTTGATTTCTACAGTTGTTGGGTTGTTCTCAGCGCTAAATCATGAAGAAGATAGGTTCCAATACGTGGGATGTTCAAGGAGAGTGACCTGAAGCCGGCTAGTGTTACGAGTTTAACTAAAAGTGTGGAAAACCCTAATTTTTTTGTGATGTTCTCTTGATCATACCTCAAAATCAGCTGGACAATTCCCCCGATCAGTTGTACTTTCGTGTAGAGGGCTTCAAGATGATCGTATAGGCGCAAGAATCACTCGATTTCGTTAAGAAATGAGTGAGTTATGAAGCTTCAAAGGTTGTTAATGATGATTTTGGTGCTAGAGAGAGAATTGGACGGGAGAGGGTTTTAGAGAGAGAAAGGGTTTGTATTAAATGAGGAAAATCACCTCATTTGATGTTTAAATACCCCGTGGGTATTCGGGTTCGTTTCGGTTGCTCGGTTCGCGTTTTCGTCGCGTATCCGGTTCTTTACGCGCGTTTTTCGTAATTAAAATAAAAATAGTTTATTTTAAACTATTTAGGTGATATCTAGTTCTAATAATTATTTTAAATATCGTTTTATCAAATTATTTATCGAATATTATCGTTTTACGCGTTTCGTTTATTGTTTAGTTAATTTGCGTATTTAAATTTAAAATAGTTTCTTTTAATTCTATTTCTGATGAGTTTCAAAATTGTATAATATGATATATTTTATTTCCCTAAATTTATAATCGATCGTATCTTTACGTTATTCGTTTTTGTTTTCGTTTCGTCAGATCGCGTCGCCATCGCGCGTATTCGTTCGAATCGTCATTCGAACGAACACGTCGATGGTTTGGCTTTCTGATTCTTGTTTTCTACTGTTAAGTCATTATTTCAGAACGTTAAACTATCAGAATCATTCGTACAGATCGTCACCTATACAAATAATTCGTCTGTTTAGCATTCCATAACAATAACCGTTAAAGTTTTGTTTTGTTTAACCTCACATACGTTTATACACAATAGTATCATATCAAGTATCTGTGTTTCAACACTGTGTTGTCTGACATGTTTTCTGACTGTTAAACCCTAAGGTTTCAGTCAGATTCAGAAAATCGTTTAATAGTTTCATGTTAAATCAAAATGTATCAATATCATAATATAGTTTTCACATAAAGTGTACCTGAGTTACTGTGAAATCTACAGTGCAACTTACTGTTCCGGTAACGATTCCGGCACAGATGTTACAACTAGCGCACGTATATCCTGCTATAATCCAAGATAATGGGACCAGGACACGCATGAGTGGCTGACAATTTCATTATCGAGGGTTATAACTATGGATCCTCCGTAATATCCCGGTATAGTCGAAGATTTTGGGACCAGTTTACGCACGAGTGGCTGACAATTTCATTTTCAAAGACTATAACCAGGGATCCACCGAATTCCGGCTTTGTCGCCAGTATCTCGGCCTTAGTCGCCAGCATTCCGGCCTCAGTCGCCAGTATCTTTCGGCCTTGTCGCCAGTATCTTCGGCCTTAGTCGCCAGTATAATCGGCCTTGTCGCCAGTATTCCGGCAATAGGCGCCAGCATTTTCGGCCTTGTCACCAGTATTTTCGGCCTTGTCGCCAGTATTTTCGGCCTTGTCGCCAGTATTTTCGGCCTTGTCGCCAGTATTTTCGGCCTTGTCGCCAGTATTTTCGGCCTTGTCGCCAGTCTAACCGGCCTTAGTCGCCAGTATATTGGGATTATCCCAATCTTTTTTGTTTTTGAACATGTGCAGGAACTAACTCTCAAGGATACCTAAGGATATAACTTCTACTCAGAACTTGCCTGATGATATTGAAGAGATGGAATTGGATCTCAAGACTATTTCAGGATATCACAAGTATATTCATAATATGCTTAAGGACACTAAGGTATGTATTTTACACATTATCCTGACAGGGATAAGACAAGCTTCGAAAATGAATCTGCTCTTTCTAAGAGTTGGTATTTATCTCTTAACTCTACAACATTCTTTATTTCTGATTAATTTCAAGCACTTTATCCGTTCCTGAAATAAAACCTTAAATGCAAATTTTCAAAACTTAAATATGACTTTATGGAAACTATAGCAATATCCTCACAATCAGTGTTCCGATCAAGATATATTTTTTAAATATATCCTAAGTATAAAATACTTGTTGCAGAAAATACTTTGAAAAAAGTTTACAGAATATTTACCACCCTGTATAATTAAGGAAAAATTATAAACTGCAATGGGAATAATCTAATCAAACATATTCTTAAGACACAAGTAAACATAATATCCTAAAGCATTCATTAAGATTAACAAAATAAAATCAGTATATTGGGCTTCGCCATGAAAACAGATGGTCCCTCCACCCAATATACTGAAAATGTTAAAACAAAAGAAACAAGGAAATTTTAGGCTTCGCCATGTAAACACATGGTCCCTCCACCTAAAATCCTGTAAATTGTCTGCCCATCTAGGGACTTAACATCAGGATATTGTTTAAAAACTACATGTCATCATAACAGAACCACAAACATAATGGGCTCAGACCTTATCAACTCTATCCTCATCGCCCATCACCGCACCACCTTCACCTCCACCAGCTCCAATATCCTCACCTCCTGCTACCTTACTGGTCTCCACCACGCTCGCTGTCTTAGCCGCTGCATCAGAAGTCTCTGCCATATCCCCAGTCAGCTTAGCCAAAACTTTAACCCAGTCGGCAAGGTCCTTGTCCCACAAGTCCGAGCCCTCTTGTTTTGACTTTTCTGCCATTTGTATTTTTGCTTTAAGGATGGCAGCGGCATCAGACTTCTTGGTTCCTTCGATGATATCCTTTACGTTCAGCTTATGGGCAGCGTCATTATCCTTGGCCAGCTTTTTGAACTTCAAAGCCTCCTTCTCATAATGACCAGCCTTGGCAACAACGATTTTCCTCTGATCTTCAAGATCTTCGATTTGCTTCTCAAATGCCTCTTTGTCACCAGAAATCTTCAGAATAACCTATATAATAAGGATATTATGAGGATATGGTTACACCAGAATAAATAGACTGAAAGGATAAAAAGATTTACCTTTTGTAGAAGGTCAATAGCGGGGAGATCAGGAATGTCATCCACATTGACAACATCAGCACCCTTACGCTTCTTTGAAGTCTTGGTTGAGCGAGTATGCATGATCCTCGCCTTGGGGGCAACAGGGCTAGTTTTCTCTTTTTTGATAGTCAAGAAGTCAGTGAGGTCCTCAAGATCAAAGGCTGATTCTAAAACAAATAAACAAAAATATAAACACATTGAAGACTAATCAAAACCTAAAAACTAACTTCGGGATACCTGATGTCATTTGGGCTTGAGACTGTTGCGAATAAGCACTATGAGATGGAGAAGAAACAGGGATATCTTCTTTGGAGGATGCCACAAATTTCCGTTCTCTCTCTCCAATCGTCAGCAAAGACTGAATTCTTTGTTCACTATCCTGATTCTCAGTAATAAGTGATTCAAACTTCGGCGCTGAAACAAAATAACAAACCTAAATCAGTTAATAAAAACTCGAAAAACAATAATAAAAAATAAAATATCGTATCCTTTAACAACCAACTAACTAGAAGAGAAATTCCCCCAGGGATAGAACTACTTTTAACAAAGAAAAACTTGTCTCTCCACTCATCCTCATTCATGGTAACCCCATGGACCAAAACAGGGGCACCAGTTCGCCTTTGAAGCAAGAAACGAGAATACCCGTGGGTACGAAGTTGATAAACAGAAGAAATTTCAGGAACACGAATCATAAGACCATTCTTATGGTTTAGCTTGTGAAGAGTAACAAGCAACCGCCAACCCATTGGCATAAGTTGAGGATAACAGAGACGGGTGATCCGGAAAAAATCAGAAATCAGAGTAAGGAAAGGAAAAGATAGACCTAATGAAAATGGGTACACAGGGAAACAAACCCATTTGGTAGAACTGTGATCATCTTTCAAAGAAGGATCATACATTTCCTTGGGAAAATCTCGGGAGAGTTGCATGACCTCAATATGATCATCATCGAAGGTACACGCATTTTGATCAGTGTAAGGAAGGATGTTCTGATCAAGGAAATCACTAGCCTCGGATGAAGAAGTAGAATGCGACATTTTTACTTAATTAAAAATCAAGAAAAACAGAGGATTCGGAATAAAGAACTTACCGGAGAAGACGATCGAAGAAGATAAGTGATTGAAAAGGAAAGACGCGTGATCATTATATGCTGTATTATGACACAGGATCAGTAAACGCTATCCTCATCTAACCGTCCGTTTAAAATCGTGAAACCGTCGATTTAAAATTCAAATTTCAAATTTTAAACTTTAATTTTTTAATTTTACAGCTGTAAACAACTAACTGTAAAATTGGGGGCAATTGTTAGGCGCAAAATATTCCCACTCGGGATATTTCAGGATCCGGGATATTTCGGGATCAGGGATATTTTCAGGATATGTATTCTTACTAACGATTATCTCTGTTGCTTAACATCTATTGCGAGATTTCAGGGAATGACAGGTAGTCTAATAGCTGGCCCTAATATCACGGAAGCACGCGTCAACTAGCTTAATTTATAAGAGAAATCCAAGAGAGATTTGCGTATTGGATTTGAATTAGTCTCCCCATTAGGAAAGTGCCGGAATAGTTGAGACTACCTTATGGACGTTGTCAAACGTTCACTTGTACTTATTTTTGTATATATATTGAGGTGATAGGTCGATATAGGACACTGGTTACTCATAGAACATACACACTACTCACTGAAGTTTGTTTGGGCTATTTAGAATCGATCAACTCACGCTCTTTATTTGTATTGAATTATTGTTTTGTTAATAAAACTAGGCAGAGTGACGATTGTCACCTCCCGAGGCATTAATTGAGGAAAACAGAGCTTAGTGATTGACAAAAAATCAGAGATGAGATCGGGGAAAGGGAATTTCAGACCCAAAGTGAAGGGATACTCTGGAAAAACATACCCAAGAGGGAGAAACATGATCAGCTTTCAGTTTTTCAGAAAAATTATGGAAGATTGTTTCATCAGGGAAGGTTTTTGAAAGACATAACAGTTCAATTTGATCGTCATTGAAAACATTTCTATTTTGACGATTGAAGGTCAAAATGTTCTAATCGATGAAATCATCGGAATTGAAATCAGAGGAAGAAGATGATCCAGACATTTTTGATGAAGACAAAATTATAAATTGAAAGAAAGAAGAAAAAGAACTTACCGCAAGATCCGGTTGAAGATGATGGCATCTAAAGAAGGCGAAGTGATCATTGTATCCTGCGCAAACGGCTGGGAATATGTGGGAAACCGCCACAATCACTAACTGTCACATCAATGTTCCCGTCACAATTTAAAGTTCAAATTTTGAATCAAGAGCCAAACTAAACGGTTATTTTCAAATTCTTACCACAAGTTATAACGGTGATAAGAATTTGGGGGCAATTGTTATGCCTGTAAAAATTTGGTCTTATAATTCGGAATAATTCGGGATATGGATAGTGATTTAGTTGATCAATCATAGATTCAAACTCAAGAACACCTTCAATTTGAAACTAGGTTATGTTTTCTTCTTCTTCTCATCTTGCTTCTCACGTTCAAACACTCACACATACCTGAAAATTCTAACAATTTTGACTAAGTCAAAACTCTTATCCCCAAATTTACTAGTTCGGGTATTTCCCATCGATACTAGATGTTCGACAATTACTTGGTCGATTTTAGGAAGCTTTCGACACTAATAGTGTCGAAGGTGACTTGTCCATTTTTGGTTGTTATCGATGCTAACAATCTCGATGGCCCTTGGGCATTTTGGAAGGTCTAGACACTGGTAATGCAGACCACACTTAGCTGATTCTTGGGAGCCATCAATATTGATACTATCGTTGCGGACTTATTCACAACTTGGCACCCATCTACACTAGCATGTTCTAAGGCCTAGTGTCCGATACTATTAGTATCGACCCTAGATCATCTTCAACCTTCGACCATGCTTTTCTACATTTTTTGTAGGTCGGCTATAGGCTCCAATATGTAGTGTTTCTTGTGTCTAAGTGCTTGAAAATGAGTTTGGAAAAGTGGTTATGTGACGGTTTGTATTTGGCATGAAAACCTAAAAGTAAACTCTTAGATCTACCAAAAATCTGTGGTTGTGAGCTCCTCTAGCTTGGTCTTCTAGAAGATAAGAGGATCGTTTTGATTCCAAGATCACTGAATTTGTTAAAGAAATGAAGCTTTTCTCTAAAGAGTTTTGTTTCTGGTAAAAATTAACAAGTATAATTTTTAGCAAAACCGAATTAGTTTAGTGGGGTATTGTGCTTTACAATCAAGCAAATAGTTTATAAGCAAAATGCAATAAAAATATCCCTGAGGATCCCTAGGGATATTTCAGAATATATAACGAAATAAACAGCTTACACACGAGATTTATACGAGAAAAAGCCCCTAATCCCTTAGGATTGCCGGCATAAAAACCTTGGGAGGTGACAATTGTCACTCTGCCTTGTTTTTATTAATACAAAAAATAAGATTACAATACGAGAGCACAATTGATCGATGCTAAGTGCTTCTAAGCTCCTTCGAATGCTATGAATGCAATTGTGAGTGATGAAAAGTAATCAGATGGATGCTAGATATGTGAAAGTGACGTCCTAAATCGATCAAATGCCTCAATTTATAGTAAAATACAATTAACTATATTCCCGAATATCCCGGTGGGAATCTTGGAATCATGACCATGTCTTCAATTGTGGCAGCCACCACGTCCATCAAACGTGTGGAAGCGCTTCTGTCAACTAAACCTCGGATCTTTAGGTCAAATCTAGTCAATATGACCGTTGGTGACTTGTTCTCCACTTGTAGCCGTTATTTAGCATGTTTACCACGTTTTCTTTGACTTTATCCCGACTTTTAGGGTAAAACACGTCCACAATAAGTTACCTGCAAGACCAAGCCAAGCTATACAGAGAAAAGATCGATTAGAATCGTTAGCATTCAGGATATTTGAGGATATTTGAGGATACATAAGAATCTCGTATTCCAGATTATCCTCGACTATCCCGAATCTCAGACCATAAAAATTGACCCACAACAATTGCCCCAAAAATTTTGTAAGTTGTTTTTAATATATACAGCTTTAAAATTTTCCAGACTTAACATTTGTGAGGATTTGTCTTGATATTCCTTGAGATTTGGGATTTACAAGTATTCTTATCTCCATATTTTCTTTTTTAGAGTTATATGAGACTTCTAAAACTTTATTGTTTAGGTTATCTCTTAAGCTAAAACCCATTATGTAGAACAAATTGTTGAATATCTTGACGCAATAGTTTGAAATATTTAGTGATGGTGCAAGGCCATATAATACTTTGATAATTTTAAGTATTATAAATAAGTCTAATTACTATCAACTCAGGTCTATTAGCTAGTTACTTATGCTCAATATCTTCTAATGCTTTTACACATTAAACTATCTTTAAATATAGAGGCTGTTTATACCTTAAAATAGACACATAGTTTAGAGAAACATACCAAATATGCTAAGAAAAAGTAATCTAAAATATCAATATATATTACAATATTTATCTTTAGCTAAACATTATTAATGTGTTGAGTGGAGAAATTATGATTTTCATGACAAAGCCTAACGTGTTATTTTTAACTGCTTTTGATAATATAACAGCTAGTTTTTCGGTTAATGTTATAGTGTTCATAGTTGTTTGTTTTCAGATATCCTTAAATACTCTGAAGTATTCTGAATTTAATAAATACTAATGTTCTGTTTGATTTGAGTTATATGTAACTCTTTATTCGTCAAGCATTCAAGTTAAGAATAGTTCTTTATAAGTTTTATTAGGTATACTTAGGAATCATTAAAGATAGTTCAGTCTAGACTTATCATAATTCGATAAGGTTTTAACTACATGAGTGATATAAATAACTTAGACATATGTTTAAGTGTTATCATTTGTTTAGAGTTACCTTACTACATGAAGTACTTGGTAATTTAAGCTAACATGCCCCTAAATAGAAATGTGCATATGACATATAACATATCCCTAAAGAGAAATAAGTATAATGCACACTATAAGAATATAATTCCAAGCAGAAATAATCAGAAATAAAGAATGTAGAGGTATATTAAAAGAGTTAAGAAATAAATACCACTTTCGAGAAATAATAGTTTGGTTCAAAATCTTCTTTGTTCCTGTCAAAACATCAAAAGAATTTCATACCTGAATATTCCCAAGTATGTTGCGATATTCCTAGGTATCCTTGAAAGTCAGTCCTGCATAAATAGAAAAAAAAGGAAAACTTGGGACCAGCCCAAGATACTGGCGACAAGGCCGATTAAACTGGCGACTAAGGCCGGAATACTGGCGACTAAGGCCGGAATACTGGCGACTAAGGCCAGAATACTGGTCACTAAGGCCGGAATACTGGCGACTAAGGCCGGAATACTTGCGACTAAGGCCGGAATACTGGAGACTAAGGCCGGAATACTGGCGACAAGGCTGAAATACTGGCGACAAGGCCACTGGCGACTAAGGCCGGAATACTGGCGACAAGGCCACTGGCAACTATGGCCGGAATGCTGGCGACTAAGGCCGGGATACTGGCGACTAGGCCGGAATTCGGAGAATCCCTGGTGATAGTCTTTGAAAATGAAATTGTCAGCCACTCATGCGTGTACTGGTCCCAAAATCTCCAACTATACCGAGATATTTCGGAGGATCCTTAGTTATAGCCATTGATAATGAAATTGTCAGCCACTCATGCGTGTACTGGTCCCATTATCTCAGACTATAATAGGATAAACGTGCGCAACTGGTGAGGGTATGAACCCTAAGTCTTCATGAGAGACAAAAGTCTCTTGAGTTTTAATTTCAGGTCAAAACTTTGCAGCTAGACATAAAGTCAGTGCGGGGTCTTCATCAAGTTCTGATTTCTGGTCAGAACTTGGGTTAGGACATAAAGTCTCATCTCTTCTCCTGCAGGGGTCTTCTACAGTTTTGATTTCAGGTCAAAACATTGCAACTAGACATAAAGTCAGTTCGGGTCTTCATCAAATTCTGATTTCAGGTCAAAACTTGGGTTAACACATAAAGTCTCATCTCTTCTCCTGCTATACCTATAAAACAGTAAGATTTTTGCATAGCTGGGAATCAGGATTCCTGATGCCCCTCATATGCTTGATTAGTATCACAAGAATAGATAGGCATATATAAGAATATATTAGAATATATAATGTTCAGATTAAAATGTGATAACATTTTAGGATTTGATACAACAGGTTTCAAATAAAATATAGTTTAAGATGGATGGCATTCCAAGATCTAGGAAGAGGTTCTCCTTCTATGTTGATTAACTTGTATGCCCTTTTCCAACTTCGGATTCTATCTTATAGGGTCCTTCCCATTTCGGAGCAAGTTTTCCATCAGCTGGATTGGTGGTATTCTGAAATGCCTTCCTTAAAACCTAATCACCAACTTGAAATCTTCGTATCCTAATATTCTTATTATAGGATTTAGCTATCTTTTGTTGATATGTTGCCATCCTTATTCTTGCAATATCCCTAAGTTCATCGATAGTATCTAGATCCTTAGATAGTATGTCCTTGTTGGATTCTAGATTTTCTAGACTTGATCTTTCATATGACAACTAGTACCTGACCTGCCGGCAAGTCCGTACGATACGTGTACTTTCAACAGTAACTATGTGTAATTACATGTGTATGAACAGTACTTGTATTAACAGGATTCAAAATACAAGAAACAGTTGTACGTATTTTCGTGTAAACTTAAATACTATAAGTACAACATACATTTGAAACATTAGTTGTGTGTATTTAAGTAAAAACTTAAGTACAGTTAACACAACAGATCATGAAAAACAACGGTGTTCAAATGAATAACAAGAACAAATCGGTTGGGATCTGATATCCATAGATGACATGAATCAGATGGCCAACATTTCAATGTGAAAAAAATGTGATAACAGGAGGTTTAGTTGAGTCCGACAGTGAGGAAACACAATTCAAACCATGTTGCAGTGTCGTTTCAGAATAATAAACTGACAGTGTGTTTGCGTGGGTGACGATTCACACAAACATATTTGTGAGTTTAACGTTCTGAAATGATGACTGGGAAGTAGAAAACCAAAGTCGGAAAGCAAAACCATCGTCGTGTTCGTTCGAATGACGATTCGAACGAATACGCGCGATGGTGACGCGATCCGACGAAACGAAAACGAAAACACGACACGAACGACTATAATTTAATAAAATTAAATAAATAATGTTTTACAATTTTGAAACTCATCAAAATAATTAAATTAATCTCTTTTATTTAAAACATACAAATTACGCGTAAAGTTCCGTAAATGCGACGAAAACACTAACCGAGCAACCGAAACCAACCCGAACACCACACGTGGTATAAAAACCCTAAATGAGAGTTTTCCTCTCATTTCCACCACCTACACTCTCTCTCTACCTCAATTTTCGGATTCCACCATTTACCACCAATTCCAAGCTTCACAACCTCATATTTTGCTCATTTCTCAACGAATTTGGGTGATTCTTGAACCCATGTGAAGCTCTTGGTGTCCCCTACGTGAAAGTACAATAGATCGGAAGAATCATCCATGAAAATACGAGGTATGAAGCCATGAAAAATCTGGAAAATAGGGTTTTGGTGGGTATTTGTTCGACCCAGACCATGCATACCTTGTACCTTCGAGACACCTTCTGACACAACACAACCAAGAGAGTCGGTCGACAACGGTTCAAAGTGAGGGGGAAGACGAGCTGAAACAGGTTCGCCGTGGGGTGTGGCCGGCCGAACCTGCTAACTTGTGCTGGGCGAACCTCACAAGCACCCCACGAACCCTAGGCCGAATCTTCCTTACCACGAACCTGTTGCCAACAACCACAAGGGCCGAACCTATCTAACATGTGGCCGAACCTACGGAGCCACGAACCTAGCATCTACTAGCCGAATCTCTTGCATGTCACGAACCTATCTTGGCACTCACCGAACCCTCCATCTAGATGATTGAGATGCGAACCTTGCTAAGGCCGCGGACCAGAACCGAACCTAGTGTGAGTGCCGAACACATCATGATCGGCGAACCCCTAGTTCCTCACGAACATGTATGGATGACACCCGGGCGAACCTTCAACTAACCCTACCCCTTGGACCACCGAACCATGAAGCACGAACCTTCCGGGTGAAGACTCCCTCTAGCCGAACCCTGACTTCAACGAACCCAAGGTTTCACTGGAACCCACACCTAGCCATTCTCTTCTTATTTATTCCATGCAGAGGCTTTAAACGATCCACATTCTGTGAGAATTACCAGCCCATTTATTAGGCCCAGTGACATATAGCACTTCGTTGGATACGGCCCAAGAACCAGTTGATTTGGCCCACACTCAAATTGAATCAATGTTGTTCGGCCCAACATAGGGTCAATGTCATCCATCCCGCAGCCCACATCAATCGGCCCAGCATAGAACACACCGACCCAACCCCTCTATGTAGCCCAATCCTACGGCCAAATCACAATTGGACCGGCCCACGACGCCTATAAGGCTCATTCGACTTAATTCGGCTCATATGCATATATTTTGTCCAACATGAAGCCCACAAGGTCTAATTGTTATTAACACAAGGAAACAAAGGGGTAAAGAATAATAAACATGGTTTGAGTAATACAATACTACAAAAATTTGTAACATAATTATGTGACAAAAGGAGTAATCAGGAGACAAAAGGTTAAAACATTTGATATACAAATCTAAGTTTATACTTAGAAATTATTTGGTCATTATAGTGAATTAAATGGCAATTTAAGATCAATGATCAAACAAGATAATTTAGATCTAGTGGGATAAGTGTTGGCAAATACACAACAACTACGCAAGGCCGAATGAAGATCGAGACCAAGGGATGATAACCAAGTTAAGGCTAACACACATACGCGCACACGAAACATTTACAATCAACAATTATAAGTTACATACAATGTAAATTCAATACAAGATCGTGAAAACAAACTCAAGGTCAATCAAGAGCGCGTGCTTTTCTTCTTTTAAGCTAAGTCAACCCTAAAACAATAAGGTGAGTTCATATGCCCCTTTTCTTTAATCTTAACTGATTTTAAACCTTCGGGGCTGAGAAACATGCTTACTTTTACTTGTTTAAAAGTTTTTCTTAACATATTGCTTATGCTTTGATTTAGATAATATTAAATTGTTTATTATCGCCCATCATTGCATGCTTGTATGATCATCAGACAACAGGGAAACTCAGATGAATATGATAATATAATTTTATAGATCATCAACACACTAGAATAACATGGTTGTAAGATTTTATCTCACAACACTTAGTTATTCCTACATGAGCAAACATTGAGACAATTCATACACAGACAAACAAGGAGAACAATTACAGTGAAACATTATGTCACTACACAACGCATGGATGATTAGAAGATAAAATATCTTCTAAATATCATTCCACATTATAATTGACTAAGTGTGATAAGTCAAGTACTTATAACACTTAGTTACAACATAAAAACATACTACGCGATAGTATGAACGCATTTATCAATCCACCACCTGAGCGGATTAAGGGTGGCAAGACTAGTTCTTACCACGGCTTAATGACAACATGGTGAAAATATGGATCATTTAGAATGATAGTCAGGATAACGTACCTTCATGATAACAGTATCATTCTCACATCGGTTGACATAACGTAATACGACAAGTTCTTATTCAACCTTGTTAACTACATTGAGAACACACGGCGGGATAGAGGTAAATCGGATGCATTGTAGACTGATTACGTCACGATTACAATGGATTCCTTCTAGGCTCTATACGTTGCATTGAGAATACATTACAAAGGGTTAATTAACACTTTTATTGATTAAAAGTGTATCAACAGTCAACCTACAAGACTCGGAACAATATATGGAACAGATTGAATAAATCTAATATCCTTAATACATATAAGAGTTGTCAATACTTCGGTTTGATGACAACAAATCTTTATTATAGTATTTCAATACATGATATCACAGGTGATAAACAATGAGATGAACAAGTGGGAATTGAGATGGAAATCAATAGTTGTATTGCAAGTAGTGTGGAGTTCTAGTAGGGATGTGGTGGGATGTTGGCTAGGGCTTAGTTCCCTTACATATGCCCTATATATAAGCATCACTACTAGGATGATATAATACTTGTAAATATAACTATTGAGAAGCCATTAGGTGAACAGGTAAACATGCAACATACAAGTAACATGATTAACATTGTGAATGTGCATGTGAATGAATCAAGGTTTTCAATTAACATACTTATGAACTTACCAACCTAGTGTTGACTTTGTTTAATTGCATGTTTTCTCAGGTGATGAACATGTGTAACTACTTATATGCATGGATTAAGCTAGTGGACTTTTAGAAGACCTAGCTTTATTTTGTGTTGCATGCTTTTGGTGACAAGAACAATGAATCATCTTTTGTATATCTTGTACAGATACAAGATATAGTTACATTGATTCTTTTTGATAGATTTACTTGGTTAAATTATGAACGATACATTGTAATTTAATCTTTTAATTCTATATCATGGATGTGTTAGCATTTCTCATTTATTTATCATGTGCTATGTAAACAATCTGATCATACGATTATCACTCAAGATATCGCGCCCCAGGAAACTTCCGCCTGACGAGAAAACCTAATCCGCTCCCGCCGGCTCGGGGTGTGACAGATTGGTATCAGAGCCATGGTTATAGAGAAATATTGGTCATATTACTTAAACGATTTGACCAAGACTATAACCTAGGGACCCTCATGTAGAGATTATTTGACATAGGATTCTATTTGCATGTGTCTTCTGCATCTGATCAATGCACTAACCGATTTTCTTTCGGTTATGATCAGAATGCCGCCGAGAAGACCACCACCTGCTATACTGCCACCACCATAAGACTTGGCACCGCACTCATCTACACCTTGACCTACTGATTCTCCTACACAACCACCTCCTCCTCCGCCACCACCAGTTCACCAGCTAGATCCTGCCACCATTGCACTAACTACACTGTTAACCAGTCAGCTGAGGGATGTGATTCCTGAAATGGTGAACCAGATCAACACCAACAACAGCAACAACGTTGCCAGCTCATCTGGAGAAGGCAGCGGAAACAACCGCCATCACCAAGACTATTCCTAAAAAAACTTTGTGGGTTGCAAGCCACCGAGTTTCAGTGGTAGCGAGGGAGCCGTCGGATTGATCCAATGGATCGAAAAGATGGAAACAACACTGGAGATCAGCAACTGCCCGTAACAGTATAGGGTAAAGTATGTTGCGGGGTCATTTCACAAACGAGCGTTAACTTGGTGGAACGCTCAGGTTAATAGCAGAGTCAGGGATGAGGCCCTGTCAATGTCGTGGGATGATTTCAAGGCATTACTGGGGGCAGAATTTTGCCCAAGAAATGAAATCAAGAAGGTTGAGACCGAATTACTCAATCTTGTTATGATTGGTGCTGGGCATCTGGCCTACACCACAAGATTTCATGAACTGGCATCATTGGCACCGGACATAGTGCCAACACTGGAAAAGAGGATCGAACGGTATATCGGGGGATTACCGGCCTGTATGCAAGGTTTTATCCTTGCTGCTCATCCAACAACCATGGAAATGGCTGTTACTCTGTCATCAACAATGACAGATGTGATGGTTGCCTCTGGGGCAATCAAGAAAGAGGCTGACTCAGCCAAAGCTGGAACTTCCAAGAAGTCGGACAAACGCCCGGCTAAGAAACAAAAGGTAGCTAGAAACTTTGCTGCCACCACTCAAGCCCCAATGCTCAACCAGCCACCACCACTGCAGATCAGAAAACCATACACTGGCACTGCACCTTTGTGCAACTCATGTCAGTATCATCACCTCCCAAACATCCCGTGCAGACACTGCACCAACTGTGGGAGATTTGGTCACACAGTAAACCACTGCAGGAGCCCGAGGGCTCAGAACAGAAACAACAATGCAGCCACTGCTGCTGCTGCTGATAACAGGTCCTGCTACACATGTGGCGAACCTGGCCATTTCTCGAAGGATTGTCCCAAGAGAGCTCAACCAAGGGCTCAAGCAGCAAGAGGACGAGCCTTCCAGATAGGAGCTGCTGATGCACGACAGGACCCGAATGTTATCACGGGTACATTTCTCTTATCTGACTTCTATACATCCATATTATTTGACACTGGTGCGGATCAGAGTTTTATCTCATCCGACTTTGCATGCCATCTAAATTATGTTGAGGAATTGTTAGACTCCCCTTACACTATTGAGATAGCAAATGGCAAACAAAACACCGTACTTAGGAATTGCCCATTAACACTTGGTGATCACACATTTTCCATCGACATCATAGTCGGAATGGATTGGCTATCTTTTAACCGAGTTGAGTTCATCTGTTCTGATAAACTATTACGTATTCCAGTGGAGAACAATGAGATCTTGGAGATTCGTGGAGACCAAGCGAAACGCAGTGTCAAGATAATATTGTGCATGAAGGCCCGCAAATACTTACGAAAGCATTGTGTCGCATTCTTAGCTCACGTAATCGAGAAAGACAAGAAGAAAACCAAGATTCAAGACGTGCCAATTGTGAAAGACTATGCAGACATGTTTCCAGATGATTTACCGGGACTGCCACCCGAGAGATTGGTGCAGTTTTGAATCGATTTGATTCTGGGAGCAACTCCTGTAGCCAAGTCTCCTTACAGACTCGCACCATCAGAAATGCAGGAGTTGTCCAATCAATTACAAGAGTTACTCGACAAAGGATTCATCCGACCGAGCTTTTCCCCATGGGGAGCTCTGGTTCTTTTTGTTAAAAAGAATGATGGATCTTTCAGGATGTGTATTGATTACAGAGAACTCAACAAACTCACCATCAAGAATCGGTACCCGTTACAAAGGATTGATGATTTGTTTGATCAGTTACAGGGAGCACAATACTTTTCAAAGATAGACTTTAGATCAGGCTACCACCAACTCCGGATTCAAGAGGAAGATATACCAAAGACGGCCTTTCGTACTCGATATGGTCACTACGAATTTCTGGTGATGCCATTCGGATTGACGAATGCACCGGCTGTGTTCATGGATTTAATGAACCGGGTGTGTAAGCCATACTTAGATAAGTTTGTTATAGTTTTCATCGATGATATACTGATTTATTCAAAGAACGAGAAGGAACATGAACAACACCTAAAAACAGTCTTGGAACTCCTAAAAGAAGAACGACTCTATGCCAAATTCTCGAAGTGTGAATTCTGGTTAAGGGAAGTTCAGTTCTTGGGTCACGTGATTAACAGTGATGGTATTCACGTGGATCCAGCCAAGATTGAAGCAATCAAGAACTAGGATATGCGTACGACACCAACAGAGATCCGATCATTTTTGGGATTGGCAGACTATTATAGGAGGTTCATCTCGAATTTCTCTAAGATAGCCTTTCCTCTTACCAAACTCACACAGAAGTCTGAACCTTTTGTGTGGACTCAGAAACAAGAGGAGGCATTCCAGACACTGAAACAAAGATTGTGCAATGCTCCAATCTTAACACTCCCTAAGGGCAATGATGACTTTGTAGTTTACTGTGATGCTTCCCATCAGGGACTCGGATGTGTTTTGATGCAACGAGACAAAGTCATTGCTTATGCCTCACGACAGCTGAAGGTACATGAGAAGAATTACACGACACATGACTTAGAACTGGGAGCTGTTGTCTGTGCTTTAAAGATTTGGAGACACTACCTTTATGGTACCAAATGCACTATCTTCACAGATCACAAAAGTTTACAGCACATATTTGATCAGAAGGAGCTTAACATGAGACAGAGACGTTGGGTTGAGCTCCTGAACGATTACGATTGTGTGATCAAATACCATCCGGGCAAAGCAAACATAGTTGCAGATGCTTTGAGCCGGAAGGAAAGAGTCAAACCCTTTCGCGTTCACGCAATGGGAATAACTGTACAAACAAGTCTAAGAGATCACATTCTACAAGCACAACAAGAAGCAATGGCAAGAGACAAATTGAAACAAGAGCTCGACTGTGGAGCCGAGAAACATTTTGTGACAAAACAAGATGGAGTTATCTATTATCTGGATCGTGTTTGGATTCCAGAAATAGATGAACTTCGAACACTCATACTTGACGAGGCACACAAGACACGATATTCTGTTCATCCTGGTGCCGATAAGATGTACCAAGATCTTAGGTCGTTTTATTGGTGGCCAGGGATGAAGAAAGATGTTGCCACTTATGTTGGCAAATGCATCACATGTGCCAAGGTCAAAGCCGAACATCAGAAACCTTCGGGTTTGCTGGAACAACCGGAGATACCACAATGGAAGTGGGAACAAATAGCTATGGATTTCATTACCAAGTTACCCCGCACTTCCAGCGGACACGATTCGATTTGGGTCATTATTGATAGATTGACCAAGTCCGCACACTTTCTGCCGATCAGAGAGACATACAAGATGGAGAAACTAGCGAGACTTTATGTAGATGAAATAGTAGTAAGGCACGGGGTGCCATTGTCTATTATTTCAGACCAAGACAGTCGATTTACTTCGCAGTTCTGGCAATCATTACAACAATCTCTAGGGACAAGTGTTAACTTGAGCACCGCTTATCATCCACAAATGGATGGACAAAGCGAGCGGACTATTTAAACCCTAGAGGATATGTTGAGAACATGCATCCTAGACTTTGGTGGAAGTTGGTATACACATTTACCACTCATTGAGTGCTCCTACAACAATAGCTACCACAGCAGCATTGGATGTGCTCCATTTGAAGCACTTTATGGTAGAAAATGTCGGTCTCCAATCTGTTGGACCGAAGTGGGAGACAACAGAATTACTAGGCCTGAACTTATTCAGGAAACTACTGATAAGATAGCCCAGATACAACAACGATTACAAGCAACACGTAGCCGCAAAAGAGTTACGCAGACAAACGGCGCAAGCCTTTGGAATTCGATGTGGGCGACCGGGCTATGTTGAAAGTGTCCCCATGGAAAGGCGTAGTTCGTTTTGGGGCTAAGGGCAAGCTAGCACTAAGGTATGTCGGACAGTTTGAGATTACTCAACACATAGGTCCTGTGGCATACGGACTTAGACTCCCTGATGAACTCAGTGGAGTACACGATGTGTTTCATGTATCAAATCTCAAGAGGTGCTTAGCAGACGAAACATTGATTATACCATTGGAAGAGATACAAATTGATGAGCCACTACATTTCATTGAAGAACCTGTAGAGATTATCTTGACGTAGGTCTGCCTCTGGCCTAGATTAACCTAAGTGAAATGAAGTCTCTATCGCTCTACTTAAAAATCAAATATGAAACTTCATACACCTTAAAGTTCATAGGACGAAAAGAGATTTTTTTGAGGCCCTGATACTCAATGGAATGTGAAGTCAAGCGACTGAAACGAAGCCGTATCCATATTGTAAAGGTTCGATGGAACTCCAAGCGTGGACCAGAATTTACCTGGGAGCGTGAGGACAACATGAAGACTAAGTATCCCCACCTGTTTGAGAAGTAAAGCCTGACCTTTTTGTTTAAATTTCGGGACGAAATTTCTTTAAAAAGGGGTGACTGTGACAACTAGTACCTGACCTGCCGGCAAGTCCGTACGGTACGTGTACTTTCAACAGTAACTATGTGTAATTACATGTGTATGAAGAGTACTTGTATTAACAGGATTCAAAATACAAGAAACAGTTGTACGTATTTTCGTGTAAACTTAAATAATATAAGTACAACATACATTTGAAACATTAGTTGTGTGTATTTAAGTGAAAACTTAAGTACAGTTAACACAACAGATCATGAAAAACAATGGCGTTCAAACGAATAACAAGAACAAATCGGTTGCGATCTAATATCCACAGATGACAGCAATCAGATGGCCGACATTTCAATGTGAAAACAATGTGATAACAGGAGTTTTAGTTGAGTCCGACAGTGAGGAAACACAATTCAAACCATGTTGCAGTATCGTTTCAGAATAATAAACTGACAGTGTGTTTCCGTGGGTGACGATTCACAAAAACATATTTGTGAGTTTAACGTTCTGAAATGGTGACTAGGAAGTAGAAAACCAAAGCGGAAAGCAAAACCATCGTCGTGTTCGTTCGAATGACGATTCGAACGAATACGCGCAATGGTGACGCGATCCGATGAAACGAAAACGAAAACACGACACGAACGACTGTAATTTAATAAAATTAAATAAATAATGTTTTACAATTTTGAAACTCATCAAAATAATTAAATTAATCTCTTTTATTTAAAACATACAAATTACGCGTAAAGTTCCGGAAACGCGACGAAAAAACTAACCGAGCAACCGAAACAAACCCGAACACACCACGTGGTATAAAAACCCTAAATGAGAGTTTTCCTCTCATTTCCACCACCTACACTCTCTCTCTACCTCCATTTTCGGATTCCACCATTTACCATCAATTCCAAGCTTCAAAACCTCATATCTTGCTCATTTCTCATCGAATTTGAGTGATTCTTGAACCCACGTGAAGCTCTTGGTGTCCCCTACGTGAAAGTACAACAGATCGGAAGAATCATCCCTGAAAATACGAGGTACGAAGCCATGAAAAATCTGGAAAATAGGGTTTTGGTGGGTATTTGTTCGACCCATCATGTTCAGCCGGTTTTAGACCATACCATGCATACCTTGTACCTTCGAGACACCTTCTGAGACAACACAACCTAGAGAGTCGGTCGACAACGGTTCAAAGTGAGGGGGAAGACGAGCTGAAACAAGTTCGCCGAGGGGTGTGGCCGGCCGAACCTGCTACCTTGTGTTGGGCGAACCTCACAAGCACCCCACGAACCCTAGGCCGAATCTTCCTTACCACAAACCTGTTGCCAACAACCACAAGGGCCGAACCTATTGTGACAATCCGACTTTTCGGGTAAATTCTGTTAACTGAGAACTAACAGAATTGTTATGAAATGTCACATAAACAAGCTGTAATGTTAAAATCTATCAAAACAAGTGTATAATGTGACAATCCGACTTTTTGAGTTAACCTAGTTAACCAATGTAGGCCCAATAAGACCAATTAAGGCCCAACAAGACAGGTTAAGCCCAAGGAAATCAAGGAAGGCCCAACAAGACAAGTTAGGCCCAACAAGGCCAAAGAAGGCCCAGGAAGGCCCAGTAAGGCCAATGAGGCCTAAGGTAGGCCCAATGAGATCAAAATAGGTCCAATGGTATTTAAGAGGCCCAATTTGATAAATCAAAGCTTGAAACTAGTTCAATTACTCCGATTAGTGACAATTCGGGATTGTTGGGTTCAATTTTGTAAACCGAAATGTTATGTTATTATTAAAAATAAAATACAAGGGTTGGAAATTATTGAGATTAGTTTTGATATAGTTAAATTGCTAAGTTTGGATTTATAATTGGATTAAAGATTCAATTTTGATCTTAGTGGTCAAAATTCGAAAGGGGATTAGCAATTAAATTCGAAATTGGAGTTATTAGGTTGAAATTGATTGAAGAAACTTTTCAAGTATCGTCTATTAATGCATAGTAACAGCAATCATAAGTTATTAGAGCATTAAGTTGTGGAATTAAACTCAAATGGCATCCAAGAGTTGTAACCGTAGACACCATGATTGAATTCGTTAAATTCGATAATGATGCTCACAATTGAGGGTTCCTAACATTTAGTCGACACATTTAGAGAATACTACAACCAGCAATTGAGTCGCAGAAGCAGTAAACAGAAGATTCGATCGGGACTTAGGCCGAACACCATCCTTAAGAAGAACTACATCAATCGGACATCGAAACAGGTAATTCTCGACATCTACTACACCTAAAGGATCCGAATAAGGTTGATCCTAAGTCAATTTTAACTGGAAACATCGAATAATATGAACTTCAGTTCTAGGGTTCATCATGTTTGGTGTTTTGGGGATTTTTAACTAAAAGTGGTTAAAAATCAAATTAAATTATATGGGTAGTTTCAGAAACATCCAACTGAACTAAAATGTATCTCAATTTCAGGAATCAATCACAAATATAGTGATTTCGATTCTAGGGTTCTTGAGAAGTATACGATTTGGGGATTTCGGGTTAATAGTGATCGATTTTCAAAATAAATCATTCAGTGAGTTTCGAAATCATTAGAGTAAGGAAAACCCTAGGATTTAGTACATTATCAGTATCGAATTTATTGAATTTGAGATTTAGAATTTGGAACTTGAGTTCGAATTTGGGAAAACTCAATTAAACGGGTTATAATGGTTTATTTTCGAATTAAACTAACCTGCATGGTCGGTTGGATTCCAGGAACAGAATCCCTAAGGTTTTAGGATTTATCGAATTTGAATTCGTGTTCAATTTGGGAGTTGAAGCTTCGGCTATAATATCAAATGGGGTTTGAATTGAAGGAGTGTTTAAAACAATTTATTCTGGAATCATTTCGCGATACCCTAGCGGGCGAGACTGGTAGCTTGTGTGTGTGTTGAGTTGGTGGTCGCGGGTTCGAATCCGGGTTCCACCATTTTTGAAGAATTAAAACTATTTTTGATTTTTACTCATAACTTCTTCGTTCTAACTCCGTTTCGACCCATTCAAGTTGCGTTGGAACCGTAACGGGAATACGAACGTATTAGAATAATAAAATTCATATTTTAATCCGAAAACGAAATCGCGTATAATTACGTTTAATTAAATAAAATCGTATAGGATTTTATTTAAACGATTTCAAAAGCATGCGTACTTTCGTATGCACATTCTTAACACTCTAGCATACGTGTGTTGACACGTATGTGATTTCGAGCACAACACGATAATCCGAATAACACTAAGTTATTGTTTAAACACAGATCCTTCGTAAGAGGATTCTCTACACGATTTCACGCGTATTGATCATTCTGCAATCATCAAAGGTGCGTACACGGCCCCTTTCTTATTTTAAACTGTTTTGGGGGAGAAAACATGTGCAACAAACTATTTTTAGATACATATCACTTGCATGAGTTAGCTGTTTACATTATGTGACAACATAGCAACTTGAAAGTCCTTACACACCTCGAACCGTTTAGTTTGCTGTAATGCAAAGCGTGGTAGTTGGAAATAGATCTATTAGGTTTGACAAACCTCACCTGGTAGATGGGATCTACGCAGGTGTTTGACTGACCAAACACATTTTACTATTGTTGTGCTAGACAATAGTGGCAAGGCAAAAACATGCTATAGCATGGCAATTCGTCAGCTTCGCTGTCGACCACTTATGTAAATAGTTTATATGACTAGCTATCGTGACTGTGCATGTGTGATTATGTTATCTACAAACTTGTTATTCAAACTGCTGTTTTGAACATTGTGAATACTTAAAACCTGTGTTATGCACCAACCTTTGTGTTGACTTGATTTACATGTTTTCTCAGGACGCTAAGGCGCGCAATAAAGACTGGCATGGACTAGGAGATAGAGTCGCATGCATTTTAAACATTTTGGATATTTGAATTTGAACATTTGATACTTCGTATTGTAATTTACATTTTACAACTTTTACTGGTTTTAAAACGCTTCCGCAATTTTTGAAAACTCTGATGTTATGTTTTTAAGACCAAAGTATGTTTTGAAATTCATATAGAGGTCTTCGTTATGTATAATGATCTAAGATCCTGGTTTGTCACGTTCCCAAACGGTGTGATTCCGTTAGTTGAAAATTGGGGGTGTGACAGACTGGTATCAGAGACATTGGTTATAGCGAACTAGGTTTGCATTTGTAGGCTTAGACTATGACTGTTAGACATTAGACACATATGTTTACACACATTGCTTAGAAATTACATATGACATTATGTAATTGACTTGTTTACGCATTCCATGGCACTGCGCTTACATATGGTATTATGTAACAGGCATGGCATCATCTTCAGTACCTTACATCTACATTGATGATTCTGAGGACGAGGAACCGATAGTTCCAGCACCACCGACATCACCACCACCACCTATTCCATCTCCTCCATCATATGAGAGGGATGACTCAGATCCGGAGGAGGATCCGGAGGAGGACCCAGACGAGGATCCAGAGGAGGATCCAGATGAGGACCCGGATGAGGATCCGGAGGAGGAGCCAGAGGAGGGCACTCAGCAGATCCCTGCTGAGGGACCTTCTGCACATTCACCACCAGTACTAGATGCTCCTGAGCCTAAGAGGCAAAGGACGGACGCTGAGGAGATCGCCAAACTGCGCGAGGATTTGTACGAGGCAGAAGATAGGATCGCACAACACTCTCAGGAACAATGGGATGCTAATGAGAGGCAAGAGGAACTTGCCCATCTGGTTCATGATATGCGGAATGAGATGATTAACTTGATTGATCGTCTTGAAGCTTCAGAGAACCGAGCTGAGTTCTTGGAGGGCAGGATAGAAGCCTTAGAGGATTTAGTGGCCTCTGAGAATGAGGATGAGGAGGAAGAAGGGGAGGAACCAGCACCAGTTGTTGATTCCGATCCTGAATCCACCGTTGAGGATGATTGATTTTTCCTTTCTCTTTATTTGTTTTGTTTAAACTTATTAGGAACGGGTTGTGTTCCTACATAAGTAGTTTGAAAACTTATGTTTTATTTTAAAAGTATTGTACTCAAATCAAAGTTTCTATCTATTGAAGAATTATTATTTATTTCCGACAGTTGTGTTGAGTTATATTACATGTTGTGTTTACTTACACATGTCACATTGGATTTTGATTTCGCGCTAACATTTCTTGTAAATAGGAAGGAAATGGCTGAGGGAAACGTACATATGACAGTTGCTGAGCTCAACGAGCTAATTAACAACAGAGTTGCAGAGGCAATCGCACAATATGCGCAGACACACAACACAGGGCCACATGGTCCAGCTGGGGGATTGGTTAATCCACAAGTCTGCACGTTCAAGATGTTCTTGGACTGTAAACCACACAATTTCAAAGGGTCGGAGGGGGCCATAGGACTCCTTCGGTGGATTGAAAAGGCGGAGTCTGTGTTTGAAATGTGCAACTGCCCTAACGAGAGCAAAGTGAAGTTTGCAACGGGAACATTGGAGGGTCCAGCATTAACCTGGTGGAACTCGAATGTTCAGACTCTGGGGTTGGGTGAGGCAAATGCCTTAACATGGAATGACTTCAAAACTTTACTGCAAGAGGAGTATTGTCCTCGCAGTGAAATGCAGAAGTTGGAAGAGGAATATTGGCACCTCAAGATGGAGGGGTCAAACATTGAAGAGTACACAACCCGATCACATGAGTTGGCCAGACTGCTACCACACATGGCTACTCCAGCCAGTAAGTGGATTGAAAGATACATTGGAGGACTAGTGCCTCAGATTCAGGGGTTGGTTACTTCAGCAAATCTCACCACCATTCAACAAGCTGTTCGCTTAGCGCATCAGCTTACTGATCAGGCAGTGTTACAAGGGACTCTGCCTAAACGAACATCTGCTACCAAGGTGGGAGACCATAAAAGAAAGTGGGAAGGTAACAATTCCAAGGGTAACAACCAACAATCGTATCAGCAAAACCGGAAGCAAGACTCAAACAAGTCTTACCAAAATTCAAACAGTGGTCAGCAATCGTCATCATCGGGGGGTTATATTGGTAAACACCCCAAGTGCAACAGGTGTGGTTACCATCATGCAGGTAATCAGTGTGATAGAGCTAAGTGCCAGAGGTGTGGCAAGATTGGACATGCGGCTAAGGATTGTCACGGGGAGCTGCAGAACAACCACAACAACCAGAATAATAACCAGAACAACGCACAGAAGGGTTGTTATGAGTGTGGCAAGATGGGACACTTCAAGAAGGATTGCCCACAACTCAAGAAAAGTGGGGAGAATAATAATGCAAATGGCAATGGCAACGGCAATGGTAATGGTAATGGCACCAACAACAACAATAACAATAACAACAACAACAATGGTGCTAGAGGCAGGGCGTTTGTGATTGGAGGATGTCAAGCACGGGAGGATCCCAACATCATTACGGGTACGTTCCTCTTAAATAATCACTATGCCTCTATGTTATTTGACACTGGTGCCGACCGGAGTTTTGTATCTAGTTCACTTGCTAAGTTGCTAAATGTTAGTTCCACTGCCTTAGATAGTCCATACACTGTGGAATTAGCTGATGGTAAGTTGATTGTAGTGGAAAGTATTTTTAAGGGATGTATCCTTGATTTGATGGGTCAAACATTGGAGATTGATCTGATGCCTATTGCTTTAGGTAGTTTTGATGTAGTTATTGGCATGGACTGGTTATCTAAAAACCAGGCTGAAATCGTATGCCATGAAAAGATTGTTCGCATACCTCTTCCGCAGGGAGAGACATTGTATGTACAAGGCGAGAAGAGCAGTACGCCACTGCGTCTCATATCTTGTATGAAAGCACACAAATGTCTGCGGAAAGGTCATACGGCAGTTATAGCACTTATAACTGAAAAGCCAGTAGCTGAGAAGAAGATTGAAAATATACCTGTCGTTTGTGAATTTCCGGAGGTGTTTCCAGAAGACTTGCCGGGATTACCGCCTATCAGACAGGTGGAATTTCGAATCGACCTTACACCAGATGCAGCACCGATAGCTAGGGCGCCTTATCGACTTGCACCGTCTGAGATGCAAGAGTTATCCACACAATTGCAAGAGTTGTTGGATAAGGGTTTCATACGACCTAGTTTTTCACCGTGGGGAGCTCCAGTTTTGTTTGTAAAGAAGAAGGACGGGACTTTCCGTATGTGTATAGACTACCGGGAATTGAATAAGGTTACTATCAAGAACCGGTATCCGTTACCCAGGATTGATGATCTGTTCGATCAGTTGCAAGGTTCGAGTTACTACTCGAAGATTGATCTCAGGTCTGGTTATCATCAACTAAGAGTCCAGGAGGAGGATATCCCAAAGACAGCATTCAGAACACGCTATGGCCATTATGAGTTCTTGGTCATGCCATTTGGGTTGACAAACGCTCCAGCTGTATTCATGGATCTCATGAATCGTGTTTGTAAACCTTATCTTGATAAGTTTGTCATTGTTTTCATTGATGACATTCTCATCTATTCACAGTCTGAGGAGGAACACGCTGAACATCTTCGATTACTATTAGAATTATTGAAACAGGCACAACTGTACGCTAAGTTATCGAAATGTGATTTCTGGATGCGAGAAGTACAATTCTTGGGGCATATAGTGAACGAAAAGGGTATACATGTTGATCCAGCGAAGATTGAAGCGATTAAGAATTGGGAAGCACCAAAGACTCCTACCGAGGTACGACAATTCCTTGGTTTGGCGGGTTATTACCGACGATTCATTGAAGGTTTCTCAAAGATCGCTCAACCACTTACAGCTCTTACGCACAAGGGAACGAAGTATAACTGGACGGATAAACAGGAAACTGCATTCCAGTTACTGAAACAGAAACTCTGCAGTGCACCAATTTTGTCCTTACCGGAAGGAACGGAAGACTTTGTGGTGTATTGTGATGCATCTGCACAAGGTTTGGGATGTGTGTTGATGCAACGTGATAAAGTGATTGCTTATGCTTCCAGACAACTACGAACACACGAAAAGAATTACACTACTCATGACTTGGAGTTAGGAGCAGTGGTTTTTGCTTTGAAAATTTGGAGGCATTATCTGTATGGAACTAAGTGTACTATTTATACTGATCATAAGAGTTTGCAACATATCTTTGATCAGAAGGAACTCAATATGAGACAACGACGATGGGTTGAGTTGTTGAACGATTATGAGTGTGCGATTAAGTATCACCCGGGAAAAGCTAACGTGGTAGCTGATGCTTTAAGCAGAAAGGATACTTCAACAAGACGGGTTCGCGCACTTATGATGACAATACATACTGACTTACCTGACAAGGTGCACAGTGCTCAGATTGAGGCCTTGAAAAAGGAAAACTTGGTACAGGAATCTTTACGGGGAATGGAAGAACAACTGAATGTTAAGTCTGATGGAATTCGTTATTTCATTAATTGAATGTGGATACCTTTGTATGGAGGTTTAAGGGAACTCGTGATGGATGAAGCACACAAATCCAGATATTCAGTCCATCCGGGATCAGACAAGATGTATCATGACTTGAAAGCACTGTATTGGTGGCCTCACATGAAAGCTGACATTGCTAAGTACGTTAGCAAATGTTTGACTTGTTCGAAAGTCAAAGTTGAATACCAGAAGCCATCTGGTTTACTGCAACAACCGGAGATACCGATGTGGAAGTGGGAACAGATTTCGATGGATTTCATTACTAAGTTACCCCGTACACCGACTGGTTGTGATACGATATGGGTAATTGTCGATCGATTAACGAAATCTGCACACTTCTTAGCAATCAAGGAAACTGATAAGATGGAGAAACTGACTCGCATTTACATCAAGGAAGTAGTAGCACGGCATGGTGTGCCAATCTCTATCATATCCGATCGGGATGCTCGATTTACTTCCAACTTTTGGAAATCTCTTCATAAGTCATTGGGGACTCGCTTGGATATGAGTACCGCCTATCATCCACAGACCGACGGTCAAAGTGAACGAACGATTCAAACGCTCGAGGATATGTTACGAGCTTGTGTAATTGATTTTGGTGATAGCTGGGAGAATCATTTACCGTTGGTGGAATTTTCTTACCACAATAGTTATCATACAAGCATTCAAGCAGCACCGTTTGAAGCTTTGTATGGTCGCAAATGTCGTTCACCAGTTTGCTGGGCTGAAATTGGTGACAGTCAGATAACAGGTCCTGAACTGGTGCACGAGACGACAGAGAAGATAGTTCAAATCCGGAACCGTATGGCAGCGGCTCGGGATCGACAGAAGAGTTATGCTGACAAACGTCGTAAACCGTTGGAATTTCAAGTAGGAGACCGAGTTCTTCTAAAGGTATCACCTTGGAAAGGTGTGATACGATTCGGCAAGCACGGGAAGCTTAGTCCACGCTACGTAGGACCTTTTGAGATTCTGAAAAGGATTGGTCCGGTTGCGTATCAACTCAAACTACCGGAGGAACTCAGTGGAGTTCATGATGTTTTTCACGTATCGAACTTAAAGAAATGTCTTTCTGATGAGACATTGATTGTACCGTTGGAAGAAATACAAGTAGATGAATAGTTACGATTCATTGAAGAACCAGCAGAAATCATGGACCGGGAGGTCAAACAGCTTAAGCAAAGCAAGATTCCAATAGTCAAAGTTCGATGGAATTCAAGACGTGGTCCTGAATTCACATGGGAACGGGAAGATCAAATGATGAAAAAATATCCTCATCTATTTAAAACAGCTACTGCTAACACTGAGAGCGCACGTTAAATTTTCGGGACGAAAATTCCTTCAACAAGGGGATAACGTGATGCTTCACACATCAACACTGCAAATTTCAAACTGTAAGCACAAACATTTTATTTATTCAATTGATTTTGTTACAAACATTTGTGCTACATTACATTCTATATATTTTATGTGCTACATTTCATATGTTACATGTTATGGTAGTACATAAATGATTGGTTACACACATTTTGCTACATTTCATATGTTACATGTTATGGTAGTACATACATGATTGGTTACACACATTTTGCTATGTGCGGGGTTGCATAGTACAAACGGTTATAGACACTCACTATGTGTGAGGTTACACAACACACATTTTGCTATGTGCGGGGTTGCATAGTACAAACGGTTATAGACACTCACTCTGTGTGAGGTTACACAACACAGTATGATCAAACACAAACAGTCACAGTTAGGTGAATTAACTAGTGTACACGCAAACAGTCACATTGAACGATCACATTTGAGTTGTGATGTTACAAGCATTAGACCTTGTGTGTGAGTACACACAAGCACACAGAATGATCAAATCACATTAACACGTACGATTTAAACTCGTAAGTAGTTTTCTAACTACTCCTAACATTTTCTAATTTTCGGGACGAAAATTCCTTCAACAAGGGGATGATGTGACAATCCGACTTTTTGAGTTAACCTAGTTAACCAATGTAGGCCCAATAAGACCAATTAAGGCCCAACAAGACAGGTTAAGCCCAAGGAAATCAAGGAAGGCCCAACAAGACAAGTTAGGCCCAACAAGGCCAAAGAAGGCCCAGGAAGGCCCAGTAAGGCCAATGAGGCCTAAGGTAGGCCCAATGAGATCAAAATAGGTCCAATGGTATTTAAGAGGCCCAATTTGATAAATCAAAGCTTGAAACTAGTTCAATTACTCCAATTAGTGACAATTCGGGATTGTTGGGTTCAATTTTGTAAACCGAAATGTTATGTTATTATTAAAAATAAAATACAAGGGTTGGAAATTATTGAGATTAGTTTTGATATAGTTAAATTGCTAAGTTTGGATTTATAATTGGATTAAAGATTCAATTTTGATCTTAGTGGTCAAAATTCGAAAGGGGATTAGCAATTAAATTCGAAATTGGAGTTATTAGGTTGAAATTGATTGAAGAAACTTTTCAAGTATCGTCTATTAATGCATAGTAACAGCAATCATAAGTTATTAGAGCATTAAGTTGTGGAATTAAACTCAAATGGCATCCAAGAGTTGTAACCGTAGACACCATGATTGAATTCGTTAAATTCGATAATGATGCTCACAATTGAGGGTTCCTAACATTTAGTCGACACATTTAGAGAATACTACAACCAGCAATTGAGTCGCAGAAGCAGTAAACAGAAGATTCGATCGGGACTTAGGCCGAACACCATCCTTAAGAAGAACTACATCAATCGGACATCGAAACAGGTAATTCTCGACATCTACTACACCTAAAGGATCCGAATAAGGTTGATCCTAAGTCAATTTTAACTGGAAACATCGAATAATATGAACTTCAGTTCTAGGGTTCATCATGTTTGGTGTTTTGGGGATTTTTAACTAAAAGTGGTTAAAAATCAAATTAAATTATATGGGTAGTTTCAGAAACATCCAACTGAACTAAAATGTATCTCAATTTCAGGAATCAATCACAAATATAGTGATTTCGATTCTAGGGTTCTTGAGAAGTATACGATTTGGGGATTTCGGGTTAATAGTGATCGATTTTCAAAATAAATCATTCAGTGAGTTTCGAAATCATTAGAGTAAGGAAAACCCTAGGATTTAGTACATTATCAGTATCGAATTTATTGAATTTGAGATTTAGAATTTGGAACTTGAGTTCGAATTTGGGAAAACTCAATTAAACGGGTTATAATGGTTTATTTTCGAATTAAACTAACCTGCATGGTCGGTTGGATTCCAGGAACAGAATCCCTAAGGTTTTAGGATTTATCGAATTTGAATTCGTGTTCAATTTGGGAGTTGAAGCTTCGGCTATAATATCAAATGGGGTTTGAATTGAAGGAGTGTTTAAAACAATTTATTCTGGAATCATTTCGCGATACCCTAGCGGGCGAGACTGGTAGCTTGTGTGTGTGTTGAGTTGGTGGTCGCGGGTTCGAATCCGGGTTCCACCATTTTTGAAGAATTAAAACTATTTTTGATTTTTACTCATAACTTCTTCGTTCTAACTCCGTTTCGACCCATTCAAGTTGCGTTGGAACCGTAACGGGAATACGAACGTATTAGAATAATAAAATTCATATTTTAATCCGAAAACGAAATCGCGTATAATTACGTTTAATTAAATAAAATCGTATAGGATTTTATTTAAACGATTTCAAAAGCATGCGTACTTTCGTATGCACATTCTTAACACTCTAGCATACGTGTGTTGACACGTATGTGATTTCGAGCACAACACGATAATCCGAATAACACTAAGTTATTGTTTAAACACAGATCCTTCGTAAGAGGATTCTCTACACGATTTCACGCGTATTGATCATTCTGCAATCATCAAAGGTGCGTACACGGCGCCTTTCTTATTTTAAACTGTTTTGGGGGAGAAAACATGTGCAACAAACTATTTTTAGATACATATCACTTGCATGAGTTAGCTGTTTACATTATGTGACAACATAGCAACTTGAAAGTCCTTACACACCTCGAACCGTTTAGTTTGCTGTAATGCAAAGCGTGGTAGTTGGAAATAGATCTATTAGGTTTGACAAACCTCACCTGGTAGATGGGATCTACGCAGGTGTTTGACTGACCAAACACATTTTACTATTGTTGTGCTATACAATAGTGGCAAGGCAAAAACATGTATAGCATGGCAATTCGTCAGCTTCGGTGTCGACCACTTATGTAAATAGTTTATATGACTAGCTATCATGACTGTGCATGTGTGATTATGTTATCTACAAACTTGTTATTCAAACTGCTGTTTTGAACATTGTGAATACTTAAAACCTGTGTTATGCACCAACCTTTGTGTTGACTTGATTTACATGTTTTCTCAGGACGCTAAGGCGCGCAATAAAGACTGGCATGGACTAGGAGATAGAGTCGCATGCATTTTAAACATTTTGGATATTTGAATTTGAACATTTGATACTTCGTATTGTAATTTACATTTTACAACTGTTACTGGTTTTAAAACGCTTCCGCAATTTTTGAAAACTCTGATGTTATGTTTTTAAGACCAAAGTATGTTTTCAAATTCATATAGAGGTCTTCGTTATGTCTAATGATCTGAGATCCTGGTTTGTCATGTTCCCAAACGGTGTGATTCCGTTAGTTGAAAATTGGGGGTGTGACATATAAACACTTGAATTGTATGAATGTCTCATTCAATTTAAGTAAACACACAATTTTGACTTTTATAAGTCAAAATTAGTGTAAAAATCTTGCAAAATTTCGAATTAGCACTAAAGTTTGATAAATTATTGGGTTAAACGATCACTAATCATCATATTGATGATTATCAACAGTTTCCATACGTTATTGATTCATTAACTAGTCGAATTAAATCATTAGAGAACTAGAAAGTCGAAACCGTTGCCATAGTTATCAATTCCATGATAATCGACTGATATGATCAAAATTGAAACTTCCTAAACATCATTCGGCAATCTTAGAAGCTCCTGCAAACAAGAATTCGATTCCAAGAGTCCCGAATAGAAGAATTCGATTGTGGGTGGTCGAAACTCAAGCTAAAGTCGATTTATTCGAATTGGGCATCAAATCAAGTAAGTAATTGATCCTACATCTTCTGAAATGGCCGACTAAGGATAAACAAATGTCAATTTATAGTTCTAATATTAAATTATACGGTTTTGATTATTAGGGTTCATGCTAAGAACCGATTTGGGGAATTCGATTCAAACGAATGTGATAATTTAATTAAGTTACACAGAAAGTTTCGGAATCATGGGTTTAACGAAAAACATAAGTCAATTGCATCAAACAACATTTGAATTGATGATCTCGAATTCTAGGGTTCTAAGTTTAAATGTATTTGGGGGTTTCGATTTAAATGGATGCAAGAATCAAATTATTTGCTACCTTTAGCTTCAGAGGATCCCGATTAGCAAAACCCATATATGAATTTCATGAAATAACATCGAATTGTAAGAGTTCAACAATTAGGGTTCATGAGGAAAACGTTTTTGGGGATTTCGAATGTAACAGTCTTAAGAATCAAATTGAATGGCTCCTTAACTTTCATACAGTTCCGATTAAGACTAATACAATATCAATTTCATATAGCAATCATTAATTTTATGAGATTGGGTTTTAGGGTTCTTGAGTAAAAAGGATTTGGGGAATTTGTTATAGATGGACTTAGTTTTCGAATCAAACCAACCAGACATATTTGAAATATCATTCTCAATGAAAACCTATAAATTCAGAACATGTTGATCATTAATTCGATTGATTCGAATTGGAAATTGATGAACATTGAGTTCAAATATGTTCACAATCGATTGAATGGGTTAGAGTGAATGATAGTTCAAATTAAAATCACCCATATAGTCGTTTGAATGACTAGAACAAAACCCCTAAGGTTTAAGAATCGAACTCTGATGAATCGTGGGTCAATTGGGACTTGTTTGCTTCGGCTATAGTAAGACAAAGGGGACCCGATCCTTTGAGAGTTAAAACCATTTTGAAAGCAAACCTGCTAACAAAATCTGATATAGAGGAGTTGGTTTGGGCATGCTGGTGGTGTCCGGGAGGTCCAGGGTTCGAACCCTGCCTCAGCCGGGTTTTTGATTTTAAAAACCATTTTTGGTTTTTAACCCGTAATTCACTCGTTCTAACTCCGATTCAATTCATTCAAGTTGCGTTGGAACCGTAACGAAATCCCGAACCAAATAATATGATAAAATTTATATTTTAGACCAAAAACGAAATCGCGTATAATTACGCTTATAAAATCATAAGCGATTGTATGATTTTATTAAACGATTTCAAAGTTACGCGTACATACGTATGCACATTTTTAACACTCTAACATACGTGTATTGACACGTATGTGATTTCAAGCACAAAACGACATTCCGAATAACATTAGGTTATTGTTTAAACACATGTTCTTCGTAGGAGGACTTTCTACGCGAGTTCACGTGTGATTGATCATTCTGCTACATTTAAAGGTGCGTACACGGCCCCTTTCTTATTTTAACTGTTTTGGGGGAGAAAACATGTGCAATAAACACTTTTAGATACATATCACTTGCATGAGTTAGTTGTTTACATTGAGTGCAAACATAGCATTACAAGTCCTTACATTTCGAACCGTTTAGTTTGCCGTAGTGCAAAGCGTGGTAGTTGGAAATAGATCTATTAGGTTTGACAAACCTCACTTGGTAGATGGGATCTACGCAAGTGTTTGACTAGCCAATTCATATTACTATTGTTTGTGCTAGACAATAGTGGCAAGGCAAAACATGCGTTAGCATGCAACAGTCAGCTTCGGTGTCGACCACTTATGTAAATAGTATAAATGACAAGCTATCATGACTATGCATCTGTGATTATGTTATCTGCAACATTTTGTTCAAACAGTTGTTTCAAACATTTGTGAATGCTTAAACCTGTGTAATGCCCCAACCTTTGTGTTGACTTGATTTACATGTTTTCTCAGGACGCTAAGGTACACAAACAAGCAGGCATGGACTAGGAGATCGAGTCGCATGCATGTTTTACATTTCTGTCATTTGGATTTGAACATTTGAAACTTTGTTTTGTAATTTACAGTTTTCAAACTGTTATGATTGTTTATGTTTTAAAAACGTTTCCGCAACGCTAGAACTTTGATATTACAGTTTTAGACCAAAGTATGTTTTGAAATTCATATAGAGGTCTTCGTTATGTCTAACGATCTGAGATCCTGGTTTGTCACGTTCCAAACGGTATGATTCTGTTAGTTGGAAATTGGGGGTGTGACACCTATCTAACATGTGGCCGAACCTACGGAGCCACGAACCTAGCATCTACTAGCCGAATCTCTTGCATGTCATGAACCTATCTTGGCCGGCGAACCCTTCACACTCACCGAACCCTCCATCTAAATGAATGAGCGACAAACCTTGCTAAGGCCGCGAACCAGAACCGAACCTGGTGTGAGTGCTGAACCCATCCTGATCGGCGAACCCCTAGTTCCTCACGAACCTGTATGGATGACACCCGGACGAACCTTCAACTAACCCTACCCCTTGGACCACCGAACCATGAAGCACGAACCTTCCGGGTGAAGACTCCCTCTAGCCGAACCCTGACTTCAACGAACCCAAGGTTTCACTGGAACCCACACCTAGCCATTCTCTTCTTATTTATTCCATGCAGAGGCTTTAAACGATCCACATTCTATGAGAATTACCAGCCCATTTATTAGGCCCAGTGACATATACCACTTCGTTGGATACGGCCCAAGAACCAGTTGATTCGGCCCACACTCAAATTGATTCAATGTTGTTCGGCCCAACATAGGGCCCATGTCATCCATCCCGCACCCCACATCAATCGGCCCAGCATAGAACACACCGGCCCGACCCCTCTATGTAGCCCAATCCTATGGCCAAATCACAATTGGACCGCCCCACGACGCCTATAAGGCTCATTCGACTTAATTCGGATCATCTGCATATATTTTGTCTAACATGAAGCCCACAAAGTCTAATTGTCATTAACACAAGGAAACAAAGGGGTAAAGGATAATAAACATGGTTTGAGTAATACCATACTACAAAAATTTGTAACATAATTATGTGACTAAAGGAGTAATCAGGAGACAAAAGGTTAAAACATTTGATATACAAATCTAAGTTTATACTTAGAAATTATTTGGTCATTATAGTGAATTAAATGGCAATTTAAGATGAATGATCAAACAAGAAAATTTAGATCTAGTGGGATAAGTGTTGGCAAATACTCAACAACTACGCAAGGCCGAATGAAGATCGAGACCAAGGGATGATGACCAAGTTAAGGCTAACACACATACGCGCACACGAAGCATTTACAGTCAACAATTATAAGTTACATACAACGTAAATTCAATACAGGATCGTGAAAACAAACTCAAGGTCAATCAAGAGCGCGTGCTTTTCTTCTTTTAAGCTAAGTCAACCCTACAACATTAAGGTGAGTTCATATGCCCTTTTCTTTAATCTTAACTGATTTTAAACCATCGGGGCTGAGAAACATGCTTACTTTTACTTGTTTAAAAGTTTTGCTTAACATATTGCTTATGCTTTGATTTAGATAATATTAAATTGTTTATTATCGCCCATCATTGCATGCTTGTATGATCATGCGACAACAGGGAAACTCAGATGAATATGATAATATAATTTCATAGTTCATCAACACACTAGAATAACATGGTTGTAAGATTTTATCTCACAACACTTAGTTATTCCTACATGAGCAAACATTGAGACAATTCATACACAGACAAACAATGAGAACAATTACAATGAAACATTATGACACTACACAACGCATGGATGATTAGAAGATAAAATATCTTCTAAATATCAATCCACATTATAATTGACTAAGTGTGATAAGTCAAGTACTTATAACACTTAGTTACAACATAAAAACATACTATGTGATAGTATGAACGCATTTATCAATCCACCACCTGAGCGGATTAAGGGTGGCAAGACTAGTTCTTACCACGGCTTAATGGCAACATGGTGAACATATGGATCATTTAGAATGATAATCATGATAACATACCTTCATGATAACAATATCATTCTCACATCGATTGACATAACGTAATAAGACAAGTTCTTATTCAACCTTGTTAACTACATTGAGAACACACGGCGGGGTAGAGGTAAATTGGATGCATTGTAGTCTGATTACGTGAGGATTACAATGGATTCCTTCTAGGCGCTATACGTTGCATTTAGAATACATTACAAAGGGTTAATTAACACTTTTATTGATTAAAAGTGTATCAACAGTTAACCTACAAGACTCAGAATAATATATGGAACAGATTGAATAAATCTAATATCCTTAATACATATAAGAGTTGTCAATACTTCGGTTTGATGACAACAAATCTTTATTATAGTATTTCAATACATGATATCACAGGTGATAAACAATGAGATGAACAAGTGGGAATTGAGATGGAAATCAATAGTTGTATTGCAAGTAGTGTGGAGTTCTAGTAGGGATGTGGTGGGATGTTGGCTAGGGCTTAGTTCCCTTACATATGCCCTATATATAAGCATCACTACTAGGATGATATAATACTTGTAAATATAACTATTGAGAAGCCATTGGGTGAACAGGTAAACATACAACATACAAGTAACATGATTAACATTGTGAATGTGCATGTGAATGAATCAAGGTTTTCAATTAACATACTTATGAACTCACCAACCTAGTGTTGACTTTGTTTAAATGCATGTTTTCTCATGTGATGAACAGGTGTAACTACTTATATGCATGGATTAAGCTAGTGGACTTTTAGAAGACCTAGCTTTATTTTGTGTTGCATTCTTTTGGTGACAAGAACAATGAATCATCTTTTGTATATCTTGTACTGATACAAGATATAGTTACATAGATTCTTTTTGATAGATTTACTTGGTTAAATTATGAACGATACATTGTAATTTAATCTTGTAATTCTATATCATGGATGTGTTAGCATTTCTCATTTATTTATCATGTGCTATGTAAACAATCTGATCATACGATTATCACTCAAGATATCGCGCCCCGGGAAAACCCGATCCGTTCCCGCCGGCTCGGGGTGTGACATTGCAGTTGGGACAACCATTTCAGTTAGGAGAACAGCTTCAGAACCATACACTAAAGAGAATGGTGTTTGACCAGTTGCATTCTTTGTGGTTGTTCTATCAGCCCATAGAACAAATGGGAGTTCTTCAGCCCAGTTTCATTTCTTGGATCCCAACTTTTTCTTAAGGTTGTTGATTATAATCTTGTTGCTTGATTCTGCTTGACCATTAGCTTGAGGATGAACAGGTGTAGAGGTGATCATCTTTATGCCCCAGCTTTTACAAAAGTTTGTAGTCCTTTTGCCTATGAACTGAGACCCATTGTCACAAGTGATTTCTGCGGGTATTCCAAATCTAGTCAGGATATTTCTCTTTATGAATGATATTAGTTATTTTTCTCTAACTTACACAAAGGCTTCAGCCTCAATCCATTTTGAGAAGTAATCTGTCATAGCAAGCATAAACACCTTTCCTCCAGGTGCTTTGGGTAACTTTCCTACTATATCCATTCCCCATTTCATGAATGGCCATGATGAGACTATCGGATGTAGAGGTTCGGCTGGTTGGTGAAGTATATTGCTATGTCTTTGACAAGCATCACACTTCTAGGAATAAGACATTGCATCTCTCCTCATGGTCGGCCAAAGGTGTCCCGTTCTTAGGATCTTTGAGAATAATGCTCTTCCCCAGTGTGATTTCAACAATCTCCTTCGTGGATATCTTTCATTACTTCCAAACTTTCGGGTTTCTCCAAACACCTTAAGTATGGGCCTGATACTGATTTCCTGTATAAGATATCTCGTATGATTGTGTATCTAGATACTTTTGCTTTGAAAGCTCTAAGATTTGTTTCTTCATCAGGTATCTTTCCTGTTTGAAGGTAGTTCTTAATAGGGACAGTCCAGGATATTTCATGTGCTTCTGAGTGATGAACTTCAGCGTTTTCGGGTTCACTTTCCTGACCTATATCCTGCATATCTATCACTGGTCTTAAAATATGAAGGATAGGAATATTAATATCCTTAGGATCCTTAGGGATGATGCTAAGTTTGCAAGATGCATTGGCATTCTCATCCCTTGGCACTTGAGTGATATCAAACTTGAAAAAATATCCTGAAATATCCTTAACTATTTCTAAGTATTCCGACAATTTGTCTCCTTTAGTCATGTAAGAACCGTTAAATTGATTGGCCATCAGTAGGGAATCGACGAAAACATGAAGGTTTCTGATGTTCATATCCCTAGCCAATTGAAGTCCTGCTATTAGGGCTTTGTATTCTGCTTCATTGTTGGTTGCTTGAAATTCACAACTAATCGATTGGGGTATAATGTCCCCCTGTGGCGATTTTGGTATGATGCCTAGTCCTGTTCCTCATACATTTGAAGATCCATCTGTGAACAAAGTCCACTCACCAGTGTCTTCATCTAAGAGTTTGATATCTAGATCCACTTCTGGTTGTAGATCACTACTAAAATCAGCCACAAATTCTGCTAATGCTTGTGACTTAATTGTTGTCCTTGGTTCATAGATCAAATCATAGGTACTGAGTTTAACTGACCATTTTGCCATCCTTCCTGATAGCTCAGGTTTTCTCAATACAGATTTGATAGGACAATTTGTCTTAATGTGTATTCTATGTGTCTCAAAGTAATGCCTAAGCTTAGTTGAAGCCATAGCCAAAGCCAGAATTAGCTTTTCTAAGTGAGAATATCTAGTCTCAGCATCTACTAGGCTTTTACTGACATAGTACACAGGGTGTTGTGATCCCTGATGATCCTTAACTAACACAGCACTTACAGTGGTTCGGGATACTGCTAAGTACAATGATAGTGGTTCACCATCTTCTGGTCTCATGAGCAACGGTGGTGAGGATAAATATTCCTTTAGATCCTGAAGTGCCTTCTCATGCTCTTCATCCCATTGGAACTTCTTATTCCTTTTAAGGATATCGTAGAATCCTTTAAATTTTTCAGAAGATCTCAAGATGAATCTATTTAGTGCAGCTATTCTTCCTGTTAGTCTTTGCACTTCTTTTATGTTCTTTGGGGAATTGAGGTTTAGAATTGCTTGAATTTGTTCCGGGCTAGCCTCTATCCCTCTTTTTGTGACCATATATCCCAAGAACTTTCCTGATCTTACCCCAAAATGACACTTAGATGGGTTAAGTTTCATATTGTAGCGGTCCAGGATATCGAAGGATTCCTGAAGATCCTTAAGATGATTCTCAGTTATCTTCGATTTGATCACCATATCATCAATATATACTTCCATAGTGTCCCCCAGTTTCTCTTTGAACATCATGTTCACAAGTCTCTGGTATGTGGCTCCAGCATTCTTCAAGCCAAATGGCATTGCTGTATAGCAATATATCCCTGTTGTCGTCATGAGGGCTGTATCTTCTTGGTCTGAAGGTTCCATTTGAATTTGTTGAAAGCTTGCTGATGCATCCATGAAAGTTAAGATTTCATGTCCAGCTGTTGCATCTACCATGGAGTCTATATGTGGTAATGGAAAGGGCTATTTGAAACAAGCCTTGTTGAGATCCACACAGACTCTCCACTTTCCATTCTTCTTTTGAACCACGACTACATTGGCTAGCCACTTTGGAAATTTCACCTCTCTAATCATTTTTGCTTTGAGGAGTTTCTCTACTTCCTCTTGAATGATTAGATTTCTTTTGGGTGCGAATTTCCTTCTCTTTTGGTGGACAGGCTTAATATTCCTATTTATCCCTAACTTGTGTGTAATCACATCTGAGGATATTCCTGTCATATCCTCATGTTTCCATGCAAATGTGGAAATTCTTGATTTCAGAAAAGAAATCAGTTTCTCTTCAACATCTTCAGGGATATTTGTCCCTATAAGGACCTTGACCTCAGGATCATCGGGATTTAAAGGTACTTCCTTTACTTCCTCTTCCCTATAATCCTGAGTATCCCCAAGGTCACGCTTTTATTTCTACGCTGATGAAGGTCTATTAGTTCCTTTCATCCAAGATGAATAGCACTCCTTGTCTTCTTGCTGATCACTGTTGATCTTCACTACTCCCCATGGTGTTGGCAGCTTGACACATTGATGATAGGTCGAAGGGACTGCTTTCATGTCATGTATCCAAGGTCTACCTAGTATAATATTATAACAATATAGGGAATCTATTATACAAAAATGTTGCATAGAATTTACCCCCTCTATGTATACCGGTAGCTTGATTTCTCCAACAGTGGCTTTTAGCTTCACCACTGAATCCAACCAGGATCAGAGATTTGGTAGTTATCTCTAATTCAGGGATGCTCATCCTCTTGAGTGTTTCCAAATGGATGATGTTGACCGAGCTTCCTCCATCTATAAGTATCCTGCGTACATAATGGTTAGCGACATATAATGTAATGACTAACCCATCATGATGAGGATCCAGGATATTCTCGCGATCTTGTTCTTCAAAGGACACCACTATTTCAGTGGTAAATGTTTATGTCTTTGTGGGTCTCTCTCCATTCTCCATCTTGGCTTCTTTAGCATGTTTCCTAGCTGCAGAATAAGAGGTACCACAAATGTCAGAACCACCAGAAATAAAGTTGATTACCTTTGCATCCTTTTGTGGGGATGCGGAACATTTGGGGAATCCGTTGGAATCCTGTCCTCTTTCTTTCTTTTTCCCCAGTAGTTCCTTCAGATGACCTTTGCTTAGTAGGTAGCTTATTTCCTTCCTTAATGCAATGCAATCATCGGTTATGTGGCCGAAGTCTTCGTGAAAGGCACACCACTTGGATTTATCCCTTGTTGCAAACTTCTATTCCTTTGGTGGCCATCTAGCTTTTTCACCTAAGTCCTGCATAGCACACATTAATTCAGGAATATCAACAGAAAAACAATACTTGGATATCCTGGGATATTCTTCATTATCCTCATCTTCGTCCATCGCATTGATCTTGTGGTTATCAGCCTTGTAGTATGGTTTGGATTTGAATGACTTGCTGGTAGGTGAATCCAATTTTCTTTTGCCTTGATCATTGGGAGGTGTTGTGGTGATCCACTTTTGGATTTCTTTATCATCTTCTAGCCTGATAAATCTCAATGCGCGGTTTCGAACCTCATCCATGTTCCTGCAAGGATTCATAACCAAGTCATCATAAAATGGTGAGTTTCTTTGCAACCCCATCTTAAATGCTTGGACGGCCGTAGTGATATCCAGATTAGGGATATCCAGGGATTCTCTGCCAAACTTGTTGACATAGCTCCTGAGGGACTCGTCGGATCCCTGGGTGTAAAGATCACTAGTCAGCCTCTCAAACGTCCTGCTACAAGAAAACTGATTGTTAAATAGGTTAATCAGATGAGTAAATGAAGTTATTGAATAGGCAGGAACATTAAGCAGCCATTTCAGGGCTGCCCCTGTCAATGTTGAACCAAATCCCTTGCACAAGCATGCTTCCTTCAAATGTGGGGGTATAGGGTTAGTTTCCATCCTTTCCCTATATTGCGCCACATGTTCTTCAGGATCGGTGGTTCCATCATATAGTTTCATGGTTGGAGTTTGAAATATTTTCGGGATCTCGTCATCACATATTGGTGGAGCAAATCTAGATATCCTGTGGGTTGTGACAGGAACCTCAAGAATTGGCTTGACCACTCCGGGAACACTAGAGATCATATCCCTGAGTTTCTGGATTTCCTTAGCCACTTGTGGAGTTGATCCGGATTCCTACACAGAACCAAATTTAGTAGCATCAATAGGGGAATAGTTGAAAGTATTGCTGGTAATAGGAGTTGAGCAAGAAGTTCCCAGGATATTGGTATTATCCCGAGATATTCTTAACCCTTGGGATCCCTGAGACTAGTCTGCATGGGAATGAAATCTCCGGAGTGATTCCCAGACATTCCTGACGTCCCGAAATCCAGGATACTTGGAGCCAATGGAGTTGAAGTTTCGATCTGCTTATTCTTTTCAGCCCTCAAAGTTTCCATCTCCCTAAGAAGCCTTTGATTCATTCTTTGCTGATCCAACATTTGCTGCTGAACCTGTTGAAACAAACTCAAAATATCATTGTTAGAAACAAGTATAGGAGCAGAAGTGGTCATCCTTGTTGATGTAGCACTCTCAGCTACAAATGTGGTTTTCTTCCCAGGATTGCTAGGATTATCGGACTTCTTGGAAAAAACAGGAATCTGTGAGGACACATTAGTAGTAGTAGCAGAAACAATAGGTAATGAAGAAGTTGATCTCGGTTGTGAAGCCATTTTTCTTTATATTTCTTCTGAAAACGCCTTTAAACAAAGTTTTTGTTATAAAAAACACAAGTTTGCCCCACGGTGGGCGCCAAATTGTTTCGGGTAAAAATTAACAAGTATAATTTTTAGCAAAACCGAATTAGTTTAGTGGGGTATTGTGCTTTACAATCAAGAAAATAGTTTATAAGCAAAATGCAATAAAAATATCCCTGAGGATCCCTAGGGATATTTCAGAATATATAACGAAATAAACAGCTTACACACGAGATTTATATGAGGAAAAGCCCTTAATCCCATAGGATTGCTAGCATAAAATCCTCGGAAGGTGACAATCGTCACTCTGCCTTGTTTTTATTAATACAAAAAATAAGATTACAATACGAGAGCATAATTGATCGATGCTAAGTGTTTTTAAGCTCCTCCGAATGCTATGAATGCAATTGTGAGCGATGAAAAGTAATCAGATGTATGCTAGATATGTGAAAGTGACGTCCTAAATCGATCAAATGCCTCAATTTATATTAAAATACAATTAACTATATTCCCGAATATCCCGGCGGGAATCTCGGAATCATGAACATGTCTTCAATTGTGGCAGCCACCACGTCCATCAAACGTGTGAAAGCACTTCTGTCAACTAAACACGGATCTTTAGGTCAAATCTAGTCAATATGACCGTTGGTGACTTGTTCTCCACTTGGCCGTTATTTAGCATGTTTACCACGTTTTCTTTGACTTTATCCCGACTTTTAGGGTAAAACACGTCCACAATAAGTTACCTGCAAGACCAAGCCAAGCTATACAGAGAAAAGATCGATTAGCATCGTTAGCATCAGGATATTTGAGGATATTTGAGGATACTTAAGAATCCCATATTTCGGATTATCCTCGACTATCCCGAATCTCAGACCATAAAAATTGACCCACAACAGGTTTCTAAAGAGAGAAAATAGAGAGGGAGTAGAGGGAAGATATGGTAGAGAGGGAGAGTAGGGCTAAAAAATGAGGGGGAGAGAGAGGTTAAGGCTTTTATAGGTGGCCCTTAATGTTCTAAGTTCATGCTCGATTTTTTTTGTGAAAATGTGTCATTTTGATTACGTAACATTAGATGTAATTGTTTCGGGTAAAAATTAACAAGAATAATTATTAGCAAAACCGAATTAGTTTAGTGGGGAATTGTGTTTTAGAATCAAGAAAACAGTTTATGATTAAGATTTACAAAAAATATCCCTGAGGATCGCTAGTGATATTTCAGGATATAAAATGAAATAAACAGCTTACACAAGAGATTTATACGAGGAAAAGCCCTTAATCCCTTAGGATTGCCGGCATAAAAATCTCGGAAGGTGACAATCGTCACTCTACCTTGTTCTTATTAAAATAAAAAAGTATAAAGTACAAATAAAGAGCCCAAATGATCAATCACTAAGTGTCAAGAACTCTGAATCTTGGGAATATGAACAAGAAACAAACAGAAGTAAGCTAGGTGCGATTGGTGTGTGTCCCTAGATCAATAATTGCCTCCATTTTAACATGAAAATAACATAACGGTAGTCTAATTCAGTTCCACAATATCCGGTCTAGCTACAAGTCATGCGCCAACTTAATCTTCATGACCGTTGATGACTTCCTCATGTAGTCCACGATTTTCTCTATATCCCGGATAAATAGGAATAATTGTTGCTATTGATCTGTTGACTCAATTTAAAAATTAGTAGCACATGTTGAATAATAAAATAACAATAATTAATAATAAATCATTATTATTTATTATTCAGGTCATCAGATCATAAAAATTCATATACGTGAATATTCCTAATTATCCCGAAATTTTCATTATCCCGAATTATATAGAATTATAAGACCAAATTTTTACAGGCATAACAATTGCCCCCAAATTCTTATCCCCATTATAACTTGTGGTAAGAATTTGAAAATAACAGTTTAGTTTGGCTCTTGATTCAAAATTTGAATTTTAAATTGTGACGGGAACGTTGATGTGACAGTTAGTGATTGTGGTGGTTTCCCACATATTCCCAGCCGTTTGCGCAGGATACAATGATCACTTCGCCTTCTTTAGATGCCATCATCTTCAACCGGAGCTTGCGGTAAGTTATTTTTCTTCTTTCTTTCAATCCTTAATTTTTTCTTCATCAAAAATGTCTGGATCATCTTCTTCCTCTGATTTCAATTCTGATGATTTCACCGATTAGAACATTTTGACCTTCAATCGTCAAAATAGAAATGTTTTCAATGAAGATCAAATTGAATTGTTATGTCTTTCAAAAACCTTCCCTGATGAAACAATCTTCCATAATTTTTCTGAAAAACTGAAAGCTGATCATGTTTCTCCCTCTTGGGTATGTTTTTCCAGAGTATCCCTTCACTTTGGGTCTGAAATTCCCTTTCCCTGATCTCATCTCTGATTTTTTGTCAATCACTAAGCTCTGTTTTCCTTAATTAATGCCTATGGGATGGCTTCTTCTTTATATCCTTGACCAACTAAACCAACATTTTGGTTTAGAGATCGGTGTTCCTGAGATATCCTTGATGTATCAACTTAGAACTCACGGGTCGTCCCATTTTGTTCTTCAAAGAAGAAGTGGGGCTCCTATTTTGGTTCCAGGAATCACCTTGAATGAGGATGAGTGGAGGAATAGGTTCTTTTTTGTGAAACGAAAGTTTATTCCTAATGGGGAACTTCTTCCTCTCAAGTGGGTAGAAAAGGGTAGGATCATTAGGACTTTTTAGATTAAATTTGATTTGTTATTGCATTATTTTACTTATTATGTTTTTGTTATGTGCAACTTCCAAGTTTAAGTCAATTGTGGTAAAAGAAGAAGAGGGCAGGAACAAGATTAGTTCCTTGTTGTTAATTGACGAACAATACAGAAAATTTGGTGCTAATCTCGAAGCAGCTACTCCAATGGACTCAGGTATATGTGATAATATTTTACAATATTTCAAAATATTCTTATTTATTCCTGAGTATTCTTAATCCTGATTCCTTTTGCAGAATCGACCTTTGACCTCGAAGACCTCAATGCTATCTTTGCTGTGAAAAAAGAGAAGACAAGCCCCGTTGCCCCCAAATCAAGTGCCATGACTACTCGCTCCTCCAAAACGGCCAAAAAACAAAAAGGGGTAGACACTGTTGACCGCGAAGAGCCTTCTGACTTATGTTTTTCTGACTTCCTGAACAAGGTATGTTAATTATTTTGTTTTAAACATAATATCCCTACGTATTCTGAATGATCTTCATTTTGCAGGCATCAGCCAAATATGCTTATGAGAAGGAGCAATTTGAAAAACAGGTTGAGGACCTTGAGGGCCAAAAGAAGATCTTCATTGCTAAAGTCGGCCACTACGAGAAGGAGGTTGCCAAGATGAAGAAGTAGATGTAAGAGATGGAGGCCTCCAATAAGCTCCAATTGAAAGAACATATTCAAGGGGCCAAAAAATCTGCTGCCATAGTCGTGCTAAGGACCAAAATCCAGATGGCGAACCAGGCTAAAACCGAAGGTACGGAGTCATGGGATAAGGATATGCGAGAATGGGGCAAGATATTGGCGAATCTGGCTGGCGATAAGGCAGAGGCTTCTATGGAGGTGAGCAAGGCTGGCGAGGCAGGGGAGACGAGCAAGGTTGGTGAGGGCGAGGCGACAGGTCCGGAGGCTGGAGTCGGTGAATAGGAGGTTACGATGAGCGATGATGACAATGGTGCCAAGGTCTGAGCCCATCTTCTAATGTTTGTGGTTCTTCATTTCTGATGATGTAACTCTTTAAACAATAGTTTTTTAGGAAAGTCCCCAAGTTTAGGGCCATACAATATAAAAATCAAGGTGGAGGGACCATGGTTTCATGGCGAAGCCTTAATTTTTACTTAACTTTTGTTAACATATCAAGTGGAGGGACCATGTGTAACATCACTGTAATTCGGGTTGTCCATACATATGTACGATTGTACTGTTACAACCTGATGTGTTAATCATTTATGATAATAAATTATTGGATAATATTATTGATATTTGGTATACATATTGAGAACATATTATTATTATATGCATAAACCATGTGAAATTTAGTTGAAACACAACTAAACAAAACCAGAGAGTTTATTGCAGTTACATTACACATGTTATTGACTATTGGTTCGGAATGGAAAGGAGTTAGAAGTTTGTTTGTGTTTGGTTGCTAAACATAGTCAAGGACACATGGTCATGGTTTATCGAAATAGCGGTGGGACGGTGTTGGGGAGGTTGCGATCTACCCCTGCATATGCCCTATACATATGCATATTTCGGTTTATCATGGATGTGTCAGTGACTTGGTTTAGTGGTTTTTTGGGGTTGGGAATATAATATTTAAGATAATTAAATAACGAAAGCATAATTGGAAATAAATACGCGATGGTGAGATTATGAAAATAAATGTAACATGAATATTAATTTAGAAATATTAACTAAATAATGTATTCGCGTGGATGACGATTGACACGAGTATATTTATTGAAAATAATATTCTGAAACGATATTCCATAAATTGCAAATCAAATCAAAATACGATACGAGCGTCGGATTCGCAAAGGTGACGATCTTTACGAATACGTACGTAAGTAACGCGTTTCGACGAGAAAACGAAATAATATCAAACGATATTAAATTAATAAATGAAAATTTAAAACGTATATTAGGAAACACAACCTTAACCGAAAACGAATGAATTAATTTATTTAAATAATTGATTTAATGAAAATAAACGGAGACATTTTATTTAAACGATTTCCTTTAAAATCAATGTATTACAACAAAACATATTTATTTAAAAGATTTATGTTTTAAATATATTTTACGAGCAAAACCGAGTGTTTCCGTAATTTTATCAAAATAAAAACGAGACCGAGCACGCGGGGACAAAACGCGCTATAATAAAGAAGGAAACCCTTCTTTCTTCTTCATTTCCCCTACACCAACTCTCTCTCTAAACACTATTTTCGTCACCTACAATCCTCCCCACTTCTCTCTAGCTTTTCTTCTTCAATTCTTGACGGATTCAAGAGATCTCGGTGCCAAAACGACTGCGGGAACGAGTAGAACAAGAAGATACGAAGAAACCCATCTTTTGAACGCGATTTCCAGGTAAATCTAAGGTTTTATGTTCGGTTTTGTTGTAGATAGCAAACTCTATATACTAGTAATGTGTTAATCGGTTTAAACACTAGACGACACTAAGACAAACTAGGATAAGTATTGGGAAAGACATGGTTGAGCTTGTATAGGTTGTGGATTGAAGATGGAGACGATGATGTGATTGTTCACGATCAGAACCAGTCGGCCGAACCTGTAAAGGTGACAGCCGAACCTTTGTTCCAGGCACACCCCTTAGGGGACAAACCTGCTGGTCGAAAACCCTAATGGGCCGAATCCCTACAGACTGGTGAACCTATGGGCGAACCCTGAACAAAAAAACCCAACCTGCGAACCTCTGCAGCCACCACCGAACCCTTAAGGGGAGCCAAACCTGTTACCATGCAAACCTTAATGCTCCCCTACCGAACCTTTTCTTGGAACGAACCTAGGATTTCCTTGTTTCAGCCGAACCTACCCATGAACGACGAACCTGTTCTAGTTGGGTGTTAACTGGCCGAACCTAATGGTTCGTGGAATGGAATGGCAGTCGAACCAAATGGTTCGTGGGGCTGCATGCCGCGAACCTGGTGGTCTAACTCTTGATTGCCGAACCTTAGCATAGATTAGCCGAACCTTGTGGCTCCATGAACCCCTATTGGCCGAACCTTGAGCCACTTAAACCTGTTAATGGGCAGCAAACCTAGGGAAGAGAATAGGGTCAAGGACTGTTAGACTTACACATTTTAACTAAATGTTAAGGGGAATAAGAGTACAAGGTGATAATGTATCCCCATGCATGCATAAATGATTATAAGGACCACCACCATTTCTTAATAAACCTAAGTTGTAAACTTTGTGATTTCATACATTGAATATTTCATATGAGGTAATCTAAGCATGATTTTGTTAGAACTTATGAATTAAATTTCATTAATATAATTCATGGTGGTCAATTTTATTGAACGTGCATGCATGTATATATAAACGTATGATAAAGGTTATCACCTTGGAGCATACTTAATTATGAGGATACAAGTAAGATGTTATAAATTGTCAACATTATTGAATAATTAAGGCTAACAAGTTTAAATTATATTTTAATGATGATAATTTTTGGAGCAACAGGTAATATTTTAACTTAGGAAAAATAAACTAAGTTAATGTAATACTTATGAATCTAAAGTAAACACATACGAATACTGAATAGTAATAAAGCACGTATACTTATGAATATGATTACACGATAATGACAAATTGTTGAGTTACTTTTGAATTCATACACGTGAGTACGCATTTTACAAGGACATTGAATCTAAGGACTCAGGTGAGTTCTCATAACCTCCCTTTTAATTCATTTTGTTTTAAACCCGGAGGTGGAACATGTATACCAATTCTAAATATTATTTTGATAACACATGGGTGATACTTATTTATCAATATGATATTCATATTATGAGATTATCATTCTTTATGGATTATCACTGATTATTATAACTTCGTGTGAAATTGTTGTTGACTTCGGTCATCGACAAAGATTACACGTATTGCCACTTGGATTATCAGAACTCCATGAATCGTTTCTGTTGACTTCGGTCATCCTCAACGATTACCTGTATTGTCACGTGGTTTGCAACCACTCCATGAATCATTGTCTTTGACTTCGGTGAATCGCTTTGATTTCATGTTTTGTCACGTGGTTTGCCACCACTCCATGGATTATTGTCTTTAGCTTCGGTTAATCACATTGAATTCCATGTATTGTCACTTATACTAATTGAGAATATGGATAATTGAGACTGGGTGAATATGTATGTGATTGATTATCTATGATTATCTATGATTAATTGAGATATGTGATTATGTGTTTGTGATTGTGTGTTTGGTTTATGTGATGGATTATCTCGCAGGTGCTCTTGTGGATCTTCTCAGGAAAATATAAATATTTATAAACATTTTGTAAAACATTTTTAAATATAAAACTTATGATTACTCACCAACTACTTCGTAGTTGAAACTTGATTTTCACATGTTTCTGGGAATGAAAACAAGCAAGTAGGGCAGGATAGCTCTACATTCTTTTGGACATCATCACGTAGGATCTTGGACTTAGCTAAATAACTGAAATTCTGAAGACTATAATTTAGTTAGATAGTTAAATCTTTTGTGTAATTGATGTAACTAATTCATGATGAACATGATTTTTGTGTAATTAATTTGGTTGATTAATTGTTATGTGATGATTTAATTAGATGCCCATGAGCTTATGAACAATCTACACATTCCTAGCATCCCTAAGTTTCCGCCATCGGTCGGGGTATTACAGATGATATCAGAGCCAGGGTTATAGGGAATTAAGTTACTAGAAATGGTTGACCTAGTCTATAACCGTAGGATACCCTAGTATGAATTATTTAATACACTAGTTAGTATATTCAGGATTTCATGCTTATGTGTTTATTACATGTTAATTGAACTCCTGTTATACATCTGATTTACATATGTTAATTACTGATTGTTTGCTACTTGTGCCCTAATGACTCAATAAGGACATACTCGTTATGTATTGTAAAGGTGGTGGGACGGTGGTTTCGGCGGTTGCGACCTACCCTTATCATATGCCCTATACATATACCATTTACAGTACATCGGGTGGATGTCAGTATTGAGGAATCAGGGCACTACCTATTTGGGAAATTAATTGCCTAGGAAATTAACTGCTTATGAATTTATTTGCTATAGAAATTAATTGTTTGATCTAGGATCACCAGACAAGGACACACCTGTGGTATACTACAAAGGTGGTGGGACGGTGTTGGGGAGGTTGCGACCTACCCTTGCATATGCCCTATACATATACCATTTGTAGTATATCGGGGGTCTGTCAGTGTCAGGAACTTTGGATGTTATTAGGAAGTGTTGTAAGGTTGATGTTGATGGAATGTTGGTTAAGGTTGTTTGGATTGACACTTTGGATGATCATAATTGATGAACATATAAAATCACTTATGAACACACTTATTGGACACATGGGGTGTACAGGATCAACGAACGATACGAACACTTAGTAATAGACTAAAGACTTGGATGATGATATAGACACTTAGTGAAAATATGAACGCATAGTGATGATACTAACACTTGGTGATGGTATGAACACTTGATGAGAACATATCATAGGGAGGATATGAACACTTAGTGACAATAAGAGTACTCAGTGATGATATGAAACCTCATTGATAATTATGAATATTGGGATATGGTGTGAACTTTTGGTGAACTTAGACAATAGGGGAAACTTTAATGTCAGGTGAACTTAGACATTAGGTGAACATAGAAATAGGCAAGCCTACATGTCAGGTGAACTTAGACATTAAGCGAACCTAATTGTCCAAGGGAACTAGAGACCACTTCACTCAAAATTATCCTACCTAGGATAAGGTTTGTGAAGTGAGACAATGATAAGAGACATGATACATCCTAAATTCTAACAAGGGCATAATCGTGGTGCAATGAAACGGTGGTGAGACGGTGTCGGGGAGGTTGCGATCTACCCCTGCATATGCCCTATATATAAGCTGGTTGCATTGCATTGGGAGGTTGTCAATGTTGGTATAGGGTGGGGAATGTTTGATACTTAGGAATAATTAGTTAATATTAGATATGACCAACTAGGACGCGTTAGTATAATATTAGGAAATTAATGCTTTGATATGAGTTTAATGACAGATAGGAGAAAAATATAGTTCCTATATGTAATCCTAACTGATGAAATGAACTCATTTGACCATAGTTTGTATAACTTACGTTGTAAACGGTAGTAACATGTTTCTAGTATCCTCAGAAACATGCCGCCACGCCGTCACAATGGAGATGATACGAACTCCAAACATGCTAACGGTAATGCCAACTCCGGCATACAAGAGTTAGCAAACCTCATCTCTGGATTGGTGAATCAACTGACTCAAGCCAATCAATCTCTCAATCAGAACAGAGGTGGTGCAAACCCACCGGTCTGCACATTCAAGCACTTCAACTCCTGTAATCCCCTGAAGTTTACGGGTTCTGAAACAGCCACTGGTCTGCTACAGTGGTTTGAGAGCATGGAGAATACCTTCATTAACAACGATTGCCCAGAGAATCTGAAAGTTCGTTATGCCACTAGTGTTATCCAAAAGAGAGCACTAACGTGGTGGAATGCGGAAAAGCGAACTAGGGGAGTTGATGCTGCCCTAGCACTGTCATGGACGGAGGTCAAGAACTTGATGACCACTGAATTCTGTCCTCGTAGCGAGATGAGGAAGCTTGAGACTGAGTTCTTGGAACTCAAGCAAGACAGTGGAGAGAATGTGATATACAATACTCGTTTCCACGAGTATAGTCTACTGGTACCTCATCTGGTGACACCTTTGGAGAGAGCTATCGAGAAGTATATAGGCGGTCTGCCTATGCAGATTCAAGACACCGTCTATGGAAGCAACCCTAAAACACTGGAGGCTCCAATCTGTCGATCTGCAACCCTGACTGACAACCATGTAAGGGCTGGAACACTCACAAGGAAAGGATCAAAGAAGATTGAAAACAAATCATCTGCCAAAGAGACTTCAACTGAGGTCAAAACTGAACAAGACAGCTCTTCAAGAAGCAGCAACAACAAGAGGAAGACTAGAAACTTCGTGGTTACTACTCCTGCTGCTAAGTCTGCGCAACAATCGTCAAACAACAATACTGCCAGGAATTATGTTGGGAATACTCCTCATTGTAATACCTGTCGATATCACCACGCACCTAACTTGCCATGTCGCGTCTGCAACGACTGCGGCAAGTATGGTCACCTTACAAATGTTTGCTGGAGTGCACCGCAAGCACTGAGGATGCAACCTGCTCCGCTTGCACTGCCAGCTCCGCAAGTTCAACCGATACATGCTGCACCTGTTCGCCAGGTACCTCCCGCACAGGCAAGAGCCTGTTATGAGTGTGGCAAAGTGGGTCACTTCAGAAATCAATGCCCAATACTGACAGGGAACAACCAACGGGTGGCAAGAGGCAGAGCGTTTCAACTAAATGCTCCAGCTGCTTAAGCCAACCAGGACGTGGTTAATGGTACATTTCTGATCAACAACTCTTATGCATCTGTCTTATTTGATTCTGGTGCTGATAGGAGTTTCGTTTCATATGATTTTGAATGCATACTTGGTAGAACACGTACATATTTAGATAAACCGTTTAACGTGGAAGTGGCTGATGGAAACACTATTGATATTAACACTGTTATTATTGGATGTACTGTGAACTTAAGTGATCACGTTTTCCCAATTGATCTGATACCTATGCATCTTGGTAGCTTTGATGTTATCATAGGCATGGATTGGTTTGCCACCCACAAAGCGGAGATTGTTTGTCATGAAAAATACATTCGTATTCCCTTACCTTCGGGTGAAACTTTAAGAGTCTTTGGGGAAACTTCTAGTGAAGATCTTAAGCTGATGTCATGCACTAAAGCACACAAGTACCTTAGGAAGAAATGTATAGCATTTTTAGCGCATATTGTGGAGAAAAAGGAGAAAGGAAAGAAAATTGAAGACATTCCGTAATCAGAGATTTTCCTGAAGTATTCCCAGACGACTTGCCGGGTCTTCCACCAGAACGTCAAGTAGAGTTTCGAATTGACTTAGTACCTGGTGCGAATTCTGTCGCCAAAGCTCCTTACAGACTTGCGCCTTCGGAGTTGCAAGAATTGGCGAGCCAATTGCAAGAACTGACTGATAAAGAATTTATTTGCCCGAGCCATTTGCCATGGGGTGCACCGGTCCTGTTTGTCAAGAAGAAGGACGGGTCATTCCGAATGTGCATCGACTGCCGCGAGTTGAACAAACTGACTATTAAGAATCGATATCCACTGTCGAGCATCGATGATCTTTTCGATCAACTTCAAGGCTCGGCATGGTTTTCAAAGATAGATCTTAGGTCTGGGTATCATCAGCTTCGCGTACATGATGATGATATTCCCAAGATGGCTTTCATGACAAGATATGGTCATTATGAATTTGTGGTAATGCCTTTCGGCCTTACCAATGCACCTGCGGTTTTCATGGACCTCATGAACCGTGTTTGCAGGCCATACTTGGATAAGTTTGTGATTGTATTCATTGATGATATTTTGATATACTCAAAGACCAAGGAAGAACACGAGAAACACCTTAAGTTGGTTTTGGAGATCATAAAAGAAGAACGACTGTATGCCAAATTCACTAAATGTGAAATATGGCTTAAGGAAGTTCAATTCTTGGGACACATAGTCAATGAAAAGGGTGTTCACGTGGATGCTGCGAAGATTGATGCGATGAAGAATTGGAGTACACCGAAGACACCAATGGAGATTCGATCATTTCTTGGACTTTTCGGTTACTATCGGAGGTTTATTTCGAATGTCTCCAGGATTTCTGTCCCTCTCACTTCTTTGATTCAAAATAACAAACCTTATGAGTGGAGACCAAAGCAAGAAGAGGCGTTTCAGACTTTAAAGCAGAAACTCTGTGATGCTCCTGTCTTGACACTGCCTGATGGAAATGATGATTTTGTGGTTTATTGTGATGCATCCAACCTAGGTCTCGGTTGCGTTCTCAAGCAACGGGGGAAGGTTGTGGCATATGCATCAAGAAAACTGAAAATTCATGAGAAGAACTACACCACACACGACTTGGAACATGGTGCAGTCGTGTTTGCTTTGAAGATTTGGAGACATTATCTTTATGGCACGAAGTGTGTAGTCTTTACTGATCATAAAAGTTTGCAGCACATTCTCAATTAGAAAGAGCTTAACATGAGACAACGGAGATGGGTTGAACTATTGAACGATTATGACTGTGAAATTCGCTACCATCCTGGTAAAGCGAATGTAGTAGCAGATGCGCTGAGTCCCAAGAGTCAAGTTCAGATCCATAGTGTCCGAGTGCACACTAATCTCCATAATGATGTTCTCATAGCCCAACAACACTCATTGGCCCAAGATAACTTGAATAATGAGATGTCATGCGGGGCTAAGATATTATTGGAGACTAAGGATGATGGTTTGATGTATTATTTGAATCGGTTGTGGATACCGAACAAGGATGATCTTAGGATGATGATTTTGGATGAAGCTCATAAGTCACATTACTCAATCCATTTGGGTGCTGATAAGATGAATCAAGACCTTAGGGCTTTGTACTGGTGGCCTGGAAACAAGAAGGATATTACCGAGTATGTGTCCAAGTGCCTTAACTGTGCTAAAGTCAAGGTAGAACACCAGCGACCTTCAGGATTGCTAATACAACCAGAAATACCCATGTGGAAGTGGAAGAATATCTCTATGGATTTCATTACCAAACTTCTACGGACTGCAAATGGTAAAGATAGCATTTGGATGATAGTTGATAGACTGACCAAGTCGGCTGATTTCTTACCGATACGCGAGACTTACCCTGTACGGAAATTAGCTCGTATCTACATTGATGAGATCGTTAACCGACATGGGATTCCCTTAAGCATAATATCGGATCGTGATGCTCGTTTCAAGGCACGATTTGGGGAATCACTTCATGAAGCATTTGGAACAAGATTGGATCTTAGCACCGCTTATCATCCTCAAACGGATGGACAGACAGAGCGAACGATTCAGACATTGGAAGATATGTTGAGAGCTTGTGTCATCGATTTCGTTGGAAACTGGGATACCATTTACCATTAGTCGAGTTCTCATATAACAACAGTAATCATGCGAGCATTGGTATGGCGTTGTTTAAAGCTCTTTATGGCAGAAAATGTCGGTCACCTATTTGTTGGACCGAGGTCGGTGAATCGTAGATCACTGGTCCCGAGATTATTCAGGAGACGACAGACAAGATCCGCCAGATTCGCGACAATTTGTTAGCTGCTCGCAGTCGACAGAAAAGTTACGCAGATAAGCGAAGGAAACCTTTAGAGTTTGAAGTTGATGATATGGTATTACTTAAAGTATCGCCCTGGAAAGGAGTCATACGATTCGGGAAAAAGGGTAAGCTTGCTCCACGATATGTTGGCCCTTTTAAGATCCTTGAGCGGATCGGGAAGGTTGCTTACAAGTTGGAACTTCCTCCTGAACTAAGCAACGTGCACCCGACGTTTCACGTATCCAATTTAAGGAAGTGCTTAGCTGATCAAGATCTTCAGGTACCACTCGATGACATTCGCATCGATGATACCATGCAGTTTGTTGAAAAACCAGTTGAGATAATGGATCGTGAGGTTAAAAAGCTCAAACGCAGTACAATTCCAATTGTCAAAGTACGTTGGAAGTCGAAGCGTGGTCCGAAATTCACCTAGGAGCGGGCAGATCAGATGAAGCTTAAGTACCCATATTTATTCACTACAGTTACTCCAAGTTGAATTTTGGGACGAAATTCCCTTAACTAGGGGAGACTGTAACATCACTGTAATTCGGGTTGTCTGTACATATGTAAGATTGTACTGTTACGACCTTATGTGTTAATCATTAATGATAATAAATTGTTGGATAATATTATTGATAATTGGTATACATATTGAGAACATATTATTATTATATACATAAACCATGGGAAATTTAGTTGAAACACAACTAAACAAAACCAGAGAGTTTATTGCAGTTACATTACAGATGTTATTGACTATTGGTTCGGAATGGAAAGGAGTTAGAAGTTTGTTATTGTTTGGTTGCTAAACATAGTCAAGGACACATGGTCATGGTTTATCGAAATAGTGGTGGGACGGTGTTGGGGAGGTTGCGATCTACCCCTGCATATGCCCTATACATATGTATATTTCGGTCTATCATGGATGTGTCATTGACTTGGTTTAGTGGGTTTTTGGGATTGGGAATATAATATTTAAGATAATTAAATAACGAAAGCATAATTGGAAATAAATACGCGATGGTTAGATTATAAAAATAAATGTAACATGAATATTAATTTAGAAATATTAAGTTAATAATGTATTCGTGTGGATGACGATTCGCACGAGTATAATTATTGAGAATAATATTCTGAAACGATATTCCATAAATTGCAAATCAAATCGAAATACGATACGAGCGTCAGATTCGCAAAGGTGACGATCTTTACGAATACGTACGTAAGTAACGCATTTCGACGAGAAAACGAAATAATATCAAACGATATTAAATTAACAAATGAAAATTTAAAAGGTTTATTAGGAAACACAACCTTAAACGAAAACGAATGAATTAATTTATTTAAATAATTGATTTAATGAAAATAAACGGAGACATTTTATTTAAACGATATTCTTTAAAATCATTGTATTACAACAAAACATAATTATTTAAAAGATTTATGTTTTAAATATATTTTACGAGCAAAACCGAGTGTTTCCGTAATTTTATCACGATAAAAACGAGACCGAGCACACGGGGACAAAACGCGGTATAATAAAGAAGGAAACCCTTCTTTCTTCTTCATTTCCCCTACACCAACTCTCTCTCTAAACACTATTTTCGTCACCTACAATCCTCCGCACTTCTCTCTAGCTTTCTTCTTTAATTCTTGACGGATTCAAGAGATCTCGGTGCCAAAACGACCGCGTGAACGAGTAAAACAAGAAGATACGAAGAAACCCAGCTTTTGAACGCGATTTCAAGGTAAATCTAAGGTTTTATGTTCGGTTTTGTTGTAGATAGAAAACCCCATATACTAGTAATGTGTTAATCGTTTAAACACTAGACGACACTAAGACAAACTAGGATAAGTATTGGGAAATACGTGGTTGAGCTTGTACAGGTTGTGGATTGAAGATGGAGACGATGATATGATTGTTCACGATCAGAACCAGTCGGCCGAACCTTTAAAGGTGATAGCCGAACGTTTGTTCCAGCCACACCCCTTAGGGGACGAACCTGCTGGTTGAAAACCCTAATGGGCCGAATCCCTACAGACTGGTGAACCCAACAAAACCCAACCTGCGAACCTATGCAGCCACCACCGAACCCTTAAGGGGAGCCAAACCTGTTACCATGCAAACCTTAATGCTCCCCGAACGAACCTTTTCTTGGAACGAACCTAGGGTTTCCTTGTTTCAGTCGAACCTACCCATGAACGACGAACCTGTTCTAGCTGGGTGTTAACTGGCCGAACCTAATGGTTCGTGTAATGGAATGGCATTCAAACCAAATGGTTCGTGGTGCTGCATGCAGCGAACCTGGTGTTCTAACTCTTGATTGCCGAACATTAGGAGAGATTAGCTGAACCTTGTGGCATCATGAACCCCTATTGGCTGAACCTTGAGCCACTTAAACCTGTTAATGGGAAGCGAACCTAGGGAAGAAAATAGGGTCAAGGACTGTTAGACTTACACATTTTAACTAAATGTTAAGGGGAATAAGAGAACAAGGTGATAATGTATCCCCATGCATGCATAAATGATTATAAGAACCACCACCATTTCTTAATAAACCTAAGTTGTAAACTTTGTGATTTCATACATTGAATATTTGATATGAGGTCATCTAAGCATGATTTTGTTAAAACTTATGAATTAAATTTCATTAATATAATTCATGGTGGTCAATTTGATTGAACGTGCATGCATGTATATATAAGCGTATGATAAAGGTTATCACCTTGGAGTATACTTAATTATCAGGATACAAGTAAGATGTTATAAATTGTCAACATTATTGAATAATTAAGGCTAACAAGTTTAAATTATATTTTAAGGATGATAATTTTTGGAGCAACAGGTATCATTTTAACTTAGGAAAACTAAACTAAGTTAATGTAATACTTATGGATCAAAAGTAAACACATACGAATACTCAATAGTAATAAAGCACGTATACTTATGAATATGATTACACGATAATTACAGATTTTTGAGTTACTTTTGAATTCATACACGTGAGCGTGCATTTTACAAGGACATTGAATCTAAGGACTCAGGTGAGTTCTCATAACCTCCCTTTTAATTCATTTTGTTTTAAACCCAGAGGTGGAACATGTATACCAATTTTAAATATTATTTTGAAAACACATGGGTGATACCTGTTTATCAATATGATATTCATATTATGAGATTATCATTGTTTATGGATTATCACTGATTATTATAACTCCGTGTGACATTGTTGTTGACTTCGGTCATCGACAAATATTACACGTATTGCCACTTGGATTATCACAACTCCATGAATCGTTTCTATTGACTTCGGTCATCCTCAATGATTGCATGTATTTTTATGTGGTTTGTAACCACTCCATGAATCATTGTCTTTGACTTCGGTTAATCGCATTGATTTCATGTATTGTCACGTGGTTTGCCACCACTCCATGGATTATTGTCTTTAGCTTCGGTTAATCACATTGAATTCCATGTATTGTCACTTATACTAATTGAGAATATGGATGATTGAGACTGGGTGAATATGTATGTGATTGATTATCTATGATTAATTGAGATATGTGATTATGTGTTTGTGATTATGTGTTTGGTTTATGTGATGGATTATCTCGCAGGTGCTCATGTGGATTTTCTCAAGAAAATATAAATATTTATAAACATTTTGTAAAACATTTTTAAATATAAAACTTATGATTACTCACCAACTACTTCGTAGTTGACACTTGATTTTCACAAGTTTCAGGGAATGAAGACAAGTAAGTAGGGCAGGATAGCTCTACATTCTTTTGGACATCATCACGTAGGATCTTGGACTTAGCTAAATAAGTGAAATTCTGAAGACTATAATTTAGTTAGATAGCTAAATCTTTTGTGTAATTGATGTAACTAATTCATGATGAACATGATTTTTGTGTAATTAATTTGGTTGATTAATTGTTATGTGATGATTTAATTAGATGCCCACGAGCTTATGAACAATCTACACAATCCTCGTGGCATCCCGACGTTTCCGCCATCGGTCGGGGTGTTACACCATGATTTAATGACGAAGCTTGATATGTTAATCTTTTAACTGTTTTTTGGTTTGATGGTATAATCATTTAGCATTTTGGATAACATCTTTGTGCCTTATGTAGAAGTTTATTTTCAGATATCCTAATATATCCTGAAATATTCTGAATACTGCTGTTTTGTTTCTGGAAAGTATTCTTGAATATCCCAGATATTCTTACCTATACTAGAATAATATTAATAATTACCAGTTTGATTCAGTATTTTGTTGTTTATGTGTTCATTATTTTATTTTTTGAATGATTTTTGCTTAGAATATTTATGTATAAGTGTTGTTAAGCATACCTAGGAATAATTTAGAATAATTTAATCTGTTCTTAGGTTATTGGATTAAGATCATAAAGAATTCGGGTATAATATTGAATATAATTGTACTGTATGAAGTTTTTAATTTCATGCTTAGTGTTATGAACTTTAGGAAGTTTTCAAGTATTGATAAACATTTTTAACGATATTCTCGAGTATCTCGTAACTTTTGTTTATGAATTTCCTAAAGGTTAGATTATAGCTATGCATAAATTTTCACATATATACCTTAAGATAATTAAATATTCTTATTATTTCTATCGAAGAATTTCATAATCTTTTTTCCTTAAGTTTAGCCTATATTAGGTATACTTGGGAATCATTAAAGATAGTTCAAGCTAGACTTATCCTAATTCGACTAAGGTATAAATAATAACTTAGACATATGTTATCATTTGTCTAATGTTACCTTGGCATGTGAAGTAACTGGTTATTCAATTTAACATATCCCCAAATAGAAATGTGCATAAGATATATAACATATTCCTAAATAGGAATAAATACAATGCATACTATCAAGCATGAGAATATATAGAAAATAATCAGAAATAAAGAATGCAATGGAATAGTTAAGAGAAAAATACCAATTTGCAGAGTTAGTAGGTTTAGTTTGAAGTCTTTTCTGTTCCTGTCAAAACATAAAAAGAATTTCCTACCTGAATATCCCCAAGTATGTTGCGATATTCCTAACGACCCTTGAAAGCCAGTCCTGCATAAATAGAAAAACAAGAAAACTTGGGGCAAGCCCAAGATACTGGCGACAAGTCCGATTAAACTGGCGACTAAGGCCGAAAATACTGGCGACTATGGCCGGAATATTGGCGCCTAAGGCCGGAATACGAGCGACTAAGGCCGGAATACTGGCGGCAAGGCCGAAATACTGGCAATAAGGCCGAAAGATACTAGCGACTAAGGCCGGAATGCTGGCGACTAAGGCCGGGATACTGGCGACTAGGCCGGAATTCTGGCGACTAAGGCCCGGTTGTATAGCATATGAATGCTATAATTCGGAGGATACCTGGTAATAGTCTTTGAAAATGAAATTGTCAGCCACTCATGCGTGTACTGGACCCAAAGTCTCCATCTATACCGAGATATTTCGGAGGATTCTTGGTTATAGCCCTCAATAATGAAATTGTCAGCCACTCTTATCTCAGACTATAACAGGATAAACGTGCGCAACTGGAGAGGGTATGAACCCTAAGTCTTCATGAGAGACAAAAAGTGTCTTGAGTCTTGATTTCAGGTCAAAACTTTGTTTCTAGACATAAAGTCTGTGCGGGGTCTTCTACAGTTTTGATTTCAGGTCAAAACTTTGCATCTAGACATAAAGTATGTGCGGTATCTTGATCAAGTTCTGATTTCAGGTCATAACTTGGGTTAGGACGTAAAGTCTCATCTCTTCTCCTGCTATACCTACAAAACAATAAGATTTTTGCATAGCTAGGAATCAGGATACCTGATGCCCCTCAGATGTTTAAGTTAGTAGCATGATAATTAGGAATATATAGGAATATATTAGAATAAATAGAAATATTATAATGTGATAATTCTTTACAGTTTGATACAATAAGTTTCATATAAAGTATAACTTCATATGAATGGCATTCCAAGATCTTGGAAGAGGTTCTCCTTCCATGTTGATCAACTTATATGCCCCTTTTCCAGCTTTGGATTCAATCTTATAAGGTCCTTCCCACTTCGGAGCAAGTTTTCCATCAGCTGGATTGGTAGTATTTTGAAATGCCTTTCTTAAAACCAAATCTCCAACTTGGAATCTACGTATTCTAATATTCTTATTGTCACACCCCCAATTTTCAACTAACGGAATCATACCGTTTGGGAACGTGACAAACCAGGATCTCAGATCATTAGACATAGCGAAGACCTCTATATGAATTTCAAAACATACTTTGGTCTTTAAAACATAACATCAGAGTTTTAATAATCACAATGTTCAAAACAGCAGTTTGAATAACAAGTTGTAGATAACATAATCACACATGCACAGTCATGATAGCTAGTCATATAAACTATTTACATAAGTGGTCGACACCGAAGCTGACTGATTGCCATGCTATAGCATGTTTTCGCCTTGCCACTATTGTCTATCACAACAATAGTAAAATTGTGTTTGGTCAGTCAAACACCTGCGTAGATCCCATCTACCAGGTGAGGTTTGTCAAACCTAATAGATCTATTTCCAACTACCACGCTTTGCATTACAGCAAACTAAACGGTTCGAGGTGTGTAAGGACTTTCAAGTTGATATGTTGTCACATAATGTAAACAGCTAACTCATGCAAGTGATATGTATCTAAAAATAGTTTGTTGCACATGTTTTTCCCCCAAAACAGTTTAAAATAAGAAAGGGGCCGTGTACGCACCTTTGATAATAGCAGAATGATCACACACTAAAAGCTCGTGTAAGAAATCCTCCTACGAAGAATCTGTGTTTAAACAATAACCTAGTGTTATTCAGAATGTCGTTTTGTGCTTGAAATCACATACGTGTCAACACACATATGTTAGAGTGTTAAAGATGTGCATACGTATGTACGCGTGCCCTTGAAATCGTTTAAATAAAATCATATTTGATTTTATTTAACTAATCGTAATTATACGCGATTTCATTTTTGGATAAAAATATAAATTTTACTGTTCTAATACATTCGTATTCCCGTTACGGTTCCAACGCAACTCGAACGGATTAAAACGGAGTTCGTATGTGGAATATATTTCAAAAATACCAAAAATGACCTTAAAATCTAAAAATGGTTAGGGCCGGGTTTCGAACCTGTGACCTCTACCCACATCTCCCACGCCCATACCATCTCCTCTGTTCCAGTTTTTGTTAACCTATTTGATTCTAAATTCTTATAAGCCCATTCGACTTAATGATCTTATAACCATCCATAGCCGAAACCATTAGAGGTCTAATTGGACCTCGATTCAACACTGATCGAATTCCCAACATTAGGGGTTTTGTTCCTGGTGTCGAATAGAATCTATAGATGGTCTTAATTTGAAACATCATCTATCAATTACCCGATTACTCGCTCATTAACAGTTTCGAACTCAAGTTCTCAAACCTAAACCCAAAGTCATTCAATTCGTTTTTATTTTTAGAAATTAATACAGGCTATTCGTTAAACAAAAGATTCCTAACCTTTCTGTGTCACCTAATTCGACTTACCAACTCGTTTAGATCGAAAATCCCAAAACCTTTTTAGCCAAGAACTCTAGAAACTTGAAATTCATCAATTCGATGTTATTACACGAAATACAGTTAGGGATAAGCTTAATCGGCCCATTATGAAGCTTTCTATAACATTCAATTCGATTATAGAACTCATTTGTATAAAAATCCCCAAATCGTCTTCCCATTATGAACCCTAGAATCGAAAACCACCAATTCGAACTGTTTTGATGAAATTAACCTATCATTAACCTTAATCGATCACTTATGAAGCTTTCTATATCATTTAATTCGATTATTAATCTCTTTAAGATCAAGACCCCCAAAACCGTTTTGATATGAACCCTAATTACTAGAACTTCATCAAAACGATGTTAACAGTTGCAATTGATTTAGTAGAACTCTTAATCGATCATGTTATAAGGTGTAGGATTGATTACTTCCCGGATTAGTTGTCGAATTGATGAAGATCCCCTTCTAGCCCTAGTTTCGGCCCCCTTGAAGATCGATTCTTCTGTCTGGAACTACTGAGATCAAATTGGTGTATGAGGAAGACTCTAAAGATGCCGAATAGAAGTTCTGAGAGTTTAACTTTGTGAGATTTGATCGAATTCCTTGGTCTTGATAGTTAAAGACTACGGTTTTGTCTTTCTAGCTCCTTAGCACTTTAATTCGGCTAATTAACGGCTCAATAACACTTAGAAACCGTTACTAATCATCTTTGTGATGATTATGATAATTCAATTTCAGTTACAATTCGGTTTTGATGTAAATTCCGAATTAAATTAGTATTCTTGGTCTAAATTTGACTTTAGAAAGTCAAAATTTATCATTCTTATCATTTACAAACTAAAACCCTATAATCTAAGTGTTTTAGGCTTATTTCAATTAATTCAAACCCTTAGAAATTATTCTAGATCAATAACTTAACATTTCGGTAAACAAAGTTAAACCGCGAAAATCCGAATTGTCACTAATTGGGTCATTTAACTCATTGTTGGGCTAAATTATCCCAATTGGGCTTCATTTGAACTCATTGGGCCTATCTTACCTTACTGGGCCTTCCTAAATCTCATTGGGCCTCCCTGGGCCTTATTAGGCCTACTTTAGCCTTGTTGGGCCTTCATTGGCCTTGTTGGGTCTTCATTGGCCTTGTTGGGCCTTCATTGGCCTTGTTGGGCCTTCATTGGCCTGTTGGGCCCACATTATCTCTGTTGGGCCTATGATATCACCATCTCCCGTTAACAAGGTTAGTGTAAAAAGTCGGATTGTCACATCATCCCCTTGTTGAAGGAATTTTCGACCCGAAAATTAGTAAGTGTTATGAGTAGTTAGGAAACTATTTACGAGTTTAAATCGTACGTGTTAGTGTGATTTGATCATTCTATGTGCTTGTGTGTACTCACACACAAAGTCTAATGCTTGCAACATCACAACTGTTGTTGTTGGTGTTGTTGTTGGTGCCATTGCCATTACCGTTGCCATTTCCATTTCCATTGCCATTATTGTCCCCGCCTTTCTTGAGTTGTGGGCAATCTTTCTTAAAATGCCCCATCTTGCCGCACTCGAAACAACCCTTCTGTGCGTTGTTCTGATTGTTATTCTGGTTATTATGGTTGTTCTGCAGCTCCCCGCGACAATCCTTAGCCGCATGCCCAATCTTGCCACACCTCTGGCACTTAGCTCTCTCACATTGGTTACCCGCATGATGATACCCACATCTGTTGCACTTGGGGTGTTTACCAATATAACCCCCCGATGATGATGATTGCTGACCACTGCTGGAATTATGATAGGACTTGTTTGAGTCCTGCTTCCTGTTTTGCTGATTTGATTGTTGGCTGTTACCCTTGTAGTTGTTACCTTCCCACTTTCTCTTATGATCTCCTACCTTGGTAGCAGATGTTCGTTTAGGCAGGGTTCCCTGTAACACTGCCTGATCAGTAAGCTGATGTGCTAGACGAACAGCTTGTTGGATGGTGGTGGGGTGCTGAAGTAACCAACCCTTGAATCTGAGGCACTAGTCCTCCAATGTACCTCTCAATCCACTTGCTAACTGGAGTAGCCATATGTGGTAGCAGTCTGGCCAGTTCATGCGACCTGGTCGTGTACTCTTCAATATTTGACCCCTCCATCTTGAGGTGCCAATATTCCTCCTCCAACTTCTGCATTTCACTGCGAGGACAATACTCCTCTTGCAGTAAAGTTTTGAAGTTGTTCCATGTCAACGCATTAGCTTCTCCCAACCCCAGAGTCTGAACATTGGAGTTCCACCAAGTCAGTGCTGGACCCTTTAATGTTCCAGTAGCAAATTTCACCTTGCTTTCATCAGGGCAGTTGCACATTTCGAACACAGACTCTGCCTTTTCAATCCATCGGAGAAGTCCTATGGCCCCCTCCGACCCTTTGAAGTTGTGTGGCTTACAGTCCAAGAACATCTTGAACGTGCATGCCTGCGGGTTAAACAATCCCCCAGCTGGACCATGTGGCCCCGTGTTGTGTGTCTGTGCGTACTGTGCTATTGCCTCTGCAACTCTGCTGTTGATTAGCTCGTTGAGCTCAGCAACTGTCATCTGAACATTTCCCTCAGCCATTTCCTTCCTATTTACAAGAAATGTTAGCGCGTAATCAAAATCAAATTTGACATGTATAATTAAAACAACAAACACAGCAGGTAATATAAATCAACACAATTGTTGGAAATAAATGATAACTCTTTAATAGATAGAAACTTTCTTTGAGTACAATACTTTTGAAATGAAATACAAGTTTTCAAACTACTAATGTAGGAACACAACCCGTTCCTAATAAGTTTAAACAAAACAAGAAAGAAAAGAAAAGAAAATCAATCGTCCTCAACAGTGGATTCAGGATCGGACTCAACAACTGGTGCTGGTTCCTCCTCCTCATCCTCATCATGTTCCTCATTCTCAAAGGCCACTAAATCCTCCAAGGCTTCAACCCTGCCCGCTAAAATCTCCTCTCGGTTCTCTGACTCTTCTAGACGACCAATCAAATTGATCATCTCATCCCGCATATCATTAACCAAATGGGCAAGTTCCTCTTGCCTCTCAATAGCATCCCATAGTTCCTGAGATCTCTGTATGATCCTATCTTCTGCTACATCCAAATCCTCGCGCAATTTGGCTATCTCCTCAGTGTCCGTCCTTTGCCTCTTAGGCTCAGGAGCATCTAGTACCGGTGGTGAGTGTGTAGAAGGTCCCTCAGCAGGGATCTGCTGAGTGCCCTCCTCAGGCTCCTCTTCCGGATCCTCATCCGGGTCCTCGTATGGATCCTCCTCTGGATCCTCGTCTGGATCCTCCTCCGGGTCCTCGTCCGGATCCTCCTCCGGATCTGAGTCATCCTGCTCATATGGTGGAGGTGATGGAATAGGTGGTGGTGGTGATGATGGTGGTGCCGGAACTATCGGCTCCTCGTCCTCGAAATCATCAATAATAATATAAGGTACCGATGATGATGCCATGCCTGTTACATAATACCATATGTAAGTGCAATGTGTAAGCAAATCAATTACATAATGTCATATGTAATTTCTAAGCAGTATGTGTAAACATGTGTGTCTAATGTCTAACAGTCATAGTCTAGGCCTACAAATGCAAACCTAGTTCGCTATAACCAATGTCTCTGATACCAATCTGTCACACCCCCAATTTTCAACTAACGGAATCATACCGTTTGGGAACGTGACAAACTAGGATCTCAGATCATTAGACATAGCGAAGACCTCTATATGAATTTCAAAACATACTTTGGTCTTTAAAACATAACATCAGAGTTTTAATAATCACAATGTTCAAAACAGCAGTTTGAATAACAAGTTGTAGATAACATAATCACACATGCACAGTCATGATAGCTAGTCATATAAACTATTTACATAAGTGGTCGACACCGAAGCTGACTGATTGCCATGCTATAGCATGTTTTCGCCTTGCCACTATTGTCTATCACAACAATAGTAAAATTGTGTTTGGTCAGTCAAACACCTGCGTAGATCCCATCTACCAGGTGAGGTTTGTCAAACCTAATAGATCTATTTCCAACTACCACGCTTTGCATTACAGCAAACTAAACGGTTCGAGGTGTGTAAGGACTTTCAAGTTGATATGTTGTCACATAATGTAAACAGCTAACTCATGCAAGTGATATGTATCTAAAAATAGTTTGTTGCACATGTTTTCTCCCCCAAAACAGTTTAAAATAAGAAAGGGGCCGTGTACGCACCTTTGATAATAGCAGAATGATCACACACTAAAAGCTCGTGTAAGAAATCCTCCTACGAAGAATCTGTGTTTAAACAATAACCTAGTGTTATTCAGAATGTCATTTTGTGCTTGAAATCACATACGTGTCAACACACATATGTTAGAGTGTTAAAGATGTGCATACGTATGTACGCGTGCCCTTGAAATCGTTTAAATAAAATCATATTTGATTTTATTTAACTAATCGTAATTATACGCGATTTCATTTTTGGATAAAAATATAAATTTTACTGTTCTAATACATTCGTATTCCCGTTACGGTTCCAACGCAACTCGAACGGATTAAAACGGAGTTCGTATGTGGAATATATTTCAAAAATACCAAAAATGACCTTAAAATCTAAAAATGGTTAGGGCCGGGTTTCGAACCTGTGACCTCTACCCACATCTCCCACGCCCATACCATCTCCTCTGTTCCAGTTTTTGTTAACCTATTTGATTCTAAATTCTTATAAGCCCATTCGACTTAGTGATCTTATAACCATCCATAGCCGAAACCATTAGAGGTCTAATTGGACCTCGATTCAACACTGATCGAATTCCCAACATTAGGGGTTTGTTTGGTGTCGAATAGAATCTATAGATGGTCTTAATTTGAAACATCATCTATCAATTACCCGATTACTCGCACATTAACAGTTTCGAACTCAAGTTCTCAAACCTAAACCCAAAGTCATTCAATTCGTTTTATTTTTAGAAATTAATACAGGCTATTCGTTAAACAAAAGATTCCTAACCTTTCTGTGTCACCTAATTCGACTTACCAACTCGTTTAGATCGAAAATCCCAAAACCTTTTTAGCCAAGAACTCTAGAAACTTGAAATTCATCAATTCGATGTTATTACACGAAATACAGTTAGGGATAAGCTTAATCGGCCCATTATGAAGCTTTCTATAACATTCAATTCGATTATAGAACTCATTTGTATAAAAATCCCCAAATCGTCTTCCCATTATGAACCCTAGAATCGAAAACCACCAATTCGAACTGTTTTGATGAAATTAACCTATCATTAACCTTAATCGATCACTTATGAAGCTTTCTATATCATTTAATTCGATTATTAATCTCTTTAAGATCAAGACCCCAAAACCGTTTTGATATGAACCCTAATTACTAGAACTTCATCAAAACGATGTTAACAGTTGCAATTGATTTAGTAGAACTCTTAATCGATCATGTTATAAGGTGTAGGATTGATTACTTACCGGATTAGTTGTCGAATTGATGAAGATCCCCTTCTAGCCCTAGTTTCGGCCCCCTTGAAGATCGATTCTTCTGTCTGGAACTACTGAGATCAAATTGGTGTATGAGGAAGACTCTAAAGATGCCGAATAGAAGTTCTGAGAGTTTAACTTTGTGAGATTTGATCGAATTCCTTGGTCTTGATAGTTAAAGACTACGGTTTCGTCTTTCTAGCTCCTTAGCACTTTAATTCGGCTAATTAACGGCTCAATAACACTTAGAAACCGTTACTAATCATCTTTGTGATGATTATGATAATTCAATTTCAGTTACAATTTGGTTTTGATGTAAATTCCGAATTAAATTAGTATTCTTGGTCTAAATTTGACTTTAGAAAGTCAAAATTTATCATTCTTATCATTTACAAACTAAAACCCTATAATCTAAGTGTTTTAGGCTTATTTCAATTAATTCAAACCCTTAGAAATTATTCTAGATCAATAACTTAACATTTCGGTTAACAAAGTTAAACCGAAAATCCCGAATTGTCACTAATTGGGTCATTTAACTCATTGTTGGGCCTATCTTACCTTACTGGGCCTTCCTAAATCTCATTGGGCCTCCCTGGGCCTTATTGGGCCTACTTTAGCCTTGTTGGGCCTTCATTGGCCTTGTTGGGCCTTCATTGGCCTTGTTGGGCCTTCATTGGCTTGTTGGGCCCACATTATCTCTGTTGGGCCTATGATATCACCATCTCCCGTTAACAAGGTTAGTGTAAAAAGTCGGATTGTCACACTTATTATAGGATTTGGCTATCTTTTGCTGATATCTTGCCATCCTTACTCTTGCAATATCTATAAGTTTATCAATAGTATCTAGATCCTCAGATAGTATTTCCTTGTTGGATTCTAGATTTTGAAAACTTGATCTTGCAGTAGGGACAGCCATTTTAGTTGGGAGAACAGCCTCAGAACCATACACTAAAGAGAATGGTGTTTGACTAGTTGCATTCTTTGTGGTTGTTCTATCAGTCCATAGGACAAATGGAAGTTCTTCAGCCGACTTTCCTTTATTGGATCCCAACTTTTTCTTAAGGTTGTTGATGATGATCTTGTTGTGACAACACGCGAATCAGGTTTATATTAAAACTTTAAATTACGATGCATTTTGTTAATATGATTAGATAAACACACTTCTTAGAAACATTAAGTGGAGAAATTATGTCATTAGTTGAGAACAATAGAACACCCATGCCATAAAATTTAGAAACAAGAATCCTTCTATGAAACATAATATATCCTTGTGGCACAACAAGTGAAAATGAAGCGAAACAATGATTTCACACATTCATATATGTATATATATATTTTTTTAAGCATGTTTGAATTTATGATAATTATATTATCTATTGCTAAACTACTTCTAATAAATAATTATCATATTAAAATTTGTATGTATGTCACGACATACACACACATAGTAAATATAATATATATATATATATATATATATATATATATATATATATATATTATATATATTATATATATATATATATATATATATATTGTTCACATTTCGTTTATACATACATACATGCATAGGGGTATTAATTATAAGGCTCAACAAATAAAAACCTAATATATGTTTACACATTCATACATATGTGTGACACCCATATATCCATACATGCATAGATTATTTAGATAAATCAAATACAATCCTTTTACACTATCTACATATACTATATAAATACAAGACACACATATATGTGTATATAAATACATACACGGTTACACATATATAATTAAAAATTATCCTCTTAACACCCCTCCTATCACCACCAATAACAATATCCTCTACTCTTTTCCACACACATCACCATCCTATATATACATGCATATACACGATACATATATATATATATGCATGCATATATACGTATCATACACCATCACATATATACACACCATATACACGGTTACATGCATACACAAGAAAACAAATTATCACTTACACCACCACCCTCAACCACCAATCCACACTCTCCCTCTCTTCCCCACACACATCACCCACTCACTCCCTTCCCTTTTCTTTTCCTTTGACCGAAAAATACCCATCTATCTCTCTCTTTTAATCGGCATCACCACCCACATTTCATTTACCACACAATACTCTAACTATTCAAGGAATTCACTCTCTATTCCCTCTCAAGCTTCGACGAGTTCCAGCCCTCTTCCCCAAGAGATCGACGGTTTTGAGGTCTCAACACAAGAACATCTCGAGTTCAAGGGTTTCGTTCGACACAAAGGTTAGATAGTGAGCTTCTAAAACTTGAAAACCTTATTCTATCTACTCTTTCTACTCGTCACCATTCTTAACAGCCCCTAAACACCCATTCTCATCGTTTTTGAACTATAAAATGGGAGTGTTATACGGCTAAATCGCAAGAACACACATGCATGTATATGCATGTGTAAAAATTTGACATTTCTTAAACTAAAGCTTTGATTTTGGTACTATAACCCATACCCATTCAAAAGAAACGAGTTTTATTCTAATATGAACCTTAAAACCCATAGGGGACGAGTACTTAAAATCATGGATACACATGCAAGTCTTGCATGTGTAATATCATGATCTTGGAAACCCATAACTTCCATTCTCGTATGTAGCATGAACTCTAAATCCATTCTATGCTTTCTACATTTCTTAACAGCCCACAATCACCTTGGAAACGTTGCACACAAGTGATAAGCTCAAGTGTAAGAACCACACCCCTTAACAAATAGTTATATGTGCATGCATGTATGTAAAAATGAAAACTACAACTTTATAATGCTTATATGTATGTCTCGAAATTTTGATCAGGTCTAGATATGATTTTATTGTTGGAAATATTTTATAAAAGATTGGGTTTTGATGATAGGAATGTTATATTGTTAATTTTGCCCCAAAAACCCAATTTCTAAGGCTTATAAGTACTTAAAATATCAAAAATTATGTTAACAGTTTTCTGGACAGAATGTATAACTAAAATGGACTCATAATAATGTTGGAATAACACTCAAAAAGTTTGAGTATTTATTGTTATGTCTAGAATAAGTTATGGATTTATTAAAATTCCTATAAATCTTGATAAAATCATCAAAAATAGCTCCTGAGTGATAAAAATCCGAAGTATAATTTATTTCGGTATGAATATAGTTAGAAGACCTGGGAAAAATATTGAAACTAAAAATTTATAGTTTAAACTAATTATTTGCCATTTAAAATGTTTGCAAAGGCTAAAAATACGAATTAAATTGGTTACTGTTCAAAATATGAAGTAAATATTTTTTCCAGTATTCTAATAATACTGGGAGGTCTCAGTAAAAATATGGTAATTTTTAGTGACTGTTAAGTATTTATTTGTTATTTAATATAATAAATAGTGTAAAAATCATTTTATATAGTAAATGACCTCCTAAATTTATGAAAGTGCTACAGTAGCCTTAGAACATGAGTTTTTCACTGTATAAAAAGTTTTGTAATTTTTACATATCGGGAAGTATTTATTATAATATTAATGGGATTTAAAATGTTTAAAACTGTTTAAAATAGTAAACGAGCTTTAAAAATTCTGAAATTTTTACAGGAGTTAACTAACATCAGTATGAGACTATATAAATATTTTCGGAATTTTTAGTGATCAGAATCATTATCTGGAAGTTTTTGAGGATTTTAAAAACAATTTTTGATACAAGAGGTTAATATAAAAATAATAGGGAATGAGTAAATAAAATTTACCCAGACCCTTTACTGATAATAAGCAATGAGGAAAAAACATATAATATGTAAACCTATATCCATGAGTAATTATTAAACCCGAAAGGTTTTGAATACTTAAAAATAAGGTTAAATGAGAAACAATATCACATCAATGTTTATGGCATGAATATTTACTAAAATCTAAACATACATTAGGCAAGTGAACCAATCAAGATTTACCATCAATCCCTTCATTCGACAGATAACCAAACATCAGTAACAGGTGAGTTCATGTGATCCCTTTTCTTTTACTGTTTTGGGATACTAAAAGCATGCTCCATAAATTGTTTATAAAATTTTATTATGTGATAATGAACGTCCGTTTCAATAAAATTGCTTCCCCTAGACATTAAACTTAATTACAACCATTAACTCATAAGTAGAGCCGGTGAGTATATGGGTAGTACTACTTGGGGAATCCCCCACGCACAGTGGCCCGAAAGGGTGGCCTTGTAAAAGTAAGGTTGAAACCCCACTGAGGTTATTGTCAACCGTTGTGGCATATATTTCTTATGATACATAAATGACCGAGAGCAGGAACGGGTCTCGGAATTGGGAAGTATATTTGGTTTGACCATGTTGTGGGCTAACAGTGTATGAGGCAAACGCCCGAGCATGGAACAGGGTTGGTTGTATTGTTATTGAATTATCACATGTTTATATTATTACTAATTGTGTCATATTATTAAACTCATGTTCTCACCAACTATTTAGTTGACGTATTTTAGCATGTCTTTCAGGTTGAATTGGTAAGAGTAGGAGAACCGGATGAGCTCCTAGAGGAATAGTGATGGCTTAGAATGGAGTTGATTTAAGAACAATTTTATGATTATTGAATTATGTTTTAATTGGGCCCTGCGTGGCAAATTTGGACAAATTGTGGTGTGTTTGATACTTTATTTGCTTTAGTCTGCTTTGGGCTATGGATTATTTAAACTATGCTTCCGCAAAGTTAGTTAAATGATTTGAAATCAATCGTCATGCCTTTATCCCCTCGGGTTGGGGTGTGACACTTGTCGCTTGATTCTTCCTGGCCATTAGCTTGAGTATGAATAGGTGTAGAGGTTATCATCTTTATGCCCTAGCTTTCACAAAAGTTTGTAGTTCTTTTCCCTATGAACTGAGATGCATTGTCACAAGTGATTTCTGCGGGTATCCCAAATTTAGTTAGGATATTTCTCTTTATGAATGAGATTACTTCTTTTTCTCTAACTTGTACAAAGGCTTCAGCCTCAATCCATTTTGAGAAGTAATCTGTCATAGCAACCATAAACACCTTTCCTCCTTGTGCTTTAGGTAACTTTACTACTATATCCATTCCCCATTTCATGAATGGCCATGATGAGACTATTGGATGTATAGGTTCAACTGGTTGATGAAGTATATTGATATGTCTTTGACAAGTATCACACTTCTGGGAATAAGACATCGCATCTCTTCTCATGGTTGGCCAAAAGTATCATGTTCTCAGGATCTTTGAGAATAATGCTCTACCCCAGTATCTTTCATTACTTCCAAACTTTCGGGTTTTTCTAAACACCTTAAGTATGGGCCTGACTTTCTATATAAGATATCTCGTATGATTGTGTACCTAGATACTTTTGCTTTAAAAGCTCTAGGATTTGTTTCTTCATCAGGTATTTTTCCTGTTTGAAGGTAGTTCTTAATAGGGATAGTCCATGATATTTCATGTGCTTCTGAATGATGAACCTCAGTATTTTCATGTTCAATATTCTGATCTATGCCCTGCATATATATCGCTGGTCTTAAAATATGTAGGATAGGAATGCTAATATCCTCAGGGATCCTTAGGGATGATGCTAAGTTTGCCAGTGCATCTGCTTCAGCATTCTCATCCCTCGGCACTTGAGTGATATCAAAGTTGTAAAAATATCCTGCAATATCCTTAAGTATCTCTAAGTATTTCGCCAATTTATCTCCCTTAGTCATGTAAGAACCGTTATATTGATTGGCTATCAGTAGGGAATCAACAAATACATGAAGGTTTCTAATGTTCATATCCCTAGCCAATTGAAGTCATGCTATTAGGGATTCGTATTCTGCTTCATTATTAGTTGCTTGAAATTCGCAACTAATCGATTAGGGTATTATGCCCCCCTGTGGCGATTTTAGTATGATCCCTAGTCCTGTTCCCCTTATATTTGAAGATCCATCTGTGTACAAAGTCCACTCACCAGTATCTTCATCTAAGAGTTTGATTTCCAAGTCCACTTCTGGGTCTAGATCACTACTAAAATCAGCCACAAAGTCTGCCAATGCTTATCACTTAATTGTTGTCCTTGGTTCATAGATTAAATCATAACTACTGAGTTTTACTGACCATTTTGCCATCCTTCCTGATAGGTCAGGTTTTCTCAATATGGATTTAATAGGATAATTTGTTTTAATGTGTATTCTATGTGTCTCAAAGTAATGCCTATGTTTGGTTGTGTAACGACCGGTTTTCAATTATCGAACACGTTTGAAATAATCATCAATAGAACGATTGTGATTATTAAAAATTGAAAGTATGTGAGAAATTATGAACGTGGAAGAAAACCGTTCGCGAAACGGAGCTACAGATTGTCCGGAATCACAAAATAAAGAAATTATTTTTTTGGAATGCTTCGCGGTACGCGAAGACGTTTTGAGTTCCTCTTCGCGATACGCGAAGGACCAAAAGAATCGAGAGCTCCGGATTTCTTCGCGGTACGCGAAGAGATCTTTAGCCCTCCTTCGCGGTACGCGACGGATGAGGCGGTTCAGCAGATTCTTGATTTTTATCAGATTTTCATGAAGAAATTTTTTTTTTCTTCTCGAATCTGTTCATAAGAAACACACACACATACGAAATTTTGACATCCAAAATCAGTTGTGAGACTACCGGATCATCTAGATCGCACCAGGGATTGTTTCTGCAAATCTGGATCGTCAAATTTTAACCAGAAATCCGTCGAAAGGGTAACGATTCGTATTATTCTATTAATTTTGATAATATACGGATTAAATTGAATTGTGAGCATTATATGATGATTTGGGATGATTAGAAACGAAGAATTAGATATTTTAACGGTGAAATCTTGATTTTGATCCGTTATGATGTCCGATTGGTGTGAAAGTCATATTATTGAATATGATAACCAGTGGGGTAATTAAATCGTGGTTATGGTGGTTTTAGATCATTCTTCGGAATGATAGATCCAATTCAAGTGTTGATAAAATGTTTGAAACTTGAACGTTAATGATTTTAGCATGATATGCTAATTATAGGTGATAACTTGACTTCTAAATGCCACACACTAATAAATGAGATTCAAATGAGTTTGAATCAACATGTATGGATATTGGGTGTATTGAAACTAGTTGTATACGTGTGAGTTGCAACTAGGTGTTGGTAAAGGAAGTCAAGCAACGAATTTCAAAATATGAAGTTGTGATAAGTTGAATATGATTAAGAACATGTGTAGATTAATTTCTACACATAGATTGTTGATAAAAGCCTCAATGAGGTTTGATTGAATATGAAAAGTAAAACAGGTCGAATGAATTAGATTATATAAATAACACAAGTTGTGTGTTCATGTTGTTAAATCCTGTTATATGTGAATATATAATAGGAAGAGGAGGTGAATCTAGTTCTAGAAGGCCTGGGAAAGAGTTGGAGATTGTGGAAAACTCTCCAAAGTGAGGTAAGTTACCTATTTGATTGAACTTGTAGTTGAAGGACTGGGTGAGTCCACACTATAAGTAACTATGCATTTAGCATATATACATGGTTTGTTGAGTTGATTGAAATGTGATAAATGAATGTGGTTATTGTTGTCACATGATTCACAAGGTGTGTGAACATGTGGTGATCTACTAAATTGTAGGTATTAAATTGGAAATGTGCATGCTGATTCACAAGGTGTGTGAACATAAGACATGTAATTCCAATGTAATAGATTCACAAGGTGTGTGAACAAATGGTGGATTGGAAATGTGCATGCTGATTCACAAGGTGTGTGAACATAAGACATGTAACTCCAATGTAATAGATTCACAAGGTGTGTGAACAAATGGTGGATTGGAAATGTGCATGCTGATTCACAAAGTGTGTGAACATAAGACATGTAATTCCAATGTAATAGATTCACAAGGTGTGTGAACAAATGGTGGATTGGAAATGTGCATACTGATTCACAAGGTGTGTGAACATAAGACTTGCAATTCCAATGTAATAGATTCACAAGGTGTGTGAACAAATGATGGATTGGAAATGTGCATGCTGATTCACAAGGTGTGTGAACATAAGACTTGCAATTCCAATATAATTGATTCACAAGGTATGTGAACAATAGATGACTTATAAGGGGATAGACATTTGAAATTCAAATGTCAAACTGTGAATTGTGATTTGTGTGAATTATGATGCACAATCGGAGTTTCGTGGGGTTATATATGTGTTATATTAAATTATAATGATTGTGCATGAATGAGAGATATAATGAGGTTTTGGTTGAAAACGAACCGTTAGTAAATCGTTTTGTATGTGGTTGACTGTTGTTGTCAAATTTTATTTGGAACCTCATTAGTGTATCCATATGGTATTATGGAATACACTGGGTGAAATACTGGGGTAACCTTACTTAGTTCTAACGAACTAATGGTGATTTTAAATGTGGTGTTTACAGGTACTAAGGAGTCGGGTGAGCGGTGATGGTGATCGGAAATCGAACGTGAAGGCTCACATGAAGGTTTCTAGTTTTAATAACCAAACAGTTGTGTAACTTTTGTGTAATAAATGTTTTTGTGAAGTATGTAAACATATGTGAACCTGTTTTTAACAGGTGTGAGTAAGTAGTATGTTTACAGGTGTGTAAAACACGAAAGTTTTTACTGGGACCTAACGTAAATTATTAAATATTGGTGTTAATGTCCGGAGGGGACATGAAAGTGACAGTGGGTGTCACAGGTTGGTATCAGAGCCAACGGTTTGAGCGATTTAAGTGCGTCATGAACACTTGAACTCAAGCCATTGATCTCTGGGTAGATGGGAAGAGCCGTTCGATTCAAAATCCGATCACAAGCCGAACTCACCTGGTATGATGTATCTGTAAATTGTTAAATGATATGGAAATTGTTTTGTTATAAACCAATATTCCTAACTTGTGTGAAACCGTGAACGCAAGGACACGGGTATATGGTGCATATCTTGCTATACCTGGCCAGTTTAGTAACATATACACGATATGAACATATCTTTAGGAACATTATTTCACACTAGTATATGGAAGTATTGGTAGGGTTTTAAAAGTGGATGTATGTGATTGGTTGAAAATCACAATGGTGTCATTAGTTGAATAATTGAGTAATTCACAAGAGTGTGAATATTCAATAAAGACACATATACATGTAATGTATAAGTCCGTTAAGGACGAGTGTGTGGTTTGAAGTATGTGGTTTGCATATATGTGGAGTATAAATATGTAAACTAATGATATGTTATATTATTTCAGTCATAAAATGGCTGATGAAGATAACCCCGAGGGGTTTGGGCATGAGGAAGAACATCTCACCGAACTGCAAGTGATGGTGAGGGAGGAGGTAGCTAAAGCATTTGAAGCTACCTTACCAACTCGTTTAGAAGGATTACAAGCTTCGTTGAAAGATTTTATACATGAAGAGTTTGCAACTCTTAAAGATGATATGGGTGGTGAAAAACCTTCTAAAAAGGTTACTTATAAAGAGTTTGTGGCTTGTAAGCCAACTGAATTCAAAGGTGAGGTGGATCCACTGTTGAGCCAAAGGTGGATAGCTGATATTGAAAGCACGTTTGAAACGTGTCATTGTGATCCATCTGATGAGGTAATGTTTGCCGGAAACCAATTGAAAGAGCGAGCAAAAGATTGGTGGGAACTTCTCCGAAAGGAGAAGGGTCGGGATGGTATAAAGGAATTGACTTGGGGTGCATTTAAGGAATTGTTCCTTAAACGATTCTGTCCTCATGCTGCTATTGATAGAATTACTGAGGAATTTTTACATATGAGGCACAAGGAGTAGGATATAGACACTATTACTGCAGTGTTCTTTGATAAAGCTAAATTCTGTCCTGATCTTCTTAAGACAGAACGAATGTGGATTAACAGGTACAATAGCATGTTGAATGCTAAGTACCGGGAGTTCCTTATACCCTCAAAGTTTGAAACTTTGTCGGAATTGATTGATTGCGCTCGTGAGCGTGAATTGGAGTTAAAAAGGCAAGAGGATCGTGGAGAGAAACGAAAGGTGGAAAGGGATGTGGGACCCTCTAAAAAGGGGAAATTTGTTAGCCCACTTAAAAAGTTTAGTTCTTTGAGAGAAGCTAAACATTGTTTAAAATGTGGAAAGAAACATCTTGGGGAATGTTATTTTAAATCGGTGGTATGTTATAAATGTGGCAAGTTGGGGCATCTTGCCTCTCAATGTGCCAGTGCACTTAATTTGTGCTACAACTGTTATAAACCGGGACACCAACGAAGTGAGTGTCCAGAGTTGAGGGGGGCAGGTCAAGCAGGAGGTACTAGTGGTGGGTCTTTTAAGGCCCAGGGTAGTGGCAAGAAGGTTGAAATACCCCCACCAAAGGGTAGAGCCTTCAAAATTTCGGCGGAAGAGGCTAAAGTCACTTCAGACGTGGTGACAGGTACTTTTCATATTAATTCCTTGCCTGCTTATATATTATTTGATTCTGGAGCTAGTCGCTCTTTTATATCTGTGAAATTTGTGAATCATGATTCGTTTGTGTTAGCTAAGCTACCTAATCCATTAAAGGTAGAAATAGCTGATTCTAAGAATTTCTTAGTGTATGACATCTATCATAGATGTAAACTCACTATTGATGGTGAGGATTATGAGGTTGATTTGATTCCAATGTTCTTGGGAGAATTTGATGTTGTGATTGGGATGGATTGGTTGTCTAAATATGGAGCTAACATTGTATGTAACCGCAAGGTTATTCAATTAACATCTCCGGGTGGTTATGAAGTATGTATTCAGGGAGAGAAACAATGTGGAACCATATTGTGTTCCTTAGCTAAAGCTATGAATTACATGAACCATGGGGGTCAGTCATTCTTAGCTTATGTTCTTGATGTAGAAAAGGAGATAAAGGAACTTAATGATGTTCCAGTGGTCAGGGATTTCCCTGATGTATTTCCGAATGATTTATCGGGAATTCCTTGTGATAGAGATGTTGAGTTTAAGATTGATATTATTCCTGGGGCTAAGCCCATAGCTAAACCTCCATATCGGTTGGCACCATCTGAAATTAAAGAATTAGTGACACAGTTGCAAGATCTTTTAGATAAAGGCTTTATCCGTCCGAGTATCTCTCCGTGGGGTGCACCAATTCTTTTTGTTAAAAAGAAAGACGGAAGCCTTAGAATGTGTATTGATTATAGGGAGTTGAATAAAGTGACTGTGAAAAATCGATATCCCCTACCTCGAATTGATGACCTTTTTGATCAGTTACAAGGAGCGTCGTGGTTTTCTAAAATCGATCTTCGCTCGGGTTATCATCAACTCAAAGTTAAAGAGGAAGATATTCCCAAGACTGCTTTCCGTACTCGTTACGGACATTATGAATTTCTGGTGATGTCGTTTGGGTTGACGAATGCACCGGCTGCGTTCATGGATTTGATGAACCGGGTGTGTCGCCCAATGTTGGATCGATCTGTTATTGTTTTTATCGATGACATTCTTATTTATTCTAAAAATGGGGGTGATCACGCTTGTCATTTGCGTGAAGTCCTTGAAACTTTACGGAAGGAGAAACTATATGCCAAATTTTCTAAATGCGCATTTTGGTTGCGTGAAGTCCAGTTTTTGGGACATGTGGTGGGTGCTGATGGCATACTTGTTGATCCTTCGAAAGTTCAAGTGGTGATGAAATGGAATCCTCCTAGAACTCCTACTGAAATTAGAAGTTTTCTTGGTCTAGCCGGTTACTATCGGCGATTTATACAGGATTTTGCAAAAATTGCATCTCCTTTGACTAAACTGACAAGAAAAGATGTGAAATTTGTTTGGGGTGATGATCAAGAAAAAGCTTTTAATGAACTCAAGTTCAAGTTAACTCAGGCACCGGTATTAACTCTACCGGATGGACCTGATGATTTTGTGGTGTACTCTGATGCATCTTATCTTGGGCTTGGTTGTGTCCTTATGCAAAGAGGGAAGGTGATTGCCTATGCGTCGAGGCAACTGAAAGTTCATGAAGTAAACTATCCTACTCATGATCTAGAACTGGCAGCGGTAGTGTTTGCCTTAAAAATTTGGAGGCATTACTTGTATGGTGTGAAATGCACAATTTACACTGATCACAAGAGCCTGAAATATTTCTTCACACAGAAGGAATTAAATATGAGGCAAAGACGTTGGATAGAACTACTCAAGGATTATGATTGTGAAATCCTTTATCATCCGGGAAAAGCCAATGTGGTGGCGGACGCCTTGAGTAGGAAAGAAGAACATGAACCCATTCGGGTTACAGCAATGAAGATTGTGATTTCCTCTGATTTGGTGGATCAAATTAAAGAAGCTCAAGTTGAAGCTTTAAAAGAAGAAAACTGGAAACGAGATTGAATAAAGGGGCAAGCTCATAATCTGGATGAAGATAGTCGTGGGTTAAAGACAAGATGGGGTAGGGTGTGGATACCTCCCACTTGTTCTTTGAAAACTGATCTGATGGAAGAAGCTCATAAATCAAAATACTCAATTCATCCGGGAGCCACTAAAATGTATCGAGACCTTCGGGTAAATTACTGGTGGCCAGATATGAAACGAGATATTGTTAAATATGTTGAAAAATGTTTAACTTGTTTGCAAGTAAAGGCTGAGCATCAAAAGCCTTATGGCAAATTACAACCTTTGGAGATTCCTATGTGGAAATGGGAACACATCACAATGGACCTAATTACTAAACTCCCGAAAACCCGAAAGGGATATGATACGATTTGGGTCGTTGTGGATCGGTTGACTAAAAGCGCTCATTTTATTCCAATTCGTGAATCGTATTCTTCTGAGAAAATGGCTGAAGTGTATGTGAAAGAAATAGTGTCACGTCACGGGATACCAGTGACGATTGTGTCCAATCGAGACACACGATTCACTTCTCATTTCTGGAAGAATTTTCAAGAGGAATTGGGTACTAAACTGTTGTTGAGCACGGCGTATCATCCTCAAACTAATGGTCAGAGTGAACGTACCATTCAAACGCTAGAGGATATGTTACGAGCGTGTATAATTGATTTCGGAGGTAGTTGGGATGACTATCTACCTCTGGCGGAATTTTCGTATAACAACAGTTATCATTCTGGATTGGGGATGCCTCCATATGAAATGTTGTATGGAAGACAATGTCGTACTCCCGTTTGCTGGGGAGAAGTTGGACCGCGAGAGCTTGAAAATAAAGAAATACTGAAAGTTACAAATCAACGAATTGATCAAATTCGAGCTCACTTGAAAGCGGCACAAGACCGTCAAAAGTCGTATGCAGATAAACGAAGACGACCGATTGAATTTCAAGTGGGAGACTTTGTGTTATTAAAGGTTTCCCCTTGGAAGGGTGTAATTCGTTTTCGTAAACAAGGGAAGTTAAGCCCGCGTTTTATTGGACCATTCAGAATTACAGCTCGGATAGGTAATGTTGCTTATCGCCTTGAGCTACCAGAGGAATTAAGTGGTATACATCATACTTTTCACGTATCATATTTGAGAAAATGTTTGGCGGAAGAATCGGCTTATGTTCCACTTGAAGATTTGGAAATTGATGATAAATTAAATTATATTGAAAAGCCAGTCGCGATTTTAGATCGTAAAGTCAAACAACTTAGAAACAAGTCCATGAACCAGGTAAAGGTTCAATGGAAAAACAAGAGGGGATCTGACGCAACATGGGAGTCAGAAGACGAGATGAGGAAATTTTATCCTTTTCTTTTTGATGTATAAGCGGTTTCGAGGACGAAACCTTTGTAAGGAGGGGAGATTTGTAACGACCGGTTATCAATTATCGAACACGTTTGAAATAATCATCAATAGAACGATTGTGATTATTAAAAATTGAAAGTATGTGAGAAATTATGAACGTGGAAGAAAACCGTTCGCGAAACGGAGCTACAGATTGTCCGGAATCACAAAATAAAGAAATTATTTTTTTGGAATGCTTCGCGGTACGCGAAGACGTTTTGAGTTCCTCTTCGCGATACGCGAAGGACCAAAAGAATCGAGAGCTCCGGATTTCTTCGCGGTACGCGAAGAGATCTTTAGCCCTCCTTCGCGGTACGCGACGGATGAGGCAGTTCAGCAGATTCTTGATTTTTATCAGATTTTCATGAAGAAAATTTATTTTTTTCTTCTCGAATCTGTTCACAAGAAACACACACACATACGAAATTTTGACATCCAAAATCAGTTTTGAGACTACCGGATCATCTAGATCGCACCAGGGATTGTTTCTGCAAATCTGGATCGTCAAATTTTAACCAGAAATCCGTCGAAAGGGTAACGATTCGTATTATTCTATTAATTTTGATAATATACGGATTAAATTGAATTGTGAGCATTATATGATGATTTGGGATGATTAGAAACGAAGAATTAGATGTTTTAACGGTGAAATCTTGATTTTGATCCGTTATGATGTCCGGTTGGTGTGAAAGTCATATTATTGAATATGATAACCAGTGGGGTATTTAAATCGTGGTTATGGTGGTTTTAGATCATTCTTCGGAATGATAGATCCAATTCAAGTGTTGATAAAATGTTTGAAACTTGAACGTTAATGATTTTAGCATGATATGCTAATTATAGGTGATAACTTGACTTCTAAATGCCACACACTAATAAATGAGATTCAAATGAGTTTGAATCAACATGTATGGATATTGGGTGTATTGAAACTAGTTGTATACGTGTGAGTTGCAACTAGGTGTTGGTAAAGGAAGTCAAGCAACGAATTTCAAAATATGAAGTTGTGATAAGTTGAATATGATTAAGAACATGTGTAGATTAATTTCTACACATAGATTGTTGATAAAAGCCTCAATGAGGTTTGATTGAATATGAAAAGTAAAACAGGTCGAATGAATTAGATTATATAAATAACACAAGTTGTGTGTTCATGTTGTTAAATCCTGTTATATGTGAATATATAATAGGAAGAGGAGGTGAATCTAGTTCTAGAAGGCCTGGGAAAGAGTTGGAGATTGTGGAAAACTCTCCAAAGTGAGGTAAGTTACATATTTGATTGAACTTGTAGTTGAAGGACTGGGTGAGTCCACACTATAAGTAACTATGCATTTAGCATATATACATGGTTTGTTGAGTTGATTGAAATGTGATAAATGAATGTGGTTATTGTTGTCACATGATTCACAAGGTGTGTGAACATGTGGTGATCTACTAAATTGTAGGTATTAAATTGGAAATGTGCATGCTGATTCACAAGGTGTGTGAACATAAGACATGTAATTCCAATGTAATAGATTCACAAGGTGTGTGAACAAATGGTTGATTGGAAATGTGCATGCTGATTCACAAGGTGTGTGAACATAAGACATGTAATTCCAATGTAATAGATTCACAAGGTGTGTGAAAAAATGGTGGATTGGAAATGTGCATGCTGATTCACAAAGTGTGTGAACATAAGACATGTAATTCCAATGTAATAGATTCACAAGGTGTGTGAACAAATGGTGGATTGGAAATGTGCATGCTGATTCACAAGGTGTGTGAACATAAGACTTGCAATTCCAATGTAATAGATTCACAAGGTGTGTGAACAAATGATGGATTGGAAATGTGCATGCTGATTCACAAGGTGTGTGAACATAAGACTTGCAATTCCAATATAATTGATTCACAAGGTATGTGAACAATAGATGACTTATAAGGGGATAGACATTTGAAATTCAAATGTCAAACTGTGAATTGTGATTTCTGTGAATTATGATGCACAATCGGAGTTTCGTGGGGTTATATATGTGTTATATTAAATTATAATGATTGTGCATGAATGAGAGATATAATGAGGTTTTGGTTGAAAACGAACCGTTAGTAAATCGTTTTGTATGTGGTTGACTGTTGTTGTCAAATTTTATTTGGAACCTCATTAGTGTATCCATATGGTATTATGGAATACACTGGGTGAAATAGTGGGGTAACCTTACTTAGTTCTAACGAACTAATGGTGATTTTAAATGTGGTGTTTACAGGTACTAAGGAGTCGGGTGAGCGGTGATGGTGATCGGAAATCGAACGTGAAGGCTCACATGATGGTTTCTAGTTTTAATAACCAAACAGTTGTGTAACTTTTGTGTAATAAATGTTTTTGTGAAGTATGTAAACATATGTGAACCTGTTTTTAACAGGTGTGAGTAAGTAGTATGTTTACAGGTGTGTAAAACACGAAAGTTTTTACTGGGACCTAACGTAAATTATTAAATATTGGTGTTAATGTCCGGAGGGGACATGAAAGTGACATTGGGTGTCACAGGTTGATGCCATGACCAAAGCCAGAATTAGCTTTTCTAAGTGAGAATATCTAGTCTCGACATCTACGAGGCTTTTACTCACATAGTACACAGGATGTTGTGATCCCTGATGATCCTTAACTAACGCACTTACAGTAGTTCGGGATACTGCTAAGTACAATGATAGTGGTTCACCATCTTCTGGTCTCAAGAGCAACGGCGGTGAGGATAAATATTCTTTCAGATCCTGAAGTGCCTTCTCATGCGCTTCATCCCACTGGAACTTCTTATTCTTTTTAAGGATATCATAGAATCCTTTAAATTTTTCAGAAGACCTTGAGATGAATCTGTTGAGTGCAGCTTCCTTCCTGTTAGTCTTTGCACTTCTTTTATGTTCTTTGGGGATTTGAGGTTTAGGATTGTTTGAATTTGTTCTGGGCTGGCCTCTATTCCTCTCTTAGTGACCATATATCCCAAGAACTTTCCTGATCTCACCCCTAAATGACACTTAGATGGATTAAGCTTCATATTGTAGTGGTCCAGGATATCGAAGGATTCCTGAAGATCCTTATGGTGATTCTCAGTTATCTTCGATTTAACCACCATATCATCAATATACATTTCCATAGTGTCCCCCAGTTTTTCTTTGAACATCATGTTGACAAGTCTTTGGTATGTGGCTCCAGCATTCTTCAAGCCAAATGGCATAGCCGTATAGCAATATATCCCTGTTGGCGTCATGAATGCTGTGTCTTCCTGGTCCGAAGGTTCCATTTGAATTTGTTGAAAGCCTGCCGATGCATTCATGAAAGTCAACATTTCATGTCCTGCTGTTGCATCTATCATGGAGTCTCTATGTGGTAATGGAAAGGGGTCTTTAGGGCAAGCCTTGTTGAAGTCTGTGTAATCCACACAAACTCTCCACTGTTCATTCTTCTTTTGAACCACGACTACATTGGCTAGCCACCTTGGAAATTTCACTTCTCTAATCATTTTTGCTTTGAGGAGTTTCTCTACTTCCTCTTGAATGATTAGATTTCTTTCGGGTGCATATTTCCTTCTTTTTTGGTGGACAGGCTTTATATTCCTATGTATCCCTAACTTATGTGTAATCACATATAAGGATATTCCTGTCATATCCTCATGTTTCCATGCGAATGTCGAAACTCTTGATCTCAGAAAAGAAATCAGTTTCCCTTCAATATCCTTAGGGATATTTGTCCCTATAAGGACTTCGATTTCAGGATCATCGGGTTTTAGAAGTACTTCATTTACTTCCTTCTCGCTATATTCCTGAATATCCCCAAGGTCGCACTTTGATTGCTAAGCTGATGAAGGTCTAGTTGTTCCATTCATCGAAGATGAATAGCACTCCTTGGCTTCCTGCTGATCACTGTTGATCTTCATTACTCCCCATGGTGTTGGCAGCTTGACACACTGATGATAGGTTGAGGGTACAGCTTTCATGTCATGTATCCAAGGTCTACCTAGTATAATATTATAACAAGATAGGGAATCTATAATACAAAAACGTTGCATAGAGTTTACCCCCTCGATTTATACCGGTAGTTTGATCTCTCCAACGGTAGCTTTAGCTTCACCACTGAATCCAACCAAAATCAGAGATTTGGTAGTTATCTCTGATTCAGGGATATTCATCCTCTTGAGTGTTTCCAATTGGATGATGTTGACTGAGCTTCCTCCATCTATAAGTATCCTTCATACATAGTTGTTGTGGGTCAATTTTTATGCTCTGAGATTCGGGATATCCGAGGATAATCTGGAATATTGGATACTTAAATATCCTCAAATATACTGAATACTAACGTTACTAATCGATCTCTTTTTTGTATAGCTTGAGATAATCTTGCAGGTTACTTATTGTGGACTTGATTTTACCTTAAAAGTCGGAATACAGTGAAAGGAAACATGGTAACATGCCAAATTTTGGAAACAAGTGGAGAACAAGTCACCAACGGTCATTTTGACTAAATTGAACCTAAAGACTCGGGATTCACTTAAATAGGACGGTTAAATATGGTAAATGGACGTGGTAGCTGTCACATGGCCATGATTCCGAGATTCTCTCCGGGATATTCGGGAATTTAGTTAATTTAGCTGTTGCAAAATTATGTATATAAAGAAACGGCTGGTGATCGATTAGGGACGCGTTTTTCAACATCTTTTCTTCATTTTCTTTCAAACACACACAGATTCAAGCAATTGTAGCACTTAGTATCGATCATCCAAGCTCAAACACTTGTATTTTCATCGGTTTGTTGATAATAAACTAGGTAGAGTGACGATTGTCACCTCCCGAGATTTTTATGCCGGCAATCCTAAAGGATTAAGGGCTTTTCCTCGTATAAATCTCGTATGTATTGCTATTTTTCTGTTTGATATATTAAAATATCCCAGGGATATTTAGGGATATCCTGAACATATATTCAGAATACTCAATATATTTGCTTTTAAAACGCAATACCCCATTTTTCTATTTTGGTTTTGCTAAAAGTTAAGTTTGTTAATTTTTACACGTAACAATTTGGCGCCCATCGTGGGGCAAACTAGTGTTTTTATAATTAAAACCTTGTTTAAAGTTGTTTTCATAAGGAATATATCGAAAAATGGCTTCACAACTGAGATCCACTTCTTCTACTATTTCTGCTACTACTAATGTGCCTCCGCAGATTCCTGTTTTCACCAAGAAACCTGACAATTCCGGGAAAAAGACCGCATTTGTTGCTGAGAGTACTCCATCAACAAAGATGACCACTTCTACTCCTGTACTTATCTCTAATAACGATATTTTGAGTATGCTTCAACAGGTACAACAACAAATGATGGATCAACAACGAATGAACCAAAGACTTCTCAGGGAAATGGAGAACTTGAAGGCTGAAATGAACAAACAGGCGGAAGTCACCACTCCAATAGTCCTAAGGGTCCTTGATTTTGGGACATCTGGGATAACCGGAAACCATTCTGGAGACTTTATCCGATGCAAACCAGTATCGGAACTTCTTCATCATCCCAAGATCTGGGAATATCCCAGGATAATTTCCTTATCCCTAGAACATCACTCCCTACACCATTTACTGGTAACACTTATAATTATTCTCCATTAGACACTACTAACCTTGGTTCATCACAGGAAACAGGAATATCTCCTGAAGTGGCCAAGGAAATCCAGAAACTTCGGAATATGATCTCAAGTATACCAGGAATAGTCAAGCCTATCCCGGAAGTACCAGCAATCACCCACAGGATATCCAGATTCGCTCCACCGATATGTGATGCTGAAATCCCAAAGAGATTCCAAACTCCCACCATGAAGTTGTATGATGGGACTACGGATCCCGAAGAGCATGTAGCCTAATATAGGGAAAGAATGTAGACAAATCCCATTCCCCCACATCTGAAAGAACCTTGCTTATGCAAAGGATTCGGCTCAACTTTGACAGGAGCAGCCTTAAAATGGCTACTTAATGTTTCTCCTTACTCGATTACTTCTTTCGCTCATTTGATTAACATATTTAATAATCAATTTTCATGTAGCAGGACATTTGAAAGATTAACTAGTGATCTCTACAGGATAACACAGGGATCGGATGAGACTCTAAGGAGTTATGTGAACAAATTTGGCAGAGAATCCTTGGATATCCCTAATCTTGATATTACTACGGCTGTTCAAGCTTTCAAGATGGGGTTACAGAAAAACTCACCTTTTTATGATGATTTGGTTATGAGTCCTTGCAGGAACATGGACGAAGTCCGAAATCGAGCATTGAGGTTCATAAGGTTGGAAGATGATAAAGAGATCAAGAAGAGGATTACTACAACTCCTCCCAACGACCAAGGCAAAAGGAAGTTCGATTCACCCGCCAACAAATCATTCAAACCCAAACCATACTACAAGTCTGACAACCATAACATCAATTATGTGGATGACGATGAAGATGATGAAGATTATCCCAGGATATCTGATTACTGTTTTTTTGTAGATATCCCTGAACTAATGTGTGCCATGCATGATTTGGGTGAAAAGGCTAGATGGCCTCCTAAGGATAAGAAGTTTGCTACGAAAGATAGATCCAAATGGTGCGCATTTCATGAAGATTTTGGACATATAACCGAAGATTGCACTGCCTTGAGAAAAGAAATAAGCTACTTACTTAGCAAAGGTCATCTCAAGGAACTGCTTGGTAAAAAGAAAGAAAGGAGACATGATCCTGATGGATTTCCAAAAAGAGCTGCATCCCCGCCAAAGGATGCCAAGGTAATAAACTTTATTTCTGGTGGGTCTGACATATGTGGTAATTCCTATTCTGCAGCCAGAAGACATGCTAAAGAAGCCAAAATGGAGAATGGAGAAAGACCCACAAAAACTTCAACGGTAACTAAGGATACTGTGATATCCTTCGAAGAGCAAGATCGAGAAAACATCATAGATCCTCATCACGATGGGTTAGTAATTACTTTATATGCTGCTAATCATTAGGTGCGCATGATACTCATTGATGGAGGCAGTTCAGTAAACATCATCCAGTTAGAGACACTCAAGAGGATGAATATCCCTGAATCCGAAATAACTACCAGATTTTTTGTTTTGATTGGATTCAGTGGAGAAGCAAAAGCTACCATTGGAGAAATTAAATTACCAGTATATATCGAGGGGGTAAATTCTATGCAACGCTTTTGTATTATAGATTCATTGTCTCATTATATATCATATTAGGGAGACCATGGATACACGATATGAAGGCAGTACCCCCGACATATCATCAATGCGTTAAATTACCTACACCATGGGGAGTCGTGAAGATCGACAGCGACCAACAGGAAGCCAAGGAATGTTATGCGTCCTCGATGAAGGCGATGACGAAATCAACCTCAACATAGCAATCAAAGAGCAACCTTGGGGATAATCAGGAATCCCGGGAAAAAGAAATAAAACAAATACTACTTAATCCTGAGGATCCCGAAACCAAAGTTCTCATAGGAACTGATATCCCCAAAGATATTGAGGAGAAACTGATTTCTTTCCTGAAATCAAGAATTTCTACCTTTGCTTGGAAGCATGAAGATATGACGGGGATATCCACAGACGTAATCACACATAAGCTAGGAATAGATAGAAGCTACAAACGCATCCACCAAAAAAGAAGAAAATTTGCTCATGAAAGGAATGCAATCATACAAGAGGAAGTAGAAAAACTTCTTAAAGCCAAAATGATTAGAGAAGTAAAATTTCCAAGGTGGCTGGCTAATGTAGTTGTGGTTCAAAGGAAGAATAGAAAATGGAGAGTTTGTGTAGATTACACAGATCTAAACAAAGCTTGTCCTAAAGACCCCTTTCCATTACCACACATAGACTCAATGGTAGATGCTACAACAGGCCATGAAATGTTAACCTTCATGGATGCATCGGCGGGATTCCAGCAAATTCAAATGGAGCCTTCGGACCAAGAAGATACTGCTTTCATGATGCCAACAGGGATATATTGCTATACAGCAATGCCGTTTGGCTTGAAGAATGCGGGAGCTACTTATCAAAGGCTTGTCAATATGATGTTTAAGGATAAACTAGGGGACACCATGGAAGTATACATTTGATATCGTAGTCAAATCTAAGATTACCAAAAATCATCTTCGGGATCTCCAAGAATCATTTGATATCCTGGATCATTACAATATGAAACTTAAACCTTCTAAGTGTCATTTTGGAGTAAGATCAGGAAAATTCTTGGGATATATGGTCACTAAAAGAGGAATAGAGGCCAGCCCAGAACAAATCCAAGCTATCATGAACCTTAAATCTCTAACAAACGTAAAGGAAGTACAAAGGTTAACAGGAAGAATAGCCGCTCTTAATAGGTTCATCTCAAGATCTTCTGAAAAATTCAAAGGATTCTATGATGTCCTTGAAAAGAATAAGAAGTTTCAATGGGATGAAGAGCATGAGAAAGCACTACAGGATTTGAAAGAGTACTTATCCTCAGCACCAATGCTAATGAAACCAGAAGATGGTGAACCACTATCACTGTACTTAGCAGTATCCTGAACTACTGTAAGTGCTGTATTAGTTAAAGATTACCAAGGATCACAACATCCGATATACTATGTAAGTAAAAGCCTATCAGATGGTGAAACTAGATATTCCCACCTAGAAAAACTAATCTTAGCTTTGATTATGGCATCAACAAAACTTAGGCACTATTTTGAGACACATCAAAACAAATTACCCAATTAAGTTGGTGTTAAGAAAACCTGAGTTATCAGGAAGAATGGCCAAGTGGTCAGTAAAACTTAGCACTTACGATTTAATCTACGAACCAAGGACAGCAATAAAGTCTCAAGCACTAGCAAACTTTGTGGCAGATTTTAGTAGTGATATTCAGCCCAAAGAATATTCAGAGGTTAACTCCTGGATGAGGATACCGGTGAATGGACTCTACACACTGATGGAGCCTCGAATGTAAGAGGGACAGGTTTATGGATAATATTAAAATTGCCACAAGGGACATAATACCCCAATCGATTAGTTGTGAGTTCCAAGCAACTAATAATGAAGCTGAATATGAAGCTTTGATAGCAGGACTCCAATTAGCTATGGATATGAACATAAGAAATCTCCATGTATTTGTTGATTCCTTACTAATAGCAAACCAATTTAATGGTTCCTATATGGTTAAAGGAGATAAGTTAGCAAAATACTTAGAGATAGTTAAAGAAATAGTAGGATTTTTCTACACTTTTGATATCACACAGGTTCCTAGAGAAGAGAATGACGAAGCAGATGCATTAGCAAACCTCGCATCATCTCTAAAAATTTGTGATGATATCAATATCCCTATCCTACATATACTGAATCTAGCTATAGATATAGAAAGTTCAAATCAGATCATTAAACCAAAAACTATTGAGGCACATGAGATATCCTGGATTACACCTATTAAGGAGTATCTCCAAACAGGAAAAATACCCGATGGAGAAACAAACCATAGAGCCTTTAAAACCAGGATATCCAGATACATAATCGTTAGGGATATCCTGTATAGGAAATCGGTAGCTGGTCCATACTTAAATTGCTTAGAAAACCAGAGACCTTAGAAGTGATGAAGGATATCCACGAAGGAGATTGTGGAAATCACACTGGGGGGCAGAGCATTTCTTTTGAAAATCCTTAGAACAGGATATTTTTGGCCTACTATGAGGAAAGATGCAATGTCCTATTCCCAAAGATGTGATGCTTGTCAAAGACACAACAATATCCTTCAGCAACCAGCTAAACCTTTATATCCAATAGTCTCATCATGGCCATTCATGAAATGGGGAATGAATATTGTAGGAAAACTACCAAAAGCACCAGGAGGAAAAGTATTCATGCTTGCCATGACTGATTACTTTTCAAAATGGATTAAAGCTGAAGCCTTTGTACAGGTTAGAGAAAAGGAAGTAATATCCTACATAAAAAGAAATATCCTGACCAGATTCGGGATACCTGCTGAGATTACTTGCGACAATGGATCTCAATTCATTGGCAAAAGAACTACCAACTTTTGCGAAGCATGGGGGATAAAAATGATTACTTCCACACCAATACATCCTCAAGCCAATGGCCAGGCAGAATCAAGCAATAAGATAATCATAAACAATCTCAAAAAGAAGTTGGGATCTAAGAAAGGAAAATGGGCTGAAGAACTTCCATTTGTCCTATGGGCAGATAGAACAACTACAAAAAATGCGACTGGTCAAACCCCATTCTCATTAGTATTTGGTTCAGAAGCTGTACTTCCAACTGAGATGATTATCCCTACTGCAAGAACAAGTTTACAGACTATAGAAGCTAATAACGAAGTATTATCTCATGATAGACACTGTTGACGAATCCAGGGATATTGCGAAGATTAAAATGGCTGCATATCAGCAAAAGATAGCTAAATCTTACAATAAAAATATAAGGATCAAAAGATTCCAAGTAAGAGATTTAGTTTTAAGAAAAGCATTCCAGAATACTATGTAACATGTGTGCCGGAAACGTTACCGGAACAGTAATCTGAGCAGTAAATGCACAGTAATTCAGGTACAAACTACGCAAACTATTGATATGCTATTAATTACATAATGCTTAACAGTAAGCTATTATGTAATTGTTTCTGTAATCTGATTTAAACTTAACAGTTTAACAGTCAGAAACACGTTAGACAACGCTGAACACACACACGGATGCTTGTTATTGTGCTATTATGTAAAAACGTATGGGAGGTTAAATAAAACAAAACTATAACGGTTGTTGTTGCAGAATGCCAAACCGACGAATTATTCGTATAGGTGACGATCTGTACGATTAAATCTGAAAGCTTAATGTTCTGAAATGAAGACTGAAAAGTAGAAAACAAAATTCGGAAAACAAAACCATCGTCGTGTTCGTTCGGGTGACGATTCGAACGAATACGCGCGACGGTGACGCATTTTGACGAAACGAAAACGAAAACGACACGAACGACAGTAATTTAAGAAAATAAAATATTTCAATGTTTTACAATTTTGAAACTCATCAAAAATAAAGAAATAAACTATTTTTATTTGAAACACGTAAAATACGCGCGTACATTCCGGAAACGTAACGAAAACGTGAACCCTAATCCCGGTTTTGAGCACCCACCACCATTTCTCACCTTCAAACCCTTGTATCTCCCTCAATACTAAACCAAATCCTCCCATCTTTGGACCAAATCGAAGCTCTTGATCCCTACTACACGAAAGTACAACCGATCTAAGCCAAACTCCACTGAAACTCAAGGTATTTTCTCTTGACTATCACGAAATTTAGGGCTTTTAGAACCTTGTTCGACCATTAGCCCTAAACCGGTCCTAAACCCATTGTTTCTTCATCCCATGCCTTCGAAGACAACTTGCACCTTCATAAACATAGATAGCCATTACTAACAGTGGCTAGAACCCGATCTGAACATCAGGGGTGTGGCTGAGCAACAGGATGCCCGAAACAGGCCATTCGGCCGAATGAACTAAGCCAGCGAGTGAGCATGGTCCGAAAGGCCTGGTTCGTTGTTGCTTCGCCCGAAGGGAGTTCCCATTCGGGAGTCAACTGGTTCGGTCGGTCTAGCCACATCCTGTTTTCATTCGGCCGAAGGTGGGACTTCATTCGCAAGTCAGTCGCATGCACACCCCATTCGGCTTTGTCATCCCATTTGACTTTCATTCGTTCGACTGAAACCAAGCCGCCCACACATAACCAGGCCCACATTTCATTTCGCCCAGTGCATGTGGTGAGGCCCAATAGCATCCTGTCGGCCCAATAACTTGTTTCAGCTCATTCCACGGATTCGGCCCACTTAAACAAGCCTACACCCACTCTTTTGCAGCCCAGTTATTCGGCCCATCACACTGTTTTGGGCCCAGAAGATTGTCTCGGCCCACTATCACTAGACGGCCGATATACATAATAGCCGGCCCATGGTCGATCGTTTTTGTCCAAGAATCATGATTCGGCCCACATAATTAAGAATGGAAAACCATGTATGGAATATTAAACTAAAATATTACAAAGGTGGCAAGGGGTTGGATTAACGACATTAATAAAGCTTAAACCTTAATTATTGAAAATAATAAAAACATGATCAATAATAAACCAAAGTTTTAACATGAACTATATGTGGTTTCAGGAGTTAAGGTAAACGGGATAATGGGCTTTTAACCTCCAACCTAAAGACTAAGTTTAATACTTAGTACTCTTTTACTAGGACATTGATTCAAGTTGAATATAAAATCAATAGAAAGATAAATAACCTTAACTTAATTGGGTTAAGTGTTATCAAGCTCCAATAACAATGGAACCGGGCCGAATCATAACCGAGACTTAAGGGTGCTAGTCAACTCTAGGACTAACACCTACATACACATGCTCAAACACATACAACTTATACTTACAAGTTACGAACAACGTGAAAACAATACAGGATCGTGAAAAGAATATCAAGAACAACAAAGAACGCGTGTATTCTTGTTTAAGATAAGTCAACTCCAACTACTACAAGGTGAGTTCATTGTCCCTTTTCAAACTATGTTGAGTTTTTACTTCGGGACAGAGAAGCATGTTAAACCTTTTAAACAAATGTTTACCTGTTGCAAATATGCTTTTATACTTATTTAAAATACTAATGCTAAACGTTAATGCTATGGATTTATGTTAAATGCTAATGCTATGAGTTACTGCTAAATACTAATGCTACGGATTAACGCTAAATGCTAACGCTACGGATTAATTCTAAATGCTAACGCTATGGGTTAATGCTACACATTTATGCTATGGGTTTATGCTAGATGCTAATGTTAATGCTAAATGCTGATACGATATGCTAATGCTAACGTTAAATGCTAATGATTTTATGCAAATACTAATGCTATATACATACATACTAAATGCTTGAAATGCTCAGAATGCTTTGAACTTTGTATGCTTTATATGCTTGCCATGCTAAAACAACGGTTTGGCCTCTCAGTGCTTGCCTTATCGGTTGTGAAGCTAGTACTTGTGCACAAGATACGTAAATGCCATGCTATATGAATGCTATAAACTTGTATAATAAACCTATCGGCTATGGTAGAACATACTGTTTTGGTCTCTCAGTGCTTGTCATAGGGTGTTCTCCATAGTCAGGACTTGAAGGAGCAGACCGTCGGTCTCTCAGTGCTTGCCATAGGTTGACCTTCATAGTCCGGACTAGAGGAACAGACTGTTGGTCTCTCAGTGCTTGCCATACAGTGATTTCTCATTTTCTATTCAGGGTTGTGATATCTGACTAGAATGATTCTGGATTCTCTAGTTGAGTTTGTGTCATCTTAGAAATCCTCTATCATAACACCGATGTTGCTAATCATAATTAGATCCGATATGGATTGATACTGGATTCCTTAGGGTGTTCAGTTGTCAATAAAGGTAACTCTTAAAGTTAGACTTGCAGATGCTATTGCATGCATGTTGAAACTTTCAAAAAAAATGCTAAAGCTATGATGGGAATGAACTGGTTGGTAGGTAAAATGCTTAATTATTATTAACAGCAGTGTCATATGCGAATTAGTATGTGGTGGGATGGCGTCTGGGCGGGTTGTAGGCTCGACTCAGGGGTATGCTCTATACATAAGCATACCTATTTGGATATTATATGTGGTGTTAATGAGGTTAAGGTTTTACCGAAAGAGGTTTGCTAAAGCCATTTTTAAACTTATAAACTACATGAACTCACCAACCATTGTGTTAACTTTGTTTTCTTACATGCTTTCTCAGGTGACGTATAGGAATAGACTAATGCTTCAGGATTGCATGCTAGGCTGCCCAGATAGAGGACCTAGTAGATTTTGAAAGCACATCTTTTGTTGTTGATACGAATCAGTTTTGATGTCTTGTATAGTTACAAGATAGAAAACAATTGATTCTTTTGATAGGTTTATTCAGTTAAATTACTAAACATTGACAAATGTAATTTAACTTTGTAATCCTAGTTTAATGATTTATTGTGCTTAATTATTCTTAACATTGATGCTATATAAACAATCTGATCATCATGATTATCACACACGATATCGCGCCCCGAGAACCTTCCGCCCGGCGGGGAACACGTTCCATCCCGCCGGCTTGGGGTGTGACAGATTGGAATCAGAGCTCAAGGTTATAGAGAATAATAGGTCATATACTTAAAACGGTTTGCCTAGACTATAACTTAGGGACCCTCATGTAGAGAACATAGGTTATATGTTTGCATTGTGTCTTCTACATTCGATCACTGCACTAACCAATATTATTTTGGTTATGATCAGAATGCCGCCCAAAAGACAACCGACTCCAGTACCTACTACACAGACTTCTGCACCTCACTCATCGACACCATCACCACCAGATTCACCGTCGCTACTGCCACCTCCTCCTCCTCCACTAAATCCTCCTCCACTTAATCCACCACCAGGCCCAAGCACTACTCAGATACTAGACCCTGCTACTATTGATTTGGTGACACTGTTGAGTAGCCAACTGACGAGTCAACTTAAGGATGTCATCCCAGAGATGATAAACCGGATTCAAGGCAATGGCAACAACTCTGGCCATACTACAGGAGAAGCTGGTGGAAACACTAGCCATACTTCAGATTGCTCCTACAAGTCCTTTGTAGGATGCAAGCCACCAAGCTTCACTGGCGTTGAAGGAGCTGTTGGACTGATCCAATGGTTGGAAAAGATGGAGAATACACTGGACATAAGCAGTTGTCCGGAACACCACAAAGTTCGCTATGCGGCTGGATCTTTCAGCAAGCGAGCTTTGGCATGGTGCAACGCTCAGATCAGAGCCCGAGGAAGGGATGAAGGAATGGCAATGCCTTGGGCAAAGTACAAACTTCTTCTGAGGAACGAATTTTGTCCGAAGCACGAAATACAAAAGTTGGAAGTTGAACTCTCAAACCATGTGATGAAGGGAGCCGATCATATGGCTTTTACCACTCGCTATCATGAACTGGTAGCCCTGGTGCCAGAGATGGTGCCAACATTAGAAAAGCTGATTGATCGATATGTAGCAGGACTACCCTCTTGTATTCAAAGCATTGTGCTGGCTGCATATCCTGCTACTCTGGAGTCAGCCATCTCCCTTTCAGCTAAACTTACAAATGTGATGGTAAAGTCAGGAGTTTTGAAAGATGATACGGGGAAAGCTAAGGAAACAACAAAGAAACCCGAGTACCACCAAAAGAAAAAGCAAAAGGTTGCCAAGAACTATGTCATGGCCACTCCTCTCCAACAAGTTACTGCAACACCTGCCCAGGTTGCACCCAAAAACTATGTGGGAATGCATCCTCAGTGTGCGCAATGCAAATTTCATCATCCTACTACAGCGCAATGCAGGAAATGCAACAACTGTGGCCGATTAGGTCACCGAGCTCAGCAATTTCGGGCTCCAGCAACTCAAGCTGCAAACAATGCTGCTGTAGCACTTCCCCCACCACCAAGACCTGGAAATCACAACAACAATAATAGGGTATGCTATAACTGTGGAGAATTAGGCCATTTCTCCAGAGATTGCCCAAAGCGAGTGCAACAAGGAGCCCAAGCACCTCGCGGACGAGCTTTTGTGATTGGGGCCAATGCAGCACGCCAAGACCCTAACGTGGTCACTGGTACATTTCTTATACATGACTCTTATGCATCTATTTTATTTGACACTGGTGCAGATCAGAGTTTTATTTCATCTGACTTTGCACGTCAACTTAACCTTACTGAGGAAACTTTAGACTCCCCTTATATCATCGAAGTAGCGAATGGGAAACGAATAACAGCTAGCACGATACTTAGGAACTGCCCACTTACACTTATTGATCACACATTTACCATCGGCTCGATACCGATGGAGCTGTGCAGTTTTGACATCATAGTTGGAATGGATTGGCTATCTCTCAATAGAGTGGAAGTCATCTGTTCAGAAAAGCTACTTCGGATTCTATTGACGAGTGATAGTGTATTGGAAGTTCGTGGGGACCAAACGAAGCATAGTGTCAAAATCATATCTTGCATCAAGGCGCGTAAGTGTCTACAGAAGAAGTGAAGCTTTCTTGGCTCATAGTGTCAATTGAAGACGTGCCAATAGTAAAGGAATACCCTGAAGTGTTTCCTGAAGACCTACCAGGTTCGCCACCTGTGCGACCGGTAGAGTTTCGCGTTGACTTGATTCCTGGAGCAACACCTGTTGCTAAATCTCCATACAGGTTAGCACCTTCGGAGATGCAGGAATTGTGAAACCAACTACAGGATCTACTTGATAAAGGTTTTATCCGACCGAGCTACTCACCTTGGGGAGCTCCGGTTTTGTTTGTAAAGAAGAAGGATGGATCTTTTCGTATGTGCATAGACTACAGGGAACTCAACAAGGTAACCATCAAGAATCGGTATCCATTACTGAGGATTGATGATTTATTTGATCAACTGCAAGGAGCTCAGTATTTCTCGAAGATTGATTTGCGATCTGGATACCATCAGCTTAGAGTGCAAGACGAAGACATACCGAAGACGGCTTTTCGTACTAGATACGGGCATTACAAATTTATTGTGATGCCTTTTGGGTTGACGAATGCACCCGCGGTTTTCATGGATCTCATGAACCGAGTGTGCAAGCCGTATCTAGATCAATTTATTATTGTCTTCATTGATGACATATTGATCTACTCCAAAAGCGAAGCAGAGCACGAGCAACATCTCAGAACAATCTTGGAGCTGTTAAAGGAAGAGAAGCTCTATGCCAAATTCTCTAAGTGTGAATTTTGGCTAAGAGAAGTTCAATTCTTGGGTCACGTAGTTAATAGTGAGGGAATACATGTTGATTCTGCCAAGATTAAGGCGATTAAAGACTGGGATACTCCGAAGACTCCGACGGAGATACGTTCCTTTCTAGGCTTAGCGGGCTATTACAGAAGGTTTATCTCAAACTTTTCTAAGATAGCCCTGCCACTCACAAAGCTAACACAGAAAAGTGAGCCATTTGTTTGGGAACAGAAGCAAGAAGATGCCTTTCAGACCTTGAAGCAAAGGCTATGTGATGCTCCGATCTTATCTCTCCCAGATGGTTGTGATGACTTTGTAGTGTACTGTGATGCATCCCATCAGGGACTCGGTTGTGTGCTGATGCAGCGGGACAAAGTTATCGCGTATGCTTCAAGACAACTGAAGATTCATGAGAAGAGCTACACTACTCATGATCTGGAACTGGGAGCAGTGGTATTCGCATTAAAGATTTGGAGGCATTACTTATATGGCACCAAGTGTACTATATTTACTGATCACTAGAGTCTGCAGCACATATTTGATCAGAAGGAACTCAACATGCGATAGCGACGGCAAGGACAGCGGGGAATGAGAAAGATACATACATCTAGAAGGACTGTCTTAGGGCGGGGCTACTAGGACTTCGGTCTCTCTCTTGGGCGGGACATCAAGTACATGTAATCGATCATCTTGGGTTGAACTTCTAAATGACTACGACTGTGTAATCAAGTACCATCCGGGCAAGGCAAACGTTGAGGCTGATGCCTTGAGTCGGAAGGAACGGGTCAAACCCTTGCGCGTCAGAGCAATGGGAATGAATGTGTAGACAAGCTTACACGACAACATTATGCAAGTACAACAAGAGTATGTGGCATGAGGAAACTTAAAGAAAGAGCTAGATTGTGGAGCAGAAAAACAATTTGAAACAAAGTCTGATGGAATCATCTACTACAAGGATCGTGTATGGATTCCTGCAGTGGATGAATTAAGGAAGCTTATTTTTGATGAAGCACACAAGACTAAGTACTCTGTGCATCCCGGTGCTGATAAAATGTACCAAGACTTACGGGTATTTTATTGGTGGCCGGGTATGAAGAAAGACATAGCTGAGTACGTTAGTCGATGTCTCACGTGTGCAAAAGTGAAGGCGGAACACCAGAAACCGTCAGGTTTACTGGAACAGCCTAAAATTCCACTTTGGAAGTGGGAACAAATAGCTATGGATTTTGTTACTAAGCTGCCCTGCACTTCTAGTGGTCATGACACTATTTGGGTTATTGTTGATCGATTAACCAAATCTGCTCATTTCTTACCGATGCGAGAAACGTACACGATGGATAAGCTAGCTAAACTTTACATCAACGAGATATTAGTACGCCATGGTGTGCCATTATCTATCATCTCAGATCATGATAGCAAATTCACATCAAGGTTCTGGCAATCATTGCAGAAATCTCTGGGGACACAATTATACTTGAGTACAGCTTATCATCCACAAACGGATGGTCAAAGCGAACGTACTATACAAACCCTGGAGGACATGTTAAGGACTTGTGTTCTAGACTTCGGTGGAAATTGGGACTCTCATTTGCCACTGATTGAATTCTCCTATAACAACAACTATCATAGTAGCATCGGATGTGCACCGTTCGAGGCTCTCTATGGTCGCAAATGTCGATCGCCGATCTGTTGGTCGGAAGTGGGAGATAATCGTATAATAGGGCCAGAACTCATTCAAGAGACTACAGACAAAATTGCTCAGATACAACAAAGGCTACAAGCAACTCGAAGTAGACAAAAGAGCTATGCTGATAAACGGCGCAAGCCGTTGAAATTCCAAGTGGGGGACCGCGTTATGCTAAAGGTATCTCCATGGAAAGGTGTAGTTTGTTTTGCAAAGAAAGGCAAACTAACACCACGATACGTGGGACCGTTCGAGATCATCGAGCGCGTTTGTCCTGTGGCGTACAGACTAAGATTACCTGATGAACTTAGTGGTGTACACGACGTGTTTCATGTTTCCAACTTGAAGAAATGCTTAGTTGACGAATCGCTCGTCATATCCGTTGAAGAAATTCAATTGGATGAACATATGCGCTTTATTGAAGAACCTTTGGAGATTATGGATCGCAAGGTTAAACAACTGAGGCGAAGACGTATTCCGATAGTCAAGGTTCGTTGGAATTCCAAGCGCGGACCCGAGTTTACTTGGGAACTCGAAGATCACAAGAAGCATAAGTATCCCCTGCTGTTTACAGAGGAAGTCGTACCGGATAATGATTCTTAAATTTCCGGACGAAATTTCTCTAACAAGGGGAGACTGTAACATCTGTGCCGGAAACGTTACCGGAACAGTAATCTGAGCAGTAACTGCACAGTAATTCGGGTACAATCTACGCAAACTATTGATATGCTATTAATTACATAATGCTTAACAGTAAGCTATTATGCTATTGTTTATGTAATATGATTTAAACTTAACAGTTTAACAGTCAGAAACACGTTAGACAACGCTGAACACACACACGGATGCTTTTTATTGTGCTATTATGTATAAACGTATGGGAGGTTAAACAAAACAAAACTATAACGGTTGTTGTTTCAGAATGCTAAACCGACGAATTATTCGTATAGGTGACGATCTGTACGAATAAATCTGAAAGCTTAACATTCTGAAATGAGGACTAAAAAGTAGAAAACAAAAGTCGGAAAACAAAACCATCGCCGTGTTCGTTCGGGTGACGATTCGAACGAATACGCATGATGGTGACGCATTCTGACGAAACGAAAACGAAAACGACACGAACGACAGTAATTTAAGAAAATAAAATATTTTAATGTTTTACAATTTTGAAACTCAACAAAAATAAAGAAATAAACTATTTTATTTGAAACACGTAAAATACGCGCGTTACATTCCGGAAACGTAACGAAAACGGGAACCGAACAACGAAAACGAACCCGAACTCACTCGAGGTATAAATACCTTGAATGAACTCCTTTTTCCTTATTTTTCCTCTCCTTCTTCTCTCCCAAAACCCTAATCCCGGTTTTGAGCACCCACCACCATTTCTCACCTTCAAACCCTTGTATCTCCCTCAATACTCTAACCAAATCCTCCCATCTTTGGACCAAATCGAAGCTCTTGATCCCTACTACACGAAAGTACAACCGATCTAAGCCAAACTCCACTGAAACTCAAGGTATTTGCTCATGAATATTACGAAAATTAGGGTTTTTAGAACCTTGTTCGACCATTAACCCTAAACCGGTCCTAAACCCATTGTTTCTTCATCCCATGCCTTCGAAGACAACTTGCACCTTCATAAACACAGAGGGCCATTACTAACAGTGGCTAAAACCCGATCTGAACATTAGGGGTGTGGCTGAGCAACAGGATGGCCGAAACAGGCCATTCGGACGAATGAACTAAGCCAGCGAGTGAGCAACGTCCGAAAGGCCTGGTTCGCTGTCGCTTCGCCCGAAGGGAGTCCCATTCGGGAGTCAACTGGTTCGGTCGATCTAGCCACATCCTGTTTTCATTCGGCCGAAGGTGGGACTTCATTCGCAAGTCAGTCGCATGCACACCCCATTCGGCTTTGTCATCCCATTCGACTTTCATTTGATCGACTGAAACCAAGCGGCCCACACATAACCAGGCCCACATTTCAATTGGCCCAGTGCATGTGGTGAGGCCCAATAGCATCCAGCCGGCCCAATAACTTGTTTCAGCTCATTCCACGGATTCGGCCCACTTAAACAAGCCTACACCCACTCTTTTACAGCGCAGTTATTTGGCCCAGCACACTGTTTTGGGCCCAGAAGATTGTCTCGGCCCACTATCACTAGACGGCCCATATACATAATAGTCGGCCCATGGTCGATCGTTTTTGTCCAAGAATCATGATTCGGCCCACATAATTAAGAATGGAAAACCATGTATGGAATATTAAACTAAAATATTACAAAGGTGGCAAGGGGTTGGATTAACGACATTAATAAAGCTTAAACCTTAATTATTGAAAATAAGAACAACATGATCAATAATAAACCATAGTTTTAACATGAACTAGATGCGGTTTCAAGAGTTAAGGTAAACAGGATAATGGGTTTTTAACCTCTAACCTAAAAACTAAGTTTTATACTTAGTACTCTTTTACTAGGACATTGATTCAAGTTGAATATAAAATCTATAGAAAGATAAATAACCTTAACTTAATTGGGTTAAGTGTTATCAAGCTCCAATAACAATGGAACCGGGCCGAATCATGACCAAGACTTAAGGGTGCTAGTCAACTCTTGGACTAACACCTACACACACGTGCTCAAACACATACAACTTATACTTACAAGTTACGAACAACGTGAAAACAATACAGGATCATGAAAACAATATCAAGAACAACAAAGAGCGCTTGTATTCTTGTTTAAGATAAGTCAACTCCAACTACTACAAGGTGAGTTCATTGTCCCTTTTCAAACTATGTTGAGTTTTTACTTCGGGACTGAGAAGCATGTTAAACCTTTTAATCAACTGTTTAACTGTTGCAAATATGCTTTTATACTTATTTAAAATACTAATGCTAAACGTTAATGCTATGGATTTATGTTAAATGCTAATGCTACGAGTTAATGCTAAATGCTAATGCTACGGATTAATGCTAAGTGCTAATGCTACGGATTAATGCTAAATGCTAACGTTATGGGTTAATGCTGCACATTTATCCTACGGGTTTATGCTAGATGTTAATGTTAATGCTAAATGCTGATACGATATGCTAATGCTAACGAATAATGCTAATGGTAACACTAAATGCAAATGATTTTATGCAAATACTAATGCTATATACATACATACTAAATGCTTGAAATGCTCAGAATGCTTTGAACTTTGTATGCTTTATATGCTTGCCATGCTAAAACAACGGTTTGGCCTCTCAGTGCTTGCCTTATCGGTTGTGAAGCCAGTACTTGTGCACAAGATACGTAAATGCCATGCTACATGAATGCTATAAAGTTGTATGCTAAAGCTATCAGCTATGGTAGAACATACTGTTTTGGTCTCTCAGTGCTTGCCATAGGGTGTTCTCCATAGTCGGGACTTGAAGGAACAGACCGTCGGTCTCTCAGTGCTTGCCATAGGTTGACCTTCAAAGTCCGGACTAGAGGAACAGACTGTTGGTATCTCAGTTCTTGCCATACAGTGATTCCTCATTTTCTATTCAGGGTTGTGATATGTGACTAGGATGATTCTGGATTCTCTAGTTGAATTTGTGTAACCTTAGAAATCCTCTATCATAACACCGATGTTGCTAATCATAATTAGATCCGATATGGATTGATACTGGATTCCTTAGGGTGTTCAGTTGTCCATAAAGGTAACTCTTAAAGCTAGACTTGCAGATGCTATTGCATGCGTGTTGAAACTTTCAAACAAAATGCTAAAGCTATGATGGGAATGGGACTAGTTGGTAGGTAAAATGCTTAATTATTATTAACAGCAGTGTCATATGCGAATTAGTATGTGGTGGGATGGCATCTGGGCAGGTTGTAGGCTCGACTCAGGGGTATGCCCTATATATAAGCATACCGATTTGGATATTATATGTGGTGTTAATGAGGTTTAGGTTTTACCGAAAGAGGTTTGCTAAAGCTATTTTTAAACTTATAAACTACATGAAAACACCAACCATTGTGTTAACTTTGTTTTCTTACATGCTTTCTCAGGTGACGTACAGGAATAGACTAGTGCTTCAGGATTGCATGCTAAGCTGCCCAGATAGAGGACCTAGTAGATTTTGAAAGCACATCTTTTGTTGTCGATACGAATCACTTTTGATGTCTTGTATAGTTACAAGATAGAAAACAATTGATTCTTTTGATAGGTTTATTCAGTTAAATTACTAAACATTGACAAATGTAATTTAACTTTGTAATCCTAGTTTAATGCTTTATTGTGCTTAGTTATTCTTAACATTGATGCTATGTAAACAATCTGATCATCATGGTTATCACACACGATATCGAACCCCGAGAACCTTCCTCCTGGCGGGGAACACGATCCGTCCCGCCGGCTTGGGGTATAACATACTACTAACCCAACAGATGGTAAGCTTGCCCCAAAATGGGAAGGACCTTATAAAATCGACTCCGACGCTGGAAAGGGGGCATATAGATTAGTTACTATGAACGGTGAACCTCTCCCTAGGGCATGGAATTCCATTCATCTTAAAGTCTATTTTATTTGACAGTTATCTTTATCCACATGATTATATGCTTATATTCTTTAAATATCCTTACATTTATATCCTGATACTAACCCAAGCATTGGAGAGGCTTAGGGATCCCTAATGCCTACCTTCGCAAAAATATTTTATGTTTTTGCAGGAATAGTTGGAGAATATACGAGGCAAAATGTCTTAGCCCAAGTTTTGACCTGAAATCAAAACTTGTTGAAGACCCCGCACTGACTTTATGTCTAACTGCAAAGTTTTGACCTGAAATTCAAAACTCAAGAGACTTTTGTCTCTCATGAAGACTTAGGGTTCATACCCTTGCCACTAGCGCACGTATAACCTGATATAATCCAAGATAATGGGACCAGTACACGCATGAGTGGCTGACAATTTCACTATCGAGGGTTATAACTATGGATCCTCCGTAATATCCCGGTATAATTGGAGATTTTGGGACCAGTACACGCATGAGTGGCTGACAATTTCATTTTCAAAGACTATAACCAGGGATCCACCGAATTCCGGCCTAGTCGCCAGTATCCCGGCCTTAGTCGCCAGCATTCCGGCCTTAGTCGCTAGTATCTATCGGCCTTGTCGCCAGTATTCCGGCCATAGCCGCCAGTATTTTCGGCCTTGTCGCCAGTCTAACCGGCCATATTCGCCAGTATATTGGGCTAGTCCCAATCTTTCTTGTTTGTTGAATGTGTGCAGGAAGTAACTTTCAAGGATATTTCGATATATAGCATCTAACTACAACATATCTGATGATACTATGGTATGTAACTTGTCTAGTATTTTAACAGGGATAAAGACGACTTCGGAAATAATTCTACTATTTCAAGGAGTTGGTATTTATTTCTTTTCCTTCTTAATATTCTACAACAATCTTTATCTCTGATTAAGAGTATTATTGTGAATATTCTCACTCAGAAATATCTAATCCTTTAACAAAATTTTATAAGATTAATACATATATATGTGTATATTGAATATTTCTTATTCTAGAAAATACACCAAACCAAATAATGAAAACTATAGTAATATTCTTAATTTTCTTACAATCACTATCCTGATCAGGATAAGTCGAGATTGTTCTCAATTATATCCTGGTTGTAAAATATCTATTAGCAGAAATATTATGAAAAACACTTTAAAGAAAATAATAAGAATATTTACAAAACATTAGTGTTTAACATATTAAGGCAATATAATTTTATTCAATGCGTAAGTAATATTAGTACTTATTAAATTAAAAATCCAACAAATCAACAGATATTCAGAATATCCTTAAAATATTTTTGATATTCAGAGATATATTAATGCATAAATTTTCAATTAAAGGAGTAACATAATGATAATATACCAAAATACTAGTTACCATAAACCATCAAAACCAATATATTAGGCTTCGCCATGGAACTAATAATCCCTTCACCCAACACATTAATGTTGTTTAACTAAAGGTAACGACCGGAAATACATTAGGATATTCTAGAATGTTTTTTTCTAAATCATATTTGGTATGTTTTCTTAAAGTATAAACAATATCCTTATTTAAAATATGTTAATGCGTAAAATCATTAGAAAATATTGGGCATAAATTGCTGGTTAATAAGCTTAAGTCGATAAGTAATTGGACTTATCCTAGGAATTTAGAATCCACAACAAACTTTTAAAAGTTTCATACATTGTTTACAACTATCAAGATGATAGAAGGAAATATAAAGATAAGAATAATTGTAAATTCTGAATCCTAAGAAATAGCAAAACATGTTCTCACGAAGATTGAGTCTGAAAATTTTTTTAGCTGTATGTGTTAAGAACAGCTTACAAAATTCTAGGGGCAATTGTTGTGGGTCAATTTTTATGCTCTGAGATTCGGGATATTCGAGGATAATCCGGAATATGGGATTCTTAAATATCCTCAAATATCCTGGATACTAACGTTACTAATCGATCTCTTTTTTGTATAGCTTGAGATAATCTTGCAGGTTACTTATTGTGGACATGATTTTACCTTAAAAGTCGGGATACAGTCAAAGGAAACATGGGAACATGCCAAATTATGGAAACAAGTGGGGAACAAATCACCAACGGTCATTTTGACTAAATTGACCTAAAGACTCGGGATTCACTTAAATAGTATGGTTAAATATGGGAAATGGACGTGGTAGCTGTCACATGGCCATTATTCCGGGATTCTCACCGGGATATTCGGGAATTTAGTTAATTTAGCTGTTGCAAAATTATGTATATAAAGAAACGGCTAGTGACCGATTAGGGATGCGTTTTTCATCATCTTTTCTACATTTTCTCTCAAACACAAACAGATTCAAGCAATTGTTGCACTTAGTATCAATCATCCAAGCTCAAACACTTGTATTTTCATCGGTTTGTTGATAACAAACTAGGTATAGTGACGATTGTCACCTCCCGAGGTTTTTATGCCAGCAATGCTAATGGATTAAGGGCTTTTCCTCGTATAAATCTCGTGTGTATTGCTATTTTTCTGTCAGATATATTCAAATATCCCTAGGGTTATTCGGGGATATCCTGACAATATATTCAGTATACTCAATATATTTGCATGTAAAACACAATACCCCACTTTTCTAATTCAGTTTTGATAAAAGTTAATCTTGTTAATTTTTACCCGAAACAATAGTGGTTAGCAACATATAATGTAATGACTAACCCTTCATGGTGAGGATCCAAAATATTCTCGCGATCACCGTTGAAAATAGACCGTTGAAAATAGACCGTTGAACAAGTATACATTAAATGGTTCAGTTATCTACTTATGATAAGTTGATAATCCTTTATGAAACCTGAGATAAGTCTTTCCTAGACATAATCTAGGTTAACAATTTTACACACCAACGTATGTTAAATAAAAACATTTAAGTAAATATAATTCAAGAAAAATATTTACACATGCTTCTCAGCCCCACGTTTGAAAACAAAATGTTTAGAAAAGGGGCAATGAACTCACCTGTGCTACTCTATACTGGATTACCACAAAATGCGCGCTCGTTGTTGTATACTATTTTTCTTCTGTTCCTGAGTTGTTTTAAGAGAATTCGAATACGATAAGTATTTATAATAATCGTAGTATCTAGGGTTTGGTCTCGGCGTGCAATTAAGTGTCCTAGATACTAATGTGTTTCTAATATTTCCCTTAACTTAGTCTAACTTATTACCAAGTAGTAATCCCTATCCCCCGAATAATTATAACAAATCTTAGATTAAAGCATCTTTAAGTTATTTTATTTTAGATTAAAGATTTAGAAAACATCATTTATTTTAATTTAATAAAGTTTATAATTCATTTCTCATGTTAAGAACATAATTAATTAGAAGATGAGTATAATTACCTTGATGGGCTTGAGTGAAACCCAAACGACCAACCTCGGGTCCATTTGTTAAACTTTGGCTTCTAGATGTTTTCTTTTCAACACTGTGATTAACTAAGACTTAGATAGTTTAGATAAACCATCTAGGTTAGTTTCATGTCCTTATTCTTTTTCCTATGGTTTGTGTGCTAATAGTTAAATTAACACTTCCACCTTTAGGTTTTTGTTTTGAACCACATGATCTCATAATACATTCCCAAGTGTTTTAACTCTATTGATTTCAACGCATGCGTTTAGATTATGAGGTGATTTATGAAACCCCTATTACTGAAAACCCTAATATGGGGTTTTCCTTAGGTAATTTCCTTGTATATTAAACTAACCCCATATAAATAACTCATGATTTAACTTCTATAATCCTTAGGATTACTCTCGTGTTAAAGATAATAGATTTCCCATGCACACCCACTTGTTGAATTTCTAATTTCACGCATGCACACACATGTTTTCCATGCATGCACACACATACTAGTCCCATGCGTAAACTATGTGTTCCCCCCATATACAAGATAACATACATCAACCCGATTTTATACTTCCCCGACATTCGGCCGATTAAGGGTGTAGCCAACTGAACTAGGTCTGACCGAATGGGTTCCCTCGAATGTGGTTGAGCCGAGTGAGTATCATGGCAGAATTAAGTTAGCTTGGCTGATCGAATGAGTAAGCCCTGGGCCGGCCAAATGAGAAGTAGTCGACTGGCTCAACTCTGAACGAATGAGGGCTAGGGGCGAATGGGTTGATCAAGAGAATGAAGGCTGGGCGAATAGCATGGCTGACAGAATGGGTTGAGCCGACCGAAGAAGGCTGACCGACTGAGTCCTGGGTCGGGCGGAGGGGGCTGGCCGAAGGAACCTTGGCCATTCGGCCGAAGGTGGTCAAAAGATGCCCATTCGGCGAGCTGGTTTCCTTGCCATTCGGCCGCTCGATCTCAGCCATGGCTAACCACCATTTTCGAGTCTCAAGGCCATGGGGTGAAAGATCCTTTGTTCCTACACCTTTTTAAGTATATTTTATGTGATTTCCCTAAAGTTTTTGAGGTTAGAATCGACTAGGAGGTGGGTGACCCAAAGGGTTTCAAAAACCTTAAAAAAACGAACTTAAAATCGATCTTTACCTCAAATCGGCTGGATAAACACTTAGATCTATTGTACTTTTACGATCTACAAGTGATGGTGGTCGTTTTGACACCAAAAACACTCAAAATGGCTGAGATTTGAGTGAGTTCTTGTAGAGAGAAGGTGGAGGGAGATTTTAGAGAGAGAAAGCTCCGATTTTTAGAGTGAGAGGCTGATTGGTGGTGTTTGGTGTGGCTTTGAATGCCACAATAAATGGTGTGGAAATACATGGGTTCGTTCGAGCTCGTTCGGTTTCGCGTGGTCTCGCGTAAAAGTGTCGGTTTTTCGTCGTTTTCGTAACGGAACGTCACGATAGTAAAGGTAGAGTTTAGAAATTTATTTTAGGTTGTGATTCCTAATAAATTAACTAATATCTTTCGTTTATTTTAAATTTTCAGAAATAATTAATTTACGGTTTAAAATCGAATCGTACGGTCGTCGCGAGTATTCATTCGAATCGTCACCCGTACAGATCGTCACCTATACGAATAATCTGTTGGTTTAGCATTCACATAACGACATCCGTTGTTATTTCGTTCTGTAAAACCTCACATACGATTATACGTAAAAAAATCCTAACAGATAATCACATGATGATTCTGTATTGCCAGATAATTATATGACTGATGAACCATAGTTCTGAACTTGTTTTCTGAATTTATTCTGGTTTTCATCTTTGATAACACAAAATGATAATGATACCTTGTTATAAATCTAACAAACAATGAAATACATTTAGTCCGTACCTGATTACTGTTCATGTTACTGTTTGAGATCACTGTTCCGGTACGATTCCGGCACTGAAGTTACACCTGTAGAGATCACTAGTCAGCCTCTCAAACATCCTGCTACAAGAAAATTAATTGTTAAATAGATTAATCAAATGAGCAAATGAAGTTATTGAATAGGGAGGAACATTAAGCAGCCATTTCAGGGTTGTCCCTGTCAATGTTGAGCCAAATCTCTTGCATAAGCATGCTTCCTTCAAATGTGGGGGTATAGGGTTAGTCTCCATTCTTTCCCTATACTGTGCCACGTGTTCTTCAGGGTCTGTTGTTCCATCATACAACTTCATGGTTGGAGTTTGGAATCTCTTTGGGATCTCAGCATCGCATATTAGTGGAGCAAATCTAGAGATCTTGTGGGTTGTGACAGGAACCTCAGAAATAGGCTTCACCACTCCGGGAACACTTGAGATCACATCTCTGAGTTTCTGAATTTCCTTAGACACTTGGGGAGTTAGCCCTGATTCCTGCATAGAACCAAAGTTAGTTGTATCAATAGGAGAATAGTTAAAAGTATTGCTAGTAATAGGAGTTAGACAATAAGTTCCCGAGATATTGGTATTATCCCGGGATATTCTTAACACTTGGGATCCCGAAGGATCCCCGAGACTAGTCTGTATGGGAATGAAGTCCCCGGAGTGATTTCCAGACATCCCTGATGTCCCGAAATCCAGGATTCTTGGAGCCAGCGGAGTTGAAGTTCTGATCTGCTTATTCTTTTCAGCCCTCAAAGTTTCCATTTCTCTTAGAAGCCTTTGATTCATTCTTTGTTGATCCAACATCTATTGCTGAACCTGCTGAAACATACTTAAAATATCATTGTTAGAAACAAGTATAGGAGCAGAAGTGGTCATCCTTGTCGATGGAACACTTTTGTCTACAAATGTGGTTTTCTTCCCAGGATTACTAGGATTATCGGACTTCTTGGAAAAAACAGGAATCTGCGAAGACACACTAGTAGTAGTAGCAGAAACAATAGGTAATGAAGAAGTTGATCTCGGTTGTGAAGCCATTTTTCAATATGTTTCTTCTGAAAACGCCTTTAAACAAGGTTTTTTGTTATAAAAAACACAAGTTTGCCCCACGGTGGGCGCCAAATTGTTTCGGGTAAAAATTAACAAGAATAATTTTTAGCAAAACCGACTTAGTTTAGTGGGTTTTTGTGTTTTACAATCAAGAAAACAGTTTATAAGTAAAATTCAATAAAAATATCCATGAGGATCCCTAGGGATATTTGAGAATATGAAATAGAAAAATGGCCAGACACACGAGATTTATACGAGTAAAAACCCTTAATCCCTTAGAATTGCCAACATAAAAACCTCGGGAGGTGACAATCGTCATTCTGTCTTGTTCTTATTAAAATAACAAAGTATAAAGTACAAAGAAAGAGCACAAATGATCAATCACTAAGTGTCAGGAACTCTGAATCTTGGGAATATGAACAAGAAATAAACAGAAGTAAGCTAGGTGCGATTGGTGTGTGTCCCTAGATTGATAATTGCCTCCATTTATATGTCACACCCCGAGCCGGCGGGGTTGGATCGGATTCCCCTTCGGGCGGAAGGTTCCCGGGGCACGATATCGTGAGTGATAATCGTGATGATCAGATTGTTTACATTTCACATGATATATACATGAGAAATGCTTAATAGAATACAATTACAAAGTTAAATTACATCAGTATTGTTTATAATTTAACAATGTAAATCTATCATCAACATCATAAATTTCTATCTTGTATCTATACAAGATATACAAAATATATTGTATAATGATGTTCCAAAATAATACAGGTCCAAAAATACTAAGTCTTCTATCTGAAGTCCTAGTCCAAAAGTAATGACTTAATTGACCTGTTCGTCACCTGAAAAGTCATGCAAAAAGATCAAGTCAACACATGGTTGGTCAGTTCATATAATTTTGTTATTGAAAAATATATTTGTGAACCTTTTAGGTAAAACCTTAACCTCATTAACATCACCTGTATCATCCAGCTTGGTATGCTTATGTATAGGGCATACCCCTGAGTCGAGCCTACGAGCCCGCCCATACGCCATCCCACCACATACTAAGCCACATAGGACATTGATATTAATGATAATTAAGTATTTTTACCTACACCCATTTCTATGTTAAAAGCTTGGTTTTCCACAATTTTGAAATACTCTGATTTTTCCAAAACGATTTGTAGAAATATGATATTAAATGATTAGTTAAATTAATAACCAAGCATTTAAATACAACTAAGACATGATGATTGGGCCTTATGTGACTCAACCAATTAGACTTAGTTGTTGGTGGTTGTCCAAGTTGTATCCTCGCACACGTGACCCCTATCAGGCAGGACTCACTAGGAGCCTACCTGAGCATAAAGGGATTTTAATGATGCCCATACAGCTTGACCCAATGGTCTACTGTACATGCAGGGACTTTACGGATATCCTTTGATTCTTGATCTCTTTGATTCTCTTGATTTTTGATATTGATTTCATTTGATAGTTCACGTTATTGCCCGAATAGCCTGACTACAAGAGTCTACTATTTATGAAGGGACTTTATGTGTGTTACACGTGCTATTGATTTCCATACAACTGAGATCCACCTTAACTCAAAAATTAATGATTTCATTAGGTTGTAATGATTTCATTATTTCAATGATTCACACACATTTATGATTTCTGATTCCTTGAGTCTCTTGATCTTGATCTTTAGAATTTCCACGATTTTGCCATGATATTTGATTCTTGATTAAGATTCTTCGTTTTCAGATCACACACTGAATTAGATTTCCTTGAACATGATCTTTGGTTCTAGTTCCTTTGGATTCACTTTGAATTTAGATTCTTGAATTTGAGCTTGATGGACTAAGGGTTTGTTTAAAGTCTTAGAATTTAAGGTATTACTCGTAAGAGTAATTTAATTAACTTGTTAGTTAATTCAGCATAATAATTACCTAGACAGGAGTCTAGGAGTATAACAATCATATATATGTTGAACATGTAATAAATAAAAGCATTTAAGTAAACAATTTAAATAAAACAGTTTACGCATGCTTCTCAGCCCCGCGTTTGAAAACAAAAATGTTTAGAAAAGGGGCAATGAACTCACCTGTGCTGCTCTGAAATGAATTACCACAAAATGCACGCTCGTTGTTGTAGCCTAGATTTCTTCGGTTCCTGAGTTGTTTTAAGAGAATTCGAATACGATAAGTACATAAAGTAGTCGTCGAATTTAGGGTTTGGTCTCGGTGTGCAACTACGTGTCCTAGATTACTAATGTATTTCTTTGACTCTATCTAATTAATCTAACATAATTACCCGTAAGTCACCCATGTCCCAAGATTATTCATCAATAACCCTAGATGAGTAGGGTTTATTTTAATTACATTAAAAGTCTTTAATTAAATCATGTTCAAATTATTTCATTCTAGGTTAATTATTTAGAAAACATTATTGTATAATTTAATAAAGTTTAGGAATCATTTACTTTTAATAAAACATAATTAATTTAAAAATAGTGAGCTTTCTCATGATGGGCTTGGGTTAAGCCCATTGGGCCAACCTCGGGCCCATTTCCTTAGACTTGATTTCTAAACAATTCCTTTGCAATACATTGATTGTTTAAGACTAGATAGTTTAGATGGACCATCTATGTAACATCAGTGCCGGACGCGTGCCGGAACAGTGATCACAACAGTAAATTTGTACAGTAATTCAGGTACACATTTCGAGAAGCTATGTTTAGACTATTGATGCATTTGATTAAACATGAAACTATTATACGATTGTCTGAATTTGACTGAAACCTTAGGGTTTAACGGTCTGAAACATGTCAGACAACACAATGTTGAAACATATATACTTGATGTAATATTAGTTTGCATAAACGTATGTGAGGTTAAACAAAACGAAATTAAAACGGTTATTGTTACAGAATGCTAAACCGACGAAATATTCGTATAGGTGACGATCTGTACGAATGATTCTGATAGTTTAACGTTCTGAAATAATGACTTAACAGTAGAAAACAAGAATCAGAAAGCCAAACCATCGACGTGTTCGTTCGAATGACGATTCGAACGAATACGCGCGATGGTGACGCGATCTGATGAAACGATAACGAAAACGAATAACGATACGAAAGATCATAAATTTAAAGAAATATAATATTTCTTATTTTACAATTTTGAAACTCGTCATAAAATAATTTAATTTAACTAATTTATTAAATCGCGAATATTAAATCGCGAAACGATAAACGAAACGCGTAAAAATAACGAATTTCGACAAATAAATTTGCTAAACGATATTTAAAATAATTTTTAGAAATAAATAACTTTCAAATTGATAAAAATAACTCTTTTTATTTAAATTACGATTTACGCGCGTGACAAGTCGGATACGCGACGAAAACGCGAACCGAGCAACCGAAACGAACCCGGATACCCGTTGGAGTATATAAACACCAAATGATTCATTTAATTCATTTTTATACAATCTCTCACTCACAAACTCTCTCAACCCGTCACCACCATCTTCACCCAAGATCTCAACTTCAAAACGCGATATCTCCTTCGTTTGTGGACGAAATTCAGTGATTGTTGCGCCCACGCGTAGCCCCTGACGATCTCTACAAGGAAGTACAACAGATCTACGGTTTTATCCGGTTGAAATCGAGGTATAATCGAAAGAAATAGCTGAAAAATAGGGTTTTCATGTCTTGTTGCTCAACCCACACACCTAGCCGGTTATTTCCACCTCCTTAGAACCTGACATCTGCGAACACCCATTGTACTGGTCACATTGTGGATCTAGTTTCCAACAGCAGCGAGTGGGGGAGGATGATGGTGAACATGGTTCGTGGGCCTCATGGAACCGAACCTGTTAGGCCAGGCTACCAGCCGAACCATTTCAACCTTCAGGTGACCGAACCCTTCCATGACTCACGAACCTAACTGTGGTCGAACCTAGAAGGGACTAGCAAACCCACGCATCTGATGAACGAACCCTTGTGCATGAGAGCCGAGCCTTCTCTGGGCATAAACGAACCTTCTGCCCCAGCTAACCATCCCTAGACGACGAACCTTATGCGAACCCTTGCTTCACGAGCCTATCACCACAGTCCCGAACCTTCAAGCTGCCACGAACTCTCGCACTGGAAACCATGTAGCCGAACCCTTCTTTAGCACTCAGAACTCACGAACCTTGATTTGAGAATTTCTAGGTCGTTGTGGAGGGATGAGACCTGTTGTGTCAATTAGAACAAAAACCATAACATTGATTTGAATTAGCTCATGTAGCCACACAGCATCACAAGCCCACTAGCATTTTACTTGGCCCAAGAAAAACCCAACCGACCCAACAGAATTATTAACCCAGTAGCATAAACACACAAGCCCAATGATGTGGCCCAACTTTAAAACTGCCGGCCCAACAGCAGGTACCTTAGGCCCACCTTATTTCGTTGGCCATACGCATGCTAGGTCCATCTATTACAATCTTCATGTTTCCCTAGGCCCAGAAATTTCCTTCGGCCCATTTCCTATGCTTGGCCCATCAACTAGACGATTTAAACAAATCAGCCGGCTATCCCACTGTACAGCTTACACCCACATATATTATATATGTTTGGCCAATCCTATTGCCTTGGCCCATTTCGCAGAACAAAGCCCACACCATTTTGGTTCAAGAAATGTCATTGGCCCATTTATTTCAAGCCCATTATAAGTGCTTAAGCCCAACCCAACTAAATTCGGCCACATCTTCTATGCGACTAAGTCAAAAATATTGGCCCATGATGATGTAACTTGGCCCAATACCTTTAACCGGCCCAATGTAAACCCCACGGCTCAAATACTTTTAATCGGGCCACACACATAATTTATAAGCCAAAATTTATCATATTAGGGCCCAATAAGTTATCCGGCCAAAAGATGTCAAGTAACCTATAAGATTATAAATAAACGTTGAAAGTGATGAGAACAAAGAACCAACACGTTGGTAAAATAAACATTTTGTATTTGTAAAACGATAACAAGTTTTAGACATGTTACACGAATGTTTAAAGTTTTTCAATAAATGATAACTTGAAACTAATGGGCCGGATGACAAACCAGACTCGCAAGTGTTAGCCAACTTTAGGGCTAACACTAACAATTACACGCGCACTAATCATTACAAACAAATACTCATGAACTACAAACACCGTGAAATCAATACAGGAGCGTGAACATAATATCAAGTGCAAACAAAGAGAGCGTACATTTTTACACTACATAGTCAATCACTTTGGACCTAAGGTGAGTTCATTGTCCCCTTTCAAACTTATTTGTTTTTACTTCGGGACTGAGAAGCATGTTAAACATTTTTATTGAAATGTTACTTAGTGCTTTAATTATAACCATGATTACTTATGATTGAAACTTATACTTTAAGCTTGATGCTTAAAATCAATCGTTGGTTACTTGATACAATTACATTAGACTTAATTCTATTACATGAGATTTGATACAATTACATGAGACTAAATGCTATTACATGAGACATGATACAATTACATGAGACTTGATACAATTACATGAGACTCGATACAATTACATGAGACTTGATACAATTACATGAGACTTGATACAATTACATGAGACTAAATGCTATTACATGAGACTTGACACAAATACATGAGACTAAATGCTATTACATGAGACTTGACACAAATACATGAGACTTGATGCTATTACATGAGACTTGACACAAATACATGAGACTTGATGCTATTATATGAGGCTTGAAACTTTATGTTTGAAAACTATTACTTGCTCATAGGACATCATACATGTATCTAACCATAGTCTACGTAATTGATAAACTTCTGGTATTCCAGAGCTTGTACCTATGGGGTGAGATACATGTAATAACATAAACATAATGATACTCAGCTATTACCTGGTTATAAGGGACATGTAATTGCTAGACTTCTGGATATTCCAGAGCTTTTGTCGGCTTATATGAGGTATGTAAAGGCTAAACATGAAAGTATCGATTCTAAGCTATTACCTGGTTATAAGGGACACGTAATTGCTAGACTTCTGGATATTCCAGAGCTTGTGTCGGCTTATATGAGGTATGTAAAGGCTAAACATAAACGTAACGTTACGGGGCTATTACCTGGTTATAAGAGACATGTAATTGCTAGACTTCTGGATATTCCAGAGCTTTTGTCGGCTTATAAGAGGTATGTAAAGGCTAAACATGGACCTGATGAATGCTAAGCTAATATCTATATAAGAGACATGTAATTGCTAAACTTCTGGTATTCCAGAGCTTTTGTCTGCTTATAGGAGATATGTAATCGCTAAACTATGTGCGTGTGAATCTATGATGATTGATAAACGTGATGATAAACTAACACTTATGAATACAATAAACATGGAAACTTTGAAACAGATAACAAAGGATTTGATGAGGATTGGTAGGTAAAATGCTTAATTATTATTAACAACAGTGTCATATCCGGATTAGTATGTGGTGGGATGGCGTCTGGGCGGGTCGTTGGCTCGACCCAGGGGTATGCCCTATATATAAGCATACCGATTTGGATATTACATGTGGAGTTAATGAGGTTAAGGTTTTACCGAAAGAGGTTTGTTGAAAACTATTTTAAACTTATAAACTTGATGAACTCACCAACCGTTGTGTTGACTTGATCTTTTTACATGCTTTCTCAGGTGAAGAACAGGTTTAAGCTTAAGCTTTTGGATATGCATACTAGGCTGCCCAGATAGAGGACCTAGTAGACTTTTGGAGAAGCACATCTTTGTAGATGATACATATTATTTTGGATATCTTGTACATATACAAGATATAAACATTATTCTTTTGGTTAGGTTTACATAGTTAAATTGCAGAACATTGCTATTGTAATTTAACTTTGTAATCCTATATATCATTTGATTGTGCTTTAAAAATTCTTAAACGTTGATGCTATGTAAACAATCTGATCATCATGATTATCATCCACGATATCACGCCCCGGGAACCTTCCGCCCGACGGGGACTCCGATCCAACCCCGCCGGCTCGGGGTGTGACAATCTAGGTTAGTTACATATCCTTACGGATTTTTTTACTAGGGTCTATGTTTTAATAATTAACTCAACACCTTAACCTTAGGTTACTTCTTTGGTCTTTATACCCGTTCCTCATGTTTGATTCCCATTTAAACTTGACAATCCTTGTTTAGATAATGCCATGATCTAGGAGATTTCTTGTCATAGAAACCCTCATTTAAGTAATTTTAGGAAAACCTTTGTCTTTCAAAACTTTAGATTATTGCACCATAATGAAATCCTATCATCCTCTTTACCTTGCTCATCTTTGTGATTATTCATAGTCCCCCCCCCCCCTATTTGCTACTATGCACGTGAAACCCTAATGTGGTTCCCATGCACACACATGTGAATTCCATGCACACACACGCATACTTGGTTATTTCCCATGCAAACCCATCACCCCAACCCATGTATAACCATTTAACCCGTCTCAATGAACCTAACAACCAAGGCCGAGTGGCTTAGGTTAGACCGAATAGGACTCAAGCCGAATAGGCTTGTTGTGCTGCCATATTGGCCGAATGGGTGAGGTGCGACTGAGAGCCACTCGCCCGAGTGTGTGATACCCTGCGAATGAGGGGTGGGCAAATGAAGATGACTATGTTGTTTCGTGGTTCAGTCGAAGGAGTACCCACGAATGAGGGTCAACCGAATGAGCCTAGTCGAATGAACAAGACCGACCGAAAGGGTTATGGCCGAAGTAGTCTCAGCTGAAGGAAAGGTGGGTCGAATGTCCCGGCTCTGCGAATGAGGTCAGCCTTGGTGAATGGGGAACGGCCGCATGAGGTTTCAGCCGAACCAGGCTCATGCGAATCGAAGGCTTAAGGCCGAATGTGGAGCTTCTTCATCCACAGGCCATTCGGCTGAATGTGGGTCGAAAGGGCTCATACGGAGAGCTGGGTTTTCCCCATTCGGTGGTTCGAGGATCATCAAGATGAAACCCTATTTTCAAATGCTATGCACAAGATGTGATGATCATTATGTTCCCATACTATCCTAAGTGATGTGAGTGTGACTTCCCCTAAGGTTGAGAGAGTGTTGGCCGGTTGCAAAGGAAGGCTCGATCTAGGGTTTTCAAACCCTAAAACCGCAACTTAGACACGATTTTTACCTCGATTTTGATGGATGGAAGCTTAGATCTGTTGTACTTTAGTGATCTACAAGTGATGGTGGTCGTTTAGACACCAAAATCACACGAAAAGGTTGAGAAACAAGCAAGAAATCTTAGAGAGAAGTAGAAATTTTTAGTGAGAGGTTAGAGAGAGAGAGATATGAACGAGAATGGGGTGTTGGTGGCCGGTTGGTGATGATAGATGAGGTTTAATTGCCTCATTAAATGAGGGTTAAATACCCGGGTTCGTTTGGGTTCGTTCGGTTTCGCGTGGTTTCGCGTAAAAGCGCCGGTTTCTCGTCGTTTTCGTAACAAAACGATCCAGTTTGAAAATAAAAGTTATAAAATTATTTTAAGTGGTGATTCCTAATAAATTAACTAAATCTCTTTTGTTTATTTTAAATTTTCAAAAATATTTTATTTATTGTTTAAAAATCGAATCGTACGGTCGTCGCGCGTATTCGTTCGAATCGTCACCCTTACGAACACGACGATAACTATACTTTTCAATATTGTTTTCTAATTATCGGATATCATTCAGAACGTTAAGCCTTCAGATTTATTCGTACAGATCGTCACCTATACGAATAATCCGTCGGTTTAGCATTCACATAACGACATCCGTGTTGTTCTGTTCTGTAAGTCTCACAATACGTTTATACATAATAGAATCCTAACACATAGTCGCATGATGGTTCTGTGATGCCAGATAATTATCTGACTGATGAACCATAGCTTCTGAACTTGCTTTTCTGATCTGATTATGAAATTGCGTTATGGTGATATAAAATGATAATGAGATATGAATGATAACTGTAATGTACCTGATTCACTGTTCACATTACTGTTCAGATCACTGTTCCGGTGACGTTTCCGGCACTGATGTTACAGTCTCCCCTTGTTAGAGAAATTTCATCCCGAAATTTAAGAATTATTATAGGGTACAGCTTCCTCTTCAAACAGTTGCGGATTACCTGAACTTCATATGATCTTCGCGTTCCTAAATAAACTCAGGTCCGCGCTTCGAGTTCCATTGAACCTCAACAATTAGAATACGGCTTCGTCTCAGTTGTTTATCCTCACGATCCATAATCTCTAAAGGTTCTTCAATAAAGTGTAACTAAGCATCAACTTGAATCTCTTCGACTAAATGACGAGTGATTCGTCAGCAAGGCATTTCTTTAAATTCGAGACATGAAACACATCATGCACACCACTGAGTTCATCTGGTAGTCTCAGTCTATACGCCACAGAACCAATACGTTCGATGATTTCGAACGGTCCCGTGTATCGCGGTGCTAACTTGCCTTTCTTTCCAAAGCGGACTACGCCTTTCCATGGAGAAATCTCCAACATGACACAATCTCCCACTTGGAATTCCAACGGCTTTCGTCGTTTATCGGCGTAGCTCTTTTGTCTGCTCCTAGTAGCTCGTAGTCTTCGTTGAATCCAGGCAATCTCATCAATGGTTTTCTGAATAAGCTCTAGCCCAGTTATTCGGTTATCTCCTACTTCAGTTCAACAGATAGGTGATCGACATTTCCGACCCTAAAGAGCCTCGAACGGTGCACATCCTATGCTACTATGATAACTGTTGTTGTAGAAGAATTCAATCAGTGGCAAATGAGAATCCCAGTTCCCACCGAAATCCACACACAGGTTCTTAACATGTCCTCCGGGGTCTGAATTGTATGTTCGCTCCGACCGTCCGTTTGTGGAGGGTAAGCTGTACTCAAATTTAACTGTGTCCCTAGAGATTTCTATAATGATTGCCAGAACCTAGATGTAAATCTGTTATCTCTGTCAATAGTTTCTCGATTAAGATCTGATTTAGTTGTTCGTTTATCTCCTATCTTTATCCAACAGTTCGGTGACCAACATTTCTGGCCTTAATGAGCCTCGAATGACGTGCATTCAAAGCTACCATTATAACTGTTGGGGTAGGAGAATTTGATCATTGATGACCTGAATGGTATCATGATCACTGGAAGTGCGGGGTAGCTTGGCATCGAAATCCATAGCTGTTTGTTCCCACATCCAGAGCGAAATTTCAGATTGTTCCAATAACCCTGACGGTCACTGGTGTTTCGCCTTTGCCTTTGCACACGTAGGACATGGACCGACGTGCTCGACTATATCTATCTTCATTCTCGACCACCAATAAAATTTCTGTGATATCGGTACATTTTATTGGCAACTGGATGTACTGATCATCTGGTTCGTGTGCTCTCTCAGTAATGAGTCTTCTCGCTTTGTCTACCATCGGAATCCACCCATCATTTTGGTAATAGGTATTACATCTGGTTTCAGCTTAAGTTATCTATCTACTCTACAATCTAACACACTCCATAAAGTTCTCATGTGTGATTAATTAAGATCCTTAAGTCACACATGGTGAATTCTTAAGTTATTTGACATAATCTTATACCTATCTGCGAGGTGATGTATATTTACCTTACTCCTACCCAAAATCATGTGACTTATGGAAACCCATTGTAAATGTTGTTTCCAACTGTTACTTATTCTTACCCTAAATTCACAATTGAAAAATTTAACATAGAGTTGCTCTTCTTTTAACAGCTCTAGAATATCCCTGAGATGTTGTTCGCGTTCTGTCTTGCCGCTAGAATGAATCAGTATGTCATGCTTAATGAAAATGACAAATTGATCCAAATACAATTTGCACACTTGGTTCATGAAATCCATGAAAACCATGGGTGCATTCCTCTATCCGAAAAGCATTACCGTAACTTGGAATGCCCATCTTTCATTCGGAATATTTGTCTCTGGCATATCTTCGTCTTGCATTCACAACTGATTTCCCTTGATCTACTTATCTAGTTTAGCCTTGATCTTAGCACAGTTCTAAAAATTCATCCTGTCCTAACATCCTAGAACCGGGGTTCTCTAAATCAAGTGATTCGAGTTCTATGGGTCTAGGTGAAAAATAACAGTTTACATACTAGATTTAGCATTTGAATATCTACGGCTTTCTAGTGTTCTAACTAGATAAGGTTATTTTCCTAACTATAGTAACTAGACTGTAATTAAGAATCACCCTATCTTTATTTATTTACTTAACATTTATTTGACCTAAGGCTTCCTTAGTTTACTATTCCTATTATCTCATTTGCACCGAACCTAATTATAGTTTCCTTGGATTTATCGTCTCTAAAGCCATAACGGAGTATACTTTTCAAATTATCAATTCAATAAGTAATTTAACGTAACAGTATGAATATGGGGTCATCGGACTCCGAATGTTCCCCAGGAGCTGGTAAAGCAAGTAGTTCCTCAGTGACTGTTGGGTCTGCGGGAGGTCTTCGCCTAAGGCAGTCCCTTTTGAAATGTCCAAGCATTCCACATATGTAGCAGTTGTTGTTATGAGAGGAAGTAGAGGTGTTCACTCTTCGCTCCTGTTTCCTAGTTGAAATAGACCGACATTGTTGGATCCAGTGTCCTATTCTCCCACAATTCAGACAGTGTCTACAGGGTTTCTCCTTGTCGTGGTGAAAACCACATCTGGGACAATTAGGAAAGGTACCAACATATTGACGGAGTTTAGAGGTCATTGGTGACCTACACTGCTGTCTCCATTGTCCCGTTTTTCCACAGCACGTACATTGCACACATGCAAATTCAGCTCGATGATGGTAGTGACAAGCTGAATAGAGAGGGGTTTTTCCCTCATAATGAGCACTTACTCCTGTAGTCAAATCTGACCGAATTTGACTGATAGGTATGGCTTCAGTGTAGTCCACAGTTCTCTTTCGCCTTTTTTCAGAACGGCGCTTAGGTTTCTTGCTGGTTTCTCCTTCTTCCGGTTCATTCTGGTCTGCAGATAGTAGTGGGAAGCTCTTAGCAAAATCCTCACTGTTCCTGATCCGGGTGATGATTCCAGGGAGAACTGCCACCAACTGTTCGGTTATCAGGGTTGCGAGCGCAACAGCTGCTGATTCCGTCTCTTGAGAAGGAAGAGGCGGTGATGGTTGTCTTCTTGGTGACATTCTAATCACAACCAATAGAATATTGATTAGTGCAATAATCGAATGCAGAAGACACAATGCAATAAAGTCTTAAGTCTTAGATTCTCTACATGCAGGGTCCCTAGGTTATAGTCTAGGCCAAACCGTTTAAATAAATGACCTATATTTCTCTATAAACATGGCTCTGATACCAAAATATCCCCAAATATCCCTAAATATCCATGATTGTGAAATATCCCGGGTAGAAAATTTAGCGCACAACAATTGCCCCCAATTTTTACAGTTAGTGATTACAGCTGTAAAAATTCAAATTTTGAATGTTAAATTGGACAGTTTTAAGATTTAATGGATGGTTAAGATGAGGATAGCGGTTACTGTTTTGTGTCAGTGTTCTGTGCATATAATGATCTCATATCTCCTCTTTCAAATCACAAAAATCTCTTTGATCATCTCTTCCGGTAAGTTCTCTGCTTGATATCCTCTTGTTTCGGGTAAAAATTAACAAACTTAACTTTTACCAAAATCAAATTAGAAAAATGGGGTATTGTGTTTTAAAAGCAAATATATTGAGTATTCTGAATATATGTTCAGGATATCCTAAATATCCATGGGGATATTTGAATATATCAAACAGAAAAATAGCAATACACACGAGATTTATACGAGGAAAAGCCCTTAATCCCTTAGGATTGCCGACATAAAAACCTCGGGAGGTGACAATTGTCATTCTGCCTAGTTTTATTAATAATCAAATGAATAGATACAAACAAAGAGCTCAATTTGATCGATTCTAAGCTGCCAAACAAGCTTCAGTGAGTTTTGTGTGTGTTTTTCCAATAACCAGTGTCCTATATCGATCAATCACCTCGGTATTTATACAAAGAATCTACAAAAAGACGTTCAATATCATTCACATGGTAGTTCCGATTATTCCGGCACTTTTCCAAACGTGGGAGACTCATTCCAATCCTCCGCATAAATCTTCCTTATATTGCGCATCCAAGTTTGGTTAGTTGATAGTGCTTCCATGATATTAGGGCCAGCCGTAGGACAACCTGTCAATCCCTGAAATCTCGCAATAGATGTTAAGCAATAGAGATAATTGTTAGTGATATGACATATTCTTAAAATATCTCCGATCCCGAAATATCCCTGATCCTGGATCTTGAAATATCGTGAGTGAGAATATTTTGCGCCTAACAATTGCCCCCAATTTTACAGTTGGTTGTTTAAAGCTGTAAAATTAAAAAAAATCTAAAGTTTAAAAATTGAAATTTGAATTTTGAATCGACGGTTTCACGATTAAATGGACGGTTAGATGGGGATAGCGGTTACTGATTTTGTGTCAGAATACTGCGCATATAATGATCACGCGTCTTTTCTTTCTACTCACTTATCTTCTTCAATCATCCCTTCCGGTAAGTTTTCTTCTTCAAATCCTCTGTTTTTCTAAATTTTAATTAAGTAAAAATGTCGCATTCTTCTTCTCCATCCGCGGCTAGCAACTTCTTTGATTAGAATATTCTTCCCTATACTGATCAAAATACATTTACTTTCGATGACGACCATATTGAGGTCATGCAACTCTCCCAAGCATTTCCTGAGGAAACCGTTTTTCGCAGATATGATCCTGCCCTAAAAGCCGATCATAGTTCTACTAAATGGGTTTGTTTTCCTGAATATCCATTTTCTTTAGGTTTATCTTTCCTTTTTCCTACTCTGATTTCTGAGTTTTTTCGAATCACCCGTCTCTGTTATCCTCAACTTATGCCAATGGGTTGGCGGTTGCTCGTTACTCTTCACAAACTGAATCAGAAGTATGGTCTTAAGATTGGTGTTCCTGAAATTTCTTCTACTTATCAGCTTCGTACCCATGGGTACTCCCGTTTTTTTGCTTCAAAAGCGAACTGGTGCCCCTATTTTGGTTCATGGGGTTACCATGAAAGAGGATGAGTGGAGAGACAAGTTTTTCTTTGTTAGAAGGAGTTCTATCCCTGGGGGAATTTCTCTTCCAGTTAGTTGGTTATTGAAGGGTTGGATATTTTTATTTTTTATTATTATTATTTGAGTTTTTACTAACCAATCTCTGTTTATTGTTATGTTTCAACACCGAAGTTTGAGTCACTTGTTGTCGAGAATCAGGATACCGAACAGAGGATACAATCTCTTTTGGTGATCGGGGAAAGAGAGCAAAAGTTTGTAGCATCCTCCAAAGAAGATACCCTGTTTCTTCTTCATCTCACAGTGCTTATTCACAACAATCCCACGCTCAAATGACATCAGGTATTTTTGAAGTTAATTTGATTTTAATTGATTTTAGGTTTTAATGTTTTTGTGTATGATTTTCAGAATCAGCTTTTGATCTTGAAGACCTTACTGATTACTTGACCATCAAGAAAGAAAAGTTTAGTCCTGTTGCCCCCAAGGCGAGGATCATGCATACCCGTTCAACCAAAACTTCAAAGAAACGTAAAGGTGTTGATATCGTCAATGTGGATGACATTCCTGATTTCCCTGCTGTTTATCCTCTACAAAAGGTAAACTCTTTTATTATCTTAGTTCATTTATTCTGGCGTAATCATATCCTCAGAATATCCTTATTTTATAGGCTATCCTTAAAATTTCTGGTGACAAGGAGGCCTATGAAAAGCAAATTGAAGATCTTGAAGATCAAAAGAAGATTGCTTTTGCCAAGGCTGGTCATTGCGAAAAGGAGGCCCTGAAGTTTAAGAAGCTGGCTAAGGATAATGATGTTGCCCACAAGCTAAAGATAAAGGAGATCATTGAGGGCACAAAAAAGGTTGATGTCGCTGCCTTCCTTAAAGCAAAGATCCAAATGGCAGAAAAGTCAACACATGAGGGCTCGGACTTGTGGGACAAAGACCATGCCGACTGGGTTAAGGTTTTGGCTAAGCTGACTGGGGATATGGCAGAGACTTTTGATTCAGCAGCGAAGACGGCGAGCGTAGTGGAGACCAGTAAGGTGGCAGGAGGTGAGGATATTGGAGCCGATGGAGGCGAAGGTGGTGCGGTGATGGGCGATGAAGATAGAATTGATAAGGTCTGAGCCCATTATGCTTGTGGCTCTGTTATGGTGTCATGTAGTTTTTAAACAATATTCTGATGTTTAGTCCTTAGATGGGCAGACAATTTATGGAATTTTAGGTGGAGGGACCATGTGTTTACATGGCGAAGCCTAAAATATCCTTATTTCTTTTGTTTTGACATTTCCAGTATGTTGGGTGGAGGGACCATGTGTTTTCATGGCGAAGCCCAATATACTGATCTTAGTACAGTTAATCTTTTTACTTAGTACTTGACATCCTATTATGTTATTTCTTGTGCGGTTGGAATATTCTAGAAATATTCTCAACGTATATTAGATTTCCAACTTATTAGATAATTATATCGTTATGGATTTGTTATATGAAGTATTCATGTTTAATAAACATTCTTATTATTTCCCCAGATGTTCTTCAGAATATTATTGTTAACTGGAAATAAATAATTAGGAGGAGTTTCGGCTGTTAGTATGCTGATTAAGGATATCCCTGTATAGTTTTGATTTTTCAAAAACATTTGTGCAATGCCTTATTTCAGGATCGGATATTTCCAAAAGGTAATCGTATGATTAGAAATAAAGATGTTTAATAAGTTAAGAAATAAATACCAATTCCTTGAAAGGGAAGACTTATTTTCGAAGCTTTTCTTATCCTTGTCAGGATAATGTGTAAATTACATACCTTTGTATCCTTGGACATAATAGGAATATACAGGTATGATATCCTGAAATAGTCTTGGGAGTTGATTTTGTCTCTTCAATATCCCTAGGTGTGTTTCGAGTAGAAGTTATATCCTTAAGTATTCTTGAGAGTTAGTTCCTGCACATATTCAAGAAACAAGAAAAATTGGGACAAGCCCAATATTCTGGCGACTAAGGCCGGTTAGACCGGCGACTGAGGCTGAAAATACTGGCGACAAGGCGGAAAGATACTGGCGACTAAGGCCAGAATGCTGGCGACTATGGCCAGAATACTGGCGACTAGGCCGATTATACTGGCGACTGAGGCCGAAAATACTGGCGACAAGGCCGAAAGATACTCGCGACTAAGGCCGGAATGCTGGCGACTAGGCCGGAATTCGGTGGATCCCTGGTTATAGTCTTTGAAAATGAAATTGTCAGCCACTCATGCGTGTACTGGTCCCAAAATCTCCAACTATACCGGGATATTACGGAGGATCCATAATTATAGCCCTCGATAATGAAATTGTCAGCCACTCATACGTGTACTGGTCCCATTATCTTCGATTATAGCAGGATATACCTGCACTAGTTGCGAGGGTATGAACCCTAAGTCTTTATGAGAGACAAAGGTCACTTGAGTTTTGATTTCAGGTCAAAACTTTGCAGCTAGACATAAAGTCAGTGCGTGGTCTTCAACAAGTTTTGATTTCAGGTCAAAACTTGGGCTGAGACATTTAGCCTCGTATCTTCTCCAGCTATTCCTGCAAAAAGATAAAATATTTTTGCAAAGGTAGGCATTAGGGATCCCTAAGCCTCTCCAATGCTTGAGTTAATATCAGGATATAAATGTAGGGATATTTAAAGAATATAAGCATATAATCATGAGTATAAAGATAACTGTCAAATAAAATAGATTTTAAGATGAATGGCATTCCATGCCCTTGGGAGAGGTCCACCGTTCATAGTTACTAATCTATATGCCCACTTTCCAGCTTCAGAGTCGATTTTATACGGTCCTTCCCATTTTGGGGCAAGCTTACCATCTGTTGGGTTAGTAGTATTCTGGAATGCTTTTCTTAAAACCAAATCTCCTACTTGGAATATTCTTATCCTTATATTCTTATTGTAGGATTTAGCTATCTTTTGCTGATAGGCAGCCATTCTAATCTTTGCAATATCCCTAGATTCGTCAATAGTGTCTACATCCTGAGATATTACTTCGTTATTAGTTTCTATAGTTTGTAGGCTTCTTCTTGCAGTAGGGATAATCATTTCAGTTGGGAGTACAGCTTCGGAACCAAATACTAATGGGGTTTGACCAGTCGCATTTTTTGTAGTTGTTCTATCTGCCCATAGGACAAATGAAAGTTCTTCAGCCCATTTTCCTTTCTTAGATCCCAACTTCTTTTTGAGATTGTTTATGATTATCTTATTGCTTGATTCTGCTTGGCCATTAGCCTGAGGATGTACTGGTGTGGAAGTAATCATTTTTATGCTCCATGCTTCACAAAAGTTGGTAGTTCTTTTGCCAATGAATTGAGATCCATTGTCGCAAGTAATCTCAGCAGGTATCCCGAATCTTGTCAGGATATTTCTTTTTATGAAGGATATTACTTCCTTTTCTCTAACCTGTACAAAGGCTTCAGCTTCAATCCATTTTGAAAAGTAATCAGTCATGGCAAGCATGAATACTTTTCCTTCTGGTGCTTTTGGTAGATCTATTCCCCATTTCATGAATGGCCATGATGAGACTATTAGATATAAAGGTTCAGCTGGTTGGTGAAGGATATTTTTGTGTCTTTGACAAGCATCACATCTTTTGGAATAGGACATTGCATCTTTCCTCATAGTAGGACAGAAATATCCTGTTCTAAGGATTTTCGAAAGCAATGCTCTGCCCCTAGTGTGATTTCCACAATCTCCTTCGTGGATATCCCTAACAAATATGTATCTGGATATCCTGGTTTTAAAGGCTCTATGGTTTGTTTCTCCATTGGGTATTTTTCCTGTTTGGAGATGCTCCTTAATAGGTGTAATCCAGAATATCTCATGTACATCAATAGTTTTTGGTTTAATGATCTGATTTGAACTTTCTATATCTATAGCTAGATTCAGGATATGTAGGATAGGGATATTGATATCATCACAACTTTTTAAAGATGATGCGAGGTTTGCTAATGCATCTGCTTCATCATTCTCTTCTCTAGGTACTCGTGTGATATCAGAAGTGTAGAAATATCCACTATATCCTTAACTATCTCTAGGTATTTTGCTAATTTGTCTACTTTAACCATATAGGAACCATTAAATTGGTTTGCTATTAGTAAGGAATCAACAAATACATGGAGATTTCTTATGTTCATATCCTTAGCTAATTGGAGTCCAGCTATCAAAGCTTCATATTCAGCTTCATTATTAGTTGCTTGGAACTCACAACTGATCGATTGGGGTATTATGTCCCCTTGTGGCGATTTTAGTATTATCCCTAGACCTGTCCCTCTTACATTCGAAGCTCCATCAGTGTGCAGAGTCCATTCACCGGTATCCTCATCCAGGAGTTTAACTTCTGAATCTGCTTCTAGTTGAATATCACTACTAAAATCTGCCACAAAGTCTGCTAGTGCTTGAGACTTAATTGATGTTCTTGGTTCATAAATTAAATCATAAGTGCTAAGTTTTATTGACCGCTTAGCCATTCTTCCTGATAGCTCAGGTTTTCTCAACACATATTTAATTGGGTAGTTTGTTTTAATATGTATTCGATATGTGTCAAAGTAGTGCCTAAGTTTTGGTGATGCCATAATCAAAGCTAGTATTAACTTTTCTAGGGGGGAATACCTAGTTTCAGCATCTAATAGGCTTTTAGTTACATAGTATCCCGGATATTGTGATCCCTGATAATCTTTAACTAATACGGCACTTACGGTGGTTCGGGATACTGCTAAGTACAGTGATAGTGGTTCACCATCCTCTGGTTTCATGAGTAAAGGTGCTGAGGATAAGTATTCTTTCAACTCCTGTAGTGCTTTCTCGTGCTCTTCATCCCATTGAAACTTCTTGTTCTTTTAAAGGATATCATAGAATCCTTTGAATTTTTCAGAATATCTTGAGATGAACCTGTTAAGCGCTGCTATCCTTCCTGTCAATCTCTGTACTTCTTTCACATTTGTTGGGGATTTAAGGTTCAGGATTGCTTGGATCTATTCTGGGCTGGCCTCTATTCCTCTTTTAGTGACCATATATCCCAAGAATTTTCCCGATCTTACTCCAAAATGACACTTAGAAGGGTTAAGTTTCATATTGTATCGATCCAGGATATCGAATGATTCTTCGAGATCCCGAAGATGATTTTTGGTAATCTTAGATTTGACTACCATATCATCAATGTACACCTCCATAGTGTCCCCCAGCTTATCCTTAAACATCATATTGACAAACCTTTGATAAGTAGCTCCCGCGTTCTTCAAGCCAAACGGCATTGCAGTTGTAACATCTATGCCGGAATCGTTACCGGAACAGTAAACTGTACAGTAACTTGTACAGTAACCCAGATACAATTGAGGAGAAATACTTAGAAGCTATTAACATTTGATAGAAAACATAAACTATTACACGATGTTTCTGAAATCCTGATTTAAACTTCTCGGGTTAAACAGTCAGAAACACATCAGACAATCATGAACAGATGCAAACATGCTTGATTTTGTGTTATTAGGTTTAAACGTATGTGAAGATAAACAGAAAAAAACCATAACAGTTGTTACAGAATGCTAAACCGACGAACTGTTCGTATAGGTGACGATCTGTACGAATAGATCTGAAAGTTTAAAGTTCTGAAACGATGACTGAAAAGTAGAAAACAAAAATCAGAAAGTGAAACGTACGATCGTGTTCTTACAGTTAGCGCTCTGTACGAAGACGCGCGTAAGTGACGTTTTCTGACGAAACGGAAACGAAAACGAAAACGATTTGAACGGAAAATATATTTAAGGAAATATAATATTTCCTGTTTTACAATTTTGAAACTCAGCATAAATAAATAAAAACAAAACTACTTTAAATTAAGGCGCATAAAGCAAAATACGCGAACAAATAACGAAAAGCATAAAATAATGAATTTTGATAGATAATTCAAGAAATAATATTTCAACTAATTATAAGAAATAAACAAATTCCAAACATTTCAAAATAAGTCTTCTATTTAAGTTACGTAATTACGCGCGTTACGATCCGGAAACGCGACGAAAACACGAACCGAGCAACCGAAACGAACCCGAATACCCTCGGGGTATTTAAAGCCTAAAATGAGGCTTTCTACTCATTTCACACAAACCCTCTCTCTAACCTCAAATCCGTTTTCCTCTCTCTAGAATAATCGTTCTTCAAATCGCAATAACTCGCTCATTTCTTGACGGATTTGGACGTTCTTGGTGTCCACGCGAAGCTCTGGTCATCCTCTACACGGAAGTACAACCGATCTACGAAGTGTTCCAGTCGAATTCGAGGTATGAACCATAGAATAAACTGAAAAATAGGGTTTTCTAAACCCAATGTCGATCACCACTTTAAAAATCCGGTTAACCCACCTTTCAACCATGAACGCACGACCCATTGAGACCATCTAGAACACCATGACTATCGGAAGGTCATTTCTTCATAACAAGAAGCTTGGAGATCGGCCGATGAACAAGGTTTGCGTGGCTCCACTGGCCGAACCTGTTAACAAGCGAGTATTGGCCTAACCTTTAAGCCTAGGCGAACCAGTCTTGAGCCACGAACCCTAGCGAACCATAGGGATAAACGAACCATCTTTGTTCTCGCGAACCTATGTCCTCAGACGAACCATAAGGTTCGTTGTTAAACTTAGCAATGGCCGAACCCTGTGAATGTTGGCTACGAACCCTCCCAAGTCACGAAACCAGGCGAACCTTACATGCTCAACCAGCCGACCTTCAGTTGAACTCACTAGGTTCGCTGGTCTGTGCCATGTTAACCAACAAGACGACCCAACTATTTCGAACCCACCATCCTTGGCGAACCTCATGCATCTTTCGACCGAACCCATGTGGCCTGTCATACCTTAATCATGAACCTTGATGTCTCATGGCCTAGCCGAACCCTACTTCTGTACGGCGAACCTGTGGACTGCATGTAGGGAGACGAACCTATGGACAACAACCACTAGCCAGACCTGGTGATCATGGATAACAAACAAGACTTCGTTACTCAAAGTAGTGAAATTGGGCCGGATAACAAACAAGACTCGCGAGGGTTAGCTAACTTTAGGGCTAACACTAACCCTTACGCGCACAATGAATCCTTACAAACTCATACTTATAAGCTACAACACCATGAAATCGATACAGGAACTTGAAAACGACCACAAACACTACAACGAGCGCGTGCATTCTAGCCTAAGCTAAGTCAACCACTTTAAACACAGGTGAGTTCATTTGTCCCTTTTCAAACTTATTTGTTTTACTTCGGGACTGAGAGGCATGTTAAACATTTTCATAAACCATTGAAATGTTATTTAATGCTTTAAACACAAACATGATACTTATGTTGAAGCTTATGCTTGGAACCTTTTATACTTTGAGAAACGATGGACTTGAAACTTATACTTTAGACTTGTGGCTTGAAATCATATGATGGATGCTTATGAGACTTGAATGCATGATATTGAAATGCTTGGGTGGGAAAACAAAGACCAAGGCTATAGTGTGAATAGCAAATGCTATTTACTTTATATTTATTTACATTATACAAACACTTTGTGATCAAACTGGAAACTAGTATACTTGAGAAGCTGTAGACTTGATACTTATACTTTAAACGAGAAGTTTAAACTAAATACTTGAGGCTTACAATATAGATTTGAAGCCTAAACCTTATGATAAAAGCTTATGATATAAACTTAATACTTAAACTTTGAGCTAACTACTTATGTTATAAGCTATGTGCTTAAACTATGCGATTGACGTTAAACTTATAAACTCTATGTTTAACTATACACAAAATCTTAAGGTTTTGGAAATACTTAAACTAAACACTAATGCTTTATACAATTATTTCAGAAAGTTAATGTTCTACACTTTTAATAAAGTATTAAATTAGTTCACACTTACAATGAGTTGTTTAAAATTAACTTGAAACATATATGCTTAGAAATACTTATACACATGACATGCTTGAAATACTTGGATGCTTATTACACTTCAGATACTTGAAAACACGTGAATACTTGTTACACTTGAGATACTTGAAAACACGTGAATACTTGTTATACTTAGAATACTTGAAACACGTGAATGCTTGATACATTTGGGGATACTTGAATACTTGAATGCATGATATACTTGGGATACATGAACACTTGGAATGCTTGATACATTTGGATGCTTGAACACTTGAATGTTTGAAACATGAGATGCTTAAACAAAAGACTGATTGACCGCCGCGTGTTGACCTATGTGTCAACCCCTACTAGTCATCCATGAAACAATGTGAATGCTTTAGACTTGTACGCATAAACTTTTGGACATTGTAAGACAGACTGTTGGCCGCCGCGTGTTGATCTGTGTGTCAACCCCTACTAGTCATCAGTGTTCTTCTTTGTCAGAGTCATGTAAGACAGATTGATTGGCCGCCGCGTGTTGACCTGTGTGTCAACCCCTACTAGTCATTCAGTGTTCTTCTTGATTCATCCATGGTGATGACAAGTGACTAGAATGATTGAGTTCTTTTAGTTGACTTTGTGTTAACTTGAAGGTTTCTCTATCAAAACATGTCACGAGTCATAAATAGGATCATTATGGATGGATGCTGAACTCCTTAGGGTTTTCAGCTGTCCATAATGGTGCCTATTAAACTTGATACTTATTCGTTGTGGAATCAATAGTGTGGAGTTAAACATTTAATTATCATTAATAACAATATGTTAAGCAGCCCGGTATGTGGTGGGACGGTGGCTGGGGCTTGTCCCCTACATATTCCCTATATATAAGCATACTTGGTTGTATAGCATAGGTGGTTGTTAGTGAGGTTAAGGTTGTCATTTCGGGGGAAACAAAGTAAACATTGGCAGGGAAAGAAACGTTAAGAATCATATGTCATGAGATCAGAGTAGTGGGGATGAAATGCTTAATTATCATTAACAACAATATGTTAAGCAGCCCGGTATGTGGTGGGACGGTGGCTGGGGCTTGTCCCCTACATATGCCCTATATATAAGCATACTTGGTTGAATAGCATAGGTGGTTGTTAGTGAGGTTAAGGTTGCCATTCAGAGAATCAAGGTAAACAATTACAGGGTAATCTAATTCAAAGAATCAAACATTTGGAATCAAACATTTTGGGAAACAAACAGGTAGGATGAGACGCTTAATTATCATCAGGAACAATATATCATGTGGTTTGGTATGTGGTGGGACGGTGGCTGGGGCTTGTCCCTTACATATGCCCTATATATAAGCATACTGAATCAGATGGTATAGGTGGTTAATGGTGAGGTTAAGGTTGTCATTCAAAGGATTTTACAAACGATTTTTACATAAAAACTACATGAACTCACCAACCATTGTGTTGACTTTGTTTTTGTGACAACACGCGAATCAGGTTTATATTAAAACTTTAAATTACGATGCATTTAATTAATATGTTTAGATAAACACACTTCTTAGAAACATTAAGTAGAGAAATTAAGTCATTAGTTGAGAACAATAGAACGCCCATGCCATAAAAATTTGGAAACAATAATTCTTCTATGAAACATAATATATCCTTGTGACACAACGAGTGAAAATAAAGCGAAACAATGATTTCACATATTCATATATGTATATATTTTTAAGCATGTTTGAAAATATGATAATTATAATATCTAATGCTAAAATTAATTCTAATAAATAATTATCATATTAAAAGTTATATGGATGTCACGACATACACACATAGTAATACATATGCTCACATTTTGTTTATACATACATACATGCGTAGGGGTATTAATTTCAAGACTCAACAAATGAAAACCTAATATATGTTTACTCATTCATACATATATACACGGTTACATACATACCCATTTATATATATATATATATACATGCATGCAATGCCTACATCAAAACACACACACATAATACCCATACATGCATAGGTTATTTAAATAAATAAAACACAACTCTTTATATATCTACACATAACATCATGACATATATATATATTATTGTCTTTACATGCATGGGTATATCATGACTCACACACCTACATATATTCGATATATATATACATATATATATATATATACACGGTCACATATATATATATACATATATACATACGTTAGACACACACACACAACATTCAAAAACCTTAAAATCTAAATAATTCTTTTCTCTTAACACACCTCCTATCACCACCAATAGAATTAACTCTATGTCTCTTACACATACATCACCATCATAAGATTTATATCTATATAGATATATACACAAAGCACATATACACGACCAAATACTTGCATGTGCACAAGAAAACAAAATGCCACACTAACCTATTTCATCACCTCATTTTCAACCAATCCATTCCTTTCCTCCCTTCCCCACACACATCAACCACTTACCCCTCTTCTTTTTCTTACACACCACCGCCCAACCCCTCTCTCCTCTTCCCCTTTATTCGGCCAAACACACCCACCTACCATCACTTCTCATTTTGATCTTCTCAACTCAAGAAAAACACTCTCATATCTCCCCCTCTCAAGCTTCGACGAGTTCCAGCCCTTCTTCCCCAAGAGATCGACGGTTTTGAGGTCTCAACACAAGAGCATCTCAAGTTCAAGGGTTCGTTCGACACAAAGGTCCTAATCATCCTAAGAACCATCTCGAATCGTGGTTCACAAGTTCCCAACACAAGGGTAAGGCTATACCTCTCTAAGGATTAATATATATATGCATGCATGTATGTAAAAATGAAAAACTACAACCTTAAAATGCTTATATGTATGTCTCGAAAATTTGATCAGGTCTAGATATGATATTATTGTTGGAAATATTTTATAAAAGATTGGGTTTTGATGATAGGAATGTTATATTGTTAATTTTGCCCCAAAAACCCAATTTCTAAGGCTTATAAGTACTTAAAATATCAAAAATTATGTTAACAGTTTTCTGGACAGAATGTATAACTAAAATGGACTCATAATTATGTTGGAATAACACTCAAAAAGTTTGAGTATTTATTGTTATGTCTAGAATAAGTTATGGATTTATTAAAATTCCTATAAATCTTGATAAAATCATCAAAAATAGCTCCTGAGTGATAAAAATCCGAAGTATAATTTATTTCGGTATGAATATAGTAAAAGGCCTGGGAAAAATATTGGAACTAAAAATTTATAGTTTAAACTAATTATTTGCCATTTAAAATGTTTGCAAAGGCTAAAAATACGAATTAAATTTTTTACTGTTCAAAATATGAAGTAAATATTTTTCCCAGTATTCTAATAATACTGGGAGGTCTCAGTAAAAATATGGTAATTTTTAGTGACTGTTAAGTATTTATTTGTTATTTAATATAATAAATAGTGCAAAAATCATTTTACATAGTAAATGACCTCCTAAATTTATAAAAGTGCTACAGTAACCTTAGAACATGAGTTGTTCACTGTATAAAAAGTTTTGTAATTTTTACATATCGGGAAATATTTATTATAGTATTAATGGGATTTAAAATGATTAAAACTGTTTAAAATAGTAAACGAGCTTTAAAAATTCTGAAATTTTTACAGGAGTTAAATAACATCAGTATGAGACTATATAAATATTTTCGGAATTTTTAGTGATCAGAATCATTATCTGGGAGTTTTTGAGGATTTTAAAAACAAATTTTGATACAAGAGGTTAATATAAAAACAATAGGGAATGAGTAAATAAAATTTTACCCAGACCCTTTACTGATAATAAGCAATGAGGAAAAACATATAAATATGTAAACCTATATCCATGTGTAATTATTAAACCCGAAAGGTTTTGAATACTTAAAAATATGGTTAAATGAGAAACAATATCACATCAATGTTTATGGCATGAATATTTACTAAAATCTAAACATACATTAGGCAAGTGAACCAATCAAGATTTACCATCAATCCCTTCATTCGACAGATAACCAAACATCAGTAACAGGTGAGTTCATGTGATCCCTTTTCTTTTACTGTTTGGGATACTGAAAGCATGCTCCATAAATTGTTTATAAAATTTTATTTATGTGATAATGAACGTCCGTTTCAATAAAATTGCTTCCCCTAGACATTAAACTTAATTTACAACCATTAACTCATAAGTAGAGCCGGTGAGTATATGGGTAGTACTACTTGGGGAATCCCCCACGCACAGTGGCCCGAAAGGGTGGCCTTGTAAAAGTAAGGTTGAAACCCCACTGAGGTTATTGTCAACCGTTGTGGCATATACTCTTATGATACATAAATGACCGAGAGCAGGAACGGGTCTCGGAATTGGGAAGTATATTTGGTTTGACCATGTTGTGGGCTAACAGTGTATGAGGCAAACGCCCGAGCATGGAACAGGGTTGGTTGTATTGTTATTGAATTATCACATGTTATATTATTACTAATTGTGTCATATTATTAAACTCATGTTCTCACCAACTATTTAGTTGACGTATTTTAGCATGTCTTTCAGGTTGAATTGGTAAGAGTAGGAGAACCGGATGAGCTCCTAGAGGAATAGTGATGGCTTTAGAATGGAGTTGACTTAAAAACAATTTTATGATTATTGAATTATGTTTTATTGGGCCATGCGTGGCAAATTTAGACAATTTGTGGTGTGTTTGATACTTTATTTGCTTTAGTTTGCTTTGGGCTATGAATTATTTAAACTATGCTTCCGCAAAGTTAGTTAAATGATTTGAAATCAATCGTCATGCCTTTATCCCCTCGGGTTGGGGTGTGACAGTTTTATTACGTGCTTTCTCAGGTGACGCATAGGACTAAGCTAAGATTCAGGATTGCATACTAGGATGACCAGACATAGATCCTAGTTGACTTTTGAAGAAGCACATCTGCTGAGATTAATACGAATCTCTTTTGATATCTTGTACATATTCAAGATAGATATATTTGATCCACTTTGGATAGGTTTACTTAGTTAAATTACTAAACCTTGACTTTGTAATCCTACTTTATATTTTGTTGTGCTTAATTATTCTTAACATTGATGCTATGTAAACAATCTGATCATCACGATTATTATTCATGATATCGCGCTCCGAGAACCTTCCGCCCGACGGGGACTTCGATCCTACCCGGCAGGCTCGGGGTGTGACAGCGATATAGCAATATATCCCTGTTGGCGTCATGAAAGCAGTATCTTCTTGGTCCAAAGGCTCCATTTGGATTTGCTGGAATCCCGCCGATGCATCCATGAAAGTTAACATTTCATGGCCTACTGTAGCATCTACCATTGAGTATGTGTGTGGTAATGGAAAGGGGTCTTTAGGACAAGCTTTGTTTAGATCTGTGTAATCTACACAAACTCTCCACTTTCCATTCTTCTTTTGAACCACAACTACATTAGCCAGCCACCTTGGAAATTTTACTTCTCTAATCATCTTAGCTTTGAGAAGTTTTTCCACTTCTTCTTGGATGATTCCATTCCTTTTGGGAGCAAATTTTCTTCTTTTTTGGTGGATGGGCTTGTAGCTTCTATCTATTCCTAGCTTATATGTGATTACATCTGAGGATATCGCTGTCGTATCCTCATGCTTCCAAGCAAAGGTAGAAATTCTTGATTTCAGGAAAGAAATCAGTTTCTCCTCAATATCCTTGGGAATATCAATTCCTATGAGAACTTTATTTTCGGGATCCTCGGGATTAAGTATTACTTCTTTTACTTCTTTTTCCCGGGATTCCTGATTATTCCCAAGGTTATTCTTTGATTGCTATGTCGATGGTGGTTTCGTTGTTGCTTTCATCAAAGATGAATATCACTCCTTAGCTTCCTGCTGATCGCTATTAATCTTCACAACTCCCCATGGTGTAGGTAGTTTGACGCATTGATGATATGTCTAGCGAACTGCCTTCATATCGTGTATACATGGTCTACCTAATATGATATTATAACAAGATAATGAATCTATAATACAAAAACGTTGCATAGAGTTTACCCCCTCGATATACACTGGTAACTTAATTTCTCCAATGGTAGCCTTAGCTTCTCCGCTGAATCCAACCAGAACCAAAGACTTAGTAGTTATTTCGGATTCAGGGATATTCATTCTCTTGAGTGTCTCTAACTGGATAATGTTTACTGAACTTCCTCCATCGATGAGTATCCTGCGCACATAGTGGTTAGCAACATATAAAGTAATTACTAACCCATCGTGATGAGGATCTATGATGTTTTCTCGATCCTATTCTTCGAAGGATATAACAGTATCCTTGATTATTGTTGAAGTCTTTGTGGGTCTTTCTCCATTCTCCATCTTAGCCTCTTTAGCATGTCTTCTGGCTGCAGAATAAGAAGTACCTCATATGTCAGATCCACCAGAGATAAAGTTTATTACCTTGTCATCCTTTGGTGGGGATGCAGCTCTTTTTGGGAATATGTCAGGATCCTGTCTCCTTACTTTCTTTTTACCAAGCAGTTCCTTGAGATGGCCTTTGCTAAGTAAGTAACTTATTTCTTTCCTCAAGGCAATGCAATCTTCGGTCATATGTCCAAAATCTTCATGGAATGCACACCATTTGGATTTATCTTTCGGAGCAACCTTTTGTCCTTAGGAGGCCATCTAGCCTTTTCACCTAAATCCTGTATGGCACACATTAGTTCAGGGATATCTACAGAAAAACAGTAATCAGATATCCTGGGATAGCCTTCATCATCCTCGTCTTCATCCACAGAATTGATCTTGTGGTTGTCAGACTTGTAGTATGGCTTGGGTTTGAATGACTTGTTAGTGGGTGAATCGAACTTCCTTTTGCCTTGGTCGTTAGGAGGAGTTGTAGTAATCATCTTCTGGATCTCTTTATCATCTTCCAACCTTATGAACCTCAATGCTCGATTCCGGACCTCGTCCATGCTCCTACAAGGATTCATAACCAAATCATCATAAAAATGTGAGTTTTTCTGTAATCCCATCTTGGAAGCTTGAACGGCCGTAGTGATATCAAGATTAGGGATATCCAAGGATTCTCTGCCAAACTTGTTCACATAACTCCTTAGAGTCTCATCCGATCCCTGTGTTATCCTGTAGAGATCACTAGTTAATCTTTCAAATGTCCTGCTACATGAAAATTGATTATTAAATAAGTTAATCAAATGAGCAAAAGAAGTAATCGAGTAAGAAGGAACATTGAGTAGCCATTTTAAGGCTACTCCTGTCAAAGTTGAGTCGAATCCTTTGCATAAGCAAGCTTCTTTCAGGTGTGGGGCAATAGGATTTGTCTCCATTCTTTCCCTATATTGGGCTACATGCTCTTCGGGATCCGTGGTCCCACCATACAACTTCATGGTGGGAGTTTGGAATCTCTTTGGGATTTCAGCATCACATATCGGTGGAGCGAATCTGGATATCCTGTGGGTGATTGTTGGTACTTTCGGGATAGGCTTGACTATTCCTGGTACACTTGAGATCATATCCCAAAGTTTCTGGATTTCCTTGGCCACTTCAGGAGATATTCATGTTTCCTGTGATGAACCAAGGTTAGTAGTGTCTAATGGAGAATAACTATAAGTGTTACCAGTAAATGGTGTAGGGAGTGATGTTCTAGGGATAATGAAATTATCCCGGGATATTCCCAGATCTTGGGATAATGAAGAAGTTCCGATACTGGTTCGCATAGGGATAAAGTCTCTAGAATGGTTTCCGGTTATCCCTGATGTCCCAAAATCAAGGACCCTTGGGACTATTGGAGTGGTGGCTTCCGCCTGTTTGTTCTTTACATCCTTCAAGTTCTCCATTTCCCTGAGAAGTCTTTGGTTCATTCGTTGTTGATCCATCATTTGTTGTTGTACCTGTTGAAACATATCCAAAATATCGTTATTAGAGATAAGTACGGGAGTAGAAGTGGTCATCTTCGTTGATGGAGTACTCTCAGCAACAAATGCGATCTTTTTCCTAGAATTGTCAGGTTTCTTGGTGAAAACAGGAATCTACGGAGGTACATTAGTAGTAGCAGAAATAGTAGAAGAAGTGGATCACAGTTGTGAAGCCATTTTTCGATATATTCCTTATGAAAACGCCTTTAAACAAGGTTTTAATTATAAAAAACACAAGTTTGCCCCACGATGGGCGCCAAATTGTTTTGGGTAAAAATTAACAAACTTAACTTTTAGCAAAACCGAATTAGAAAAATGGGGTATTGTTTTTTAAAAGCAAATATATTGAGTATTCTGAATATATTTTCAGGATATCCCTAAATATCCCTGGGAATATTTGAATATATCAAACAGAAAAATAGCAATACACACGAGATTTATACGAGGAAAAGCCCTTAATCCCTTAGGATTTCCGGCATAAAAACCTCGGGAGGTGACAATTGTCACTCTGCCTAGTATTATTAATAATCAAACGAATAGATACAAACCAAGAGCTCAAGTTGATCAATCTTACGCTGCCAAACAAGCTTCGGTGAGTTTTGTGTGTGTTTTTCCAATACCCAGTGTCCTATATCGATCAATCACCTTGGTATTTATACAAAGAATCTACAAAAAACGTTCAATATCATTCACTTGATAGTTCTGATTATTCCGACACTTTCCAAACGTGGGAGACTCATTCCAATCCTCCACATAAATCTTCCTTAGATTGCGCATCCAAGTTTGGTTAGTTGATAGTGCTTCCATGATATTAGGGTCAGCCGTAGGACAACCTGTCAATCCCTGAAATCTCGCAATAGATGTTAAGCAATAGAGATAATTGTTAGTGATATGACATATTCTTAAAATATCTCCGATCCCGAAATATCCCTGATCCTGGATCCTGAAATATCCTGAGTGAGAATATTTTGCGCGTAACACATCTGTTTTTTCTTCTGCTTGATATCCTCTGTTTTTTCTTCTTTTATTTTAGTGAAAATGTCGAATTCTTAGACTTCATCAAACTCCAATGATTTCTTTGACCTGAATATTTTACCGTATACTGAGCAGAATGTATATATTCGAAGATGATCACATCGATTCCATGCAACTGTCTCAAGCTTTTCCTGAAGAAACCATATTTCGTCGTTTGATCCCACTCTCAAAGCTGATCACATCTCTACCTCGTGGGTTTGTTTTTCTGAATACCCATTTTCTTTAGGTTTATCTTTTCCTTTTCCTCCTTTGATCTCTGAGTTCTTTCGCATCACTAGTCTCTGTTATCCCCAATTGATGCCAATGGGTTAGCGTTTACTTATCACTCTTCATAGATTAAACCAAAAATATGGTTTAAGGATCAGGGTTCCTAAGGTTTCTTATGTTTATCAACTTCGTACCCATGGCTATTCCTGTTTCCTACTCCAAAGGAGAAGTGGTGCTCCTTTTTTCTAGAATTTGCTTTCGATATTGAAGATCTTAGTGGTTTTTTAACCATTAAGAAGGAAAAAACTAGCCCTGTTGCTCCCAAGGAGAGGATCATCACACCTGCTCAACCAAGGCCTCCAAGAAACGCAAGGGTCCTGATGTGATCAATGTGGATGATATCCCTGATTTCCCTGCTGCTGAACTTCTTCAGAAGGTTATTTCTAAGGTTTTCATTTCTTTTGTTTTAATTATATCCTGAAATATTCCTATTTTGCAGGCTATCCTTACGATTGCTGGTGACAAGGAAGCCTTTGAGAAAAAAATTGAGGATCTTGAGGACCAGAAGAAGATTGATGTTGCCAAAGCTGGCCATTATGAAAAAGAGGCCAAAAAGCTGAAGAAGCTGGTCAAGGATAACAACGTTGCCCATAATCTGAAGATTAAAGAGATTATTGAAGGCACTAAGAAGTCTGCCGCCATAGCTATCCTCAAGGCAAAGATCCAGATGGCGGAGAAATCAAAGCAGGAGGGATTGGACCTATGGAAATAGGATCTCACTAACTGGGTCAAGATCCTTGCCAACTTGACTGGATATATGGCAGAAGCTTCTGATGCAGCGGCGAAGAGGGCCAGTGTGGTGGAGACTAGCAAGGCAGCGGAGGGTGAGGATAAAGGTGCTGGTGCAGGTGGTGCGGTGATGGGCGATGAAGATAGAGTTGACAAGGTCTGAGCCCATCTTGTTTGTAGTTCTTTTTATGATATTCTGTCTTTAAACAATGTTTATGGTGAAAGTCCCAGTATGGGCAGACAAGTTTTAGTTAATTTTAGGATATTTTAGGTGGAGGGACCATGGTTTTCATGGCGAAGCCTAAAATATCCTTAGTACTTCAACTACATCTCAGTATATGGAGTGGAGGGACCATGTGTTTTCATGGCGAAACCCAATATACTGAGTTTAGATGTATAATAGTTAATCTTTTGCTTTATGATTATCTTGTGTTAATATGTTTTTAATTTTGGAAGATACTTTGGAGATATTTAGGGATAACTCTTGTTTTGTTGTGGATGTGTGTATCTTGCTTTATATTCCAATATATGTTTGAGGTATTTCAAGAATATTTTAAGGATAAAATGTTATATTATTTTTAATATCTTGAGCAGCTAATACTGTGCATTCTAGTATGTTTTAAATATAGAGGTCATAAAATTTTGATTATTTCAATCAGAATAATGTTCGTCAGTGATTTGTAGTTTTCATTACTCGTTTGATTTTCTCAAAACATTTGTACAATTTTTTATTCCAGGATCGGATATTTCTAAGTAAAGGTTAACTGTATAATCAGAAATAAAATTGTTGTAGAATTTTGAGAGGATTAAGAAATAAATACCAACTCCTTGGAAGAGTAGACTCATTCTTGGAGCCTTTATTATCCCTGTTAAAATACTGTGTTAGTTACATACTTCAATATCCTCGGGTATGTTATGTGTTTATGTGATATCCGAAATAGTCTCAAGAATCAACTCCAACTCCTCGATATCCTTAAGGAGATGCCATATCTCAAAATATCCTTGAAAGTTAATTCCTGCACACATTTAACAAACAAAAAGGAATGGGACGAGCCCAATATACTGGCGAGTGTGGCCGATTAGACTGGCGACTAAGGCCGAAAAATACTAGCGACAAGGCCGAAAATACTGGCGGCTAAGGCCAAAGATACTGGCGGCTAAGGCCAAAGATACTGGCGACAAGGCCGATTATACTGGCGACTAAGGCCGATTATGCTGGTGACTAGGCCGGAATACTGGCGACTAAGGCCAGGATACTAGCGACTTGGCCGGAATTCGGTGGATCCCTGGTTATAGTCTTTGAAAATGAAATTGTCAGCCACTCATGCGTGTACTGGTCCCAAAATCTCCAACTACACCGGGATATTTAAGAGGATCCATGATTATAACCCTCGATAATGAAATTGTCAGCCACTCATGCGTGTACTGGTCCCATTATCTCGGATTATAATAGGATATACGTGCGCTAATGGCGAGGGTGTATGAACCCTAGTTCAGTTGAGAGACAAAAGTCCCTTGAGTTTTGATTTCAGGTCAAACCTTTTCTTATGCAGCCATACATAAAGTCTCTGGATGGGTCTTGATCAAGTTTTGATTTCGGGTCAAAACATGGGCTGAGACATATAGCCTCGTATCTTCTCCAGCTATACCTGCAAAACATAATACTTTTGCAAAGGTAGGCATCAGGAATCCTTATGCTTCAAAAATGCTTTGATTAGGATCAAAATAAAATGAGAATATGTCAAAATATGATAGTAGGGATATTCAAGAATATAAGAATATTGAGAGATAATCGTGTAAATTTAAAATAGAGATGTTTTGTGGTAATGAAAATCATATAAAGTAAGTTTTAATATGAATGGAATTCCATGCCCTTGGAAGAGGTTCTCCTTCCATCGTTGTCAACTTGTATGCCCCCTTTCCAGCTTCGGATTCGATCTTATATGGTCCTTCCCATTTTGGGGCAAGCTTTCCATCCGTTGGGTTGGTAGTATTCTGGAAAGCTTTTCTTAAAACCAAATCTCCGATTTGGAATCTTCTGATCCTTATATTCTTATTGTAGGATTTAGTCATCTTTTGCTGATAGGTGGCCATCCTAATCTTTGCAATATCCCTAGTTTCGTCGATAGTATCTATATCCTGAGATAATACTTCGTTGTTATCTTCTATCATTTGTAGACTTGTTCTTGCAGTAGGGATAATCATCTTAGTTGGAAGTACAGCTTCAAAACCAAATACCAATGAGAATGGTGTCTGACCAGTTGCATTTTTTGTGGTTTTCATTTCTACCCATAGGACAAATGGGAGTTCTTCAGCCCATTTTCCTTTCTTGGATCCCAAATTCTTTTTGAGATTGTTTATGATGATTTTATTACTTGATTATGTGTGGCCGTTAGCTTGATGATGTAATGGTGTGGAAGTAATCATCTTTATCTCCCATGCTTCACAGAAGTTGGTAGTTCTTTTACCAATGAATTGAGATCCATTGTCACAGGTAATCTTAGCAGGTATCCCGAATTTGGTCAGGATATTCCTTTTTAGGAAGGATATTACTTCCTTTTCTCTAACCTGTACGAAAGCCTCAGCTTCAATCCATTTTGAGAAATAGTCGGTCATGGCAAGCATGAACACTTTCCCTCCTGGTGCTTTTGGTAGTTTACCTACTATATCCATTCCCATTTCATGAATGGCCATGATGAGAACATCGGATATAAAGGTTCAGCCGGTTGGTGAAAGATATTGCTATGTCTTTGGCAAGCGTCACATCGTTGGAAATATGACATTGCATCTTTTCTCATAGTAGGCCAGAAATATCCTGTTCGTAGGATTTTTGAAAGTAATGCTCTGCCCCCAGTGTGATTCCCACAATCTCCTTCGTGAATATCCTTCATTACTTCTAGACTTTCTGGTTTTTCTAAACACTTTAGATATGGACCAGCTACTAATTTCCTATATAGGACATCCTGAGTGATTGTGTACCTGGATATTCTAGCTTTAAAAGCTCTAGGATTTGTTTCATCACCATGTATTTTTCCCGTTTGGAGATAATCCTTGATAGGGATAACCAGGATATTTCGTGCGTATCAACATTCTTTGGTACAAGAATTTGATTCGAAACTTCTGTATCTATTGCTGGATTCAGGATATGAAGGATAGGGATATTGACATCCTCAGAGATATTGAGAGATGACGCAAGGTTTGCTAACGCATCTGCTTCATCATCCTCTTCTCTAGGTACTTGTGTGATATCAAAAGTATTGAAATATCCACTATATCCTTAACTATCTCTAGGTATTTTGCTAATTTGTCTACTTTTACCGTATAGGAACCATTAAACTGGTTTGCTATTAGTAGGGAATCAACAAATACGTGGAGATTTCTTATGTTCATATACCTAGCTAATTGAAGTCCTGCTATCAATGCTTCGTATTCAGCTTCATTGTTAGTTGCTTGAAATTCACAACTGATCGATTGGTGTATTATGTCCCCCTGTGGCGATTTTAGTATGATTCCTAAACATGTTCCTCTTACATTTGAGGCTCCATCGGTATGTAAGGTCCATTCACTAGTATCCTCATCCAGAAGTTTGACCTCTAAATCTACTTCTGGTTGAATATCACTGCTAAAATCTGCCACAAAATCTAATAATGCTTGAGACTTGATTGTTGTTCTTGGTTCGTAAATTAGACCATAAGTGCTAAGCTTTACTGACCATTTGGCCATTCTTCCTGATAGCTCAGGTTTTCTTAACACAGTTTTAATTGGGTAATTTGTCATAATATGTATCCTATGCGTCTCAATGTAATGCCTAAGTTTCGTTGAAGCCATGATCAAAAGCTAAGATTAGCTTTTCGAGGTGAGAATATCTAGTCTCAGCATCTAATAGGCTTTTACTTACATAGTATACTAGATGTTATGATTGTTGGACCGATCGGGAGCTCGGAAACAATCCGAATCTAATAGAAAACTACTCGATAACCTCTGGGATAGTGCGGAATCCTATTCCAGGGTTTTCCAATCGAAACCAACAGGAACCGTGGTGATCCGAGGCTGTAGAAACAACTTGGAAGCAACAATCGAACACCACGGGTTGAGAATCGAACTTGGATGATCAAGAACCGCTCAAATCTTCAAGGGTTTTGACTCTGGAGTGTTAGGGAAGAAGGAGGGCTCAGGAAAGTTAGGTTTGAAATGATTTGAACATCTATATATAGGCTGTAGTCATTCGGCCGAATGAGTGGCCGAAGCAGCTCATTCGGCGAATGACTAAGCTCGAATGAGCAGTCATTCGAATGAGTCATTCGGCGAATGACTCATTCTGAACTCAGACATTCGCTATAACCTTCATTCGCCGAATGACTTCATTATAGAGTCATTCGGCCGAATGAGTAAACTTCATACTCAAACAGTTTATAATCAAATCAAACAACTAGATAAACATTAATAGACAATAATCAATAGAAATAAACATTATGAAATAGATATAAAGACAACTTCCATTAATACTTTGAACATTTACATGATAAGAGTTACAAAACTGAACTAGGGACAATAAACATGCATCAACAAACTCCCCCTTGGACCTAGTTCAACTCTTGGAAGTGTCTTTCTTGAAATACTTTTCGGAAATAGCTTTCCAGTCTGCTCCAGCGTGGATCTTGAAAATGCTGCAGAGACGGATCACTCTCATAAATTGCAAAGCTTGCACCATGTCTGGAACGTCGAAGAAAATCTGGTTTCTGAACAAAGCTTGAACATCCTTGTGAGACAAGTTAGTCAGCCACATAGGATCAAAAATCCTAACAGTCTCCCACTGTTTGTCTTTGCACAAAACTATCACAGCCTCTCCTGTGCGCCCATCATAATACCACCATCGGAAGCCATCCATAAAGTCTTGTCGCATCTTCCGCAGGGGAATCTTCTTCAAGACTTTAGGGGGAAGCCACTTCAGGATCACTTTATGTTTGCGGGTATCACCATCAATCTCTGGCAAGTAGTACCTCTCTGGTTGCTGTGGCTGAAAGTTCACCCATCTCTTCCGGTATTCATACTTGATTTGTCGAGAGAACCAAGCAGACATCCCGGAGTCTTCACAGTATAGCATGTTCAGACGTGCTAGTTGATTGACTTCAAATCCAGGCAACGTCATGAAATCATGCGGGTGTTTGAAGTAGTCTATCCCCTTTTCCCTCTTCACTGCATAGCACCCAAGATCATGGAAGTATGCCCAGCTAAGTATCTGGCCTCCAGCTTTATAGCCTTTGGTCCTGTAAACTTTCTTGTGCGTGGCTGGCATCTTCTCTGTGCTTTGTTTCTTCAATACCTCCCAGTATGCAGCCCATTCCTCTTTTCTTTTCTTTAGATCATCAGCTTCAGCCTTGCTTGCCTCTACTTGTTCTTCAAGATATCTGACCAAGAGATCCTCTGTTTCCTGATCAAATGGCTCAGTGAATGTAGGCAGCTCGTCTTCAGCCGATGTATACTTTGGGTATTCTTCATCGGTGATGTCTTCCAGAATGACCTCATCTACATCATCAAAAAGTTCTGGTTCGGGCTCTTCGGTACTGGGTACAGAGGTGTCATCAGTGACCACCTCGTCAGGATTCAACCTGAACAGCTCGGCTATCTGCTCCTTAGATAAGCAATGTATGATCTCACCCTCCTCCTTGTCGTAGCTCACTGAGTGCTGTATGATGCCTTGAGCGTCTAAGATCATGGTAAGTGTCTCGTCAAGTTGACGTCTCAAAGGCACAGCTTGGACTTCCTCAGTAGCTTCTGGCTCTGCAGTCTTTGATGGAGACGAAGGAGGAGGAGCCTGAGCTTTCTTGTCATTGGCCTTCTTAGACCTGATCTCGGAAGTGGGAGGAGCTTTATCATCATTGTTGTCATCATCATCATCATCATCATCAGTGCCAGATGATTCTCCAGACCCACTCCCTGATCCATCTTTACCCTCATCATCATCTTCATCATCTTCATCTGATTCTTCATCTTTCTCAGAATCCTCGTAATCCACTTGTTCCTCATCAGACTCTTCTTCATCTTCTTGTTTGTCTGAATCATCGGAAGGAGCAGCAGAGCCTTCAATTCTAGGAGTACTGTCCTTGAGACTGTCAATCTGATCTGCCAGTCTGGCGTTCTCAGTCTCTAAGGACATAATCCTTTCACTGAAGTCAGTGACTGTTAGAGCAAGCTGATGATGTTCATCTATGTACTTTAGCAGCTGCTGCTCCTGTTGAGCCGACCTGGCCCTCAAATCGGCCCTCTGGTCTGCTGCTTGAATAAGCAGAGTATCCTGCTCTTCAATCCTCCTTGTGAGCTGAGCTATAACCAGCTCTTGCTCTTTATTCTTCCTTTCTTGCTCCATGCTTCTCTCCATCAATCTCAAGACCATACTGTTCAGTGTGCTAAGCTGATCCACAACTGACACAGTAGGTATATGCATATCAGCTCGAACTGTAGATGGTCCAGAAGAAGCAGCAACATAAACTGGCTCTCTAATAAAAGGAGTGGACAGAGGGGCAGTAGTAGACTGAGTAGGAATAGCCCTTGTCCGTGTCAGTGAAGAAACTGACACAGCTGCTACTGATGTGACAGTAGTTGTAGCAGCTGATGTCAGTTCTGACCTCCTTTGGAAAGAGAATCGAGATCTCTTTCCCCTTCCAGCTCTGGAAGAGGTGGGCTGACCAGCAGAAACAATCACTGCTATGGAAGCAGGAGCAGATGACCTTGGAGGGGGAGAAAAGTCAAACTCCGGAATAAATAACGTATCAGTAATATCCTCCAAATCATCATCTGTCCTCTTTCTCTTCCTCATCTCCATTCTTCCACCCTCATCCACTTTCTCAAACTCATCATCATGAGTCTTTTCAGAATCAGAACTATCTTCATCACCTTCACTAGAGTCATCAGACTCATTACCATCACCCGAGGAATGTGGAACTGAAACATCGAGAGGAGCAGTCACTGAGGATGTAGTAGTAGTCAAGAAGTCCAAATCCATCAGTGAGTCGATGTCCACATCCTCCTCCTGTGCAGTCAACACATCAACATCACCGCCAGCACCAGAAACAGTAACATCAACCACGCTCACTGAAGCAGCAGTGGTCATGTGTACTGATGTCATCTCCCCTGCCCCTGAACTCTCTACAGCGACAGTGCTCACCTCCACTGTGCTCACATCAACACCATCACCACTCGGGCCTGCACCACCATCTCCATCCTCACCATCACTATCATCATCACCAGCCGGAACCACAATGTCCTCCACATCTGAGTCGGAGTCATCGTGTCTCCATCTTCTTCCAGCAGGAGCCCTGTAATCGGGTCGAGAGAGGTGACCAAAAAGAGATCTAGTAGTGGGCTTCCTCTCCTTCCATCTGTATGACAAAACTCTGTTAAGAGTTATGTCATTCATGTGCTCCAATCGAATGATGTCAGCATTAATCTTTGGAAGATCTGGAATCTGGGCATCAATAATCTGCTGTAGAAATCTAGGGTACATCAGGAACTTCTTGTCACCCTTAAGCCCCACATTCTCCTTCATGTGTATAAAGACCATCTCGGAGAAGTTGAAGGGTTTGTTGAGCACCAAAGCAGCAAATGCGCACTGAATGGTCTCGCGCATATCATCAAAACCCCCTCTCCTTGAGCCAAGGCAGTGAACTAGTACATGAGCCAAGTACTTGAACTGCGGAGACATGAACGCCTTGTTCAGAATCCCAGCTCCAATATCTCCCTCGTACTTGCATCGTAGAAAGCATCCACGAACCAAGAATCTGTCAAGTAAAGCAGGCTGATCCTGAGAGTCTTGAAAACCACAGATTCTCCGTATATGCTCAGCAGAGACCACCACATCCTGACCCCTGACTTTCCCTCGTATAACTGTAGGCTCGGCCTCACAATCGATATCAGCCGATGACCAGAAATCCTGCTGATGTGATAAGTAGGGCACATGAACTGTCGATATGGCTGTGAAGATCCTAGAACGCCTCAGAAATGTGATAATTTCTGAGTAGTGCTTCGCGTTCGAGGTAGTCAAATCAAGATGAGCACAGATGTTGTGCTTAGGAACTGATTTGTATCCTGCCATACTGCACAATACAAGAAATACACATGTCAGTACAAGATATTCAATCAAACACTGAAGTTTAACAAAAATCAGATTCACTGTTATCTGATATGCCGAATGAACACCATTCGCCGAATGAGTCAACTGTCGAATGAGGTTCATTCGTCGAATGACTCTCATTCGTCGAATGAGACATGAGTATGACTAGTCATTTGCCGAATGATCCATTCGTCGAATGAGGTTCATTCGCCGAATGAGTCATTCGCCGAATGACGACATTCGGCATTTACACTGAGTTCAAAAACCCCTTATTCAAAATCTCAAATCAATCCAAAAAATCTGTTGAACAACCCTCAGAATCCACCGATTAGCATTTTTAATACTTGACATTTTGAGTTTTAGGTTCATTTTTACAGTTTATTCGATAGGCGAATTTAAAAACCCTAAAAACCCTAAATGACAATCTGTTTGACATGATTTCATGGATGGAATTGGCTGAAACTTGATCTCCATATACCTGAGAAGAAGTATAAATGGATTATCAGAAGCAGGATCAACAATAGTCACAAGAAATCGAATAGAGAGTCAAAGTGTGTGTTTCGCCGAAAGAGGGTTAACTGATATCGCGAAAGAGAAATTTGGTCGAATGACTCTCATTCGGCCGAAACACAGTTATATACCATTGAGTCATTCGCCGAATGAGCTAGGCGAAAGGTCACATAACCTCTGTTTCATTCGCCGAATGAGAGTGGCGACTGAGTCATTCGGCAAAGTTCATTCGCCGAATGAGAATGTCGAATGAGACATTCGACACCCTTCATTCGTCGAATGAAGTTCATTCTGTGTAACTGATTCGGTCGAATGACTCATTCTCATTCGGCCGAATGAGTCCATTCTGCCTCTCATTCGTACGAATGAGAAATGAACTTCTCCAAAACTCCAAAATTTCAAAAATTTGACATTATGAGCACCAAACTTTTAACCAATTATGAAGATATGTCTAGTTGGTTCAGGATTCAGATATGACAGACATCCGAATCTACAAATGATCATCTAAAACAAAATTGAAAATAGAAAATCTTTTTGTATTTTTCTGAAACAACCATACAACTGTACAAACACAAATTAAAAGTAATTAAACACATATTTTTGTGAGAAGCCCATTAATAAGATAACACATATCTCTGATCACATCATATAGCCTTCAATGAATGCTTCACTTCAAACACAATTTCATTTTGATACGATTACTGATATATTTGTCCAAGTTTAAACTGACCAATACACAACTCTTAAACAAACTAAATGATCACTCATATTTTCTGATTGAGTTCCCCAATTCATTTCATCAATCAAGATCAAAATAAGTTCAAAACTCATTTCAGCATATCTTAATACCAGTCATCATGAATTCAATGAGATTCAATCATTTATTATCTTTTTGTGTTTTTCTTGTTCTATCCAAATGGATGGCTTCAGCTAGGTTCGTCCCAGCAATATGGCACATGTATGGAATCGAACTTTATTTGTTTAAGTTTTTCTCAAGCTTAATACCAGCTTGCATTAGGTTTTCTTCAAGCTTAATACCAGCTTGTTTTTAATTTTTCTTTACCAAGCTTAATACCAGCTTGTCTTTGATTTTCCTCAAGCTTAATACCAGCTTGCCTTTATTTTTCTTTGAATGAAACCTCATTTGATTCCATGATGACAGGTGTATGCTTGATTTGAGTCAAGAACCATTTCTCACTCAAAAGCCTTAATGAGATGGATCCCACAAATCAAACTTTCTAAGTTCTCATAAGTTGTTTATTTATTTTGTATAGCCAGCCTATCAGTACATCCCATCATCATTTTCTTGTGATTTTAGTTCATGCATTCATTTCTGCTTCTATGACATGCTGAAATCAATGTGCTATTCCATAAAACAAGACTGTCTCATTTTTAATTTTCTATTGTTTTTGGTTTTTCAAATTTTCTATTGTTTTTGGTTTTTCAAATTTTCTATTGTTTTTGGTTTTTCAAATTTTCTATATCTCCCCCTAAAAACCTAAAAATAGAAAATCTTTTTGTGTTTTGATAATAAAAGTTAACTATACAAGAGAAAATGAAAATACTAGAAATAAAGAAAACTATCTAAGTAAAATAATGATCACTTGTTAGACTCAGATGAGGATTGAACTTCATCCTTTTGGAAAACACCATTAGCCGATAACAGATATAAAAATCTGGGTTTATCAAAAGCTTTAGTAAAAAGATCGGCTTTTTGGTGATCGGTGTGAATCTTAACCACATCGATTAATTTCTTTTCAAAACAATCACGTATGAAGTGATATTTTATGTCGATGTGTTTGGTTTTGGAGCGCTGAACTGGATTTTTAGTGGCAGCAATGGCGGCAGTGTTATCAACATAAATAGGAGTGTTAGAAAAATGTAACCCATAGTCCCTGAGTTGCTGTTGAATCCAGATGATTTGTGAACAGCAACTAGCAGCAGCAATATATTCAGCTTCACAGGTTGAAGTAGACACCGACGTCTGCTTTTTGCACTGCCAGGTGACCAATCGGTTTCCAAAGAACTGACATCCCGCAGATGTTGACTTGAAATCTCTTTTGCATCCACCATAATCTGAATCACTATATGCAGTAAGCTCAAAGTTATCATCATTAGGGTACCATAAGCCAAGTTCCGGTGTACCCTTCAGATAACGCATAATCCTTTTGACAGCAATCAGGTGAGATACTCTTGGTTTGGATTGATAACGTGCACACAAGCAAGTGGCAAACATGATATCTGGCCGAGAGGCAGTGAGATACATGAGAGATCCGATCATTCCCCGGTACAGAGTGGCATCAATTAACTCCCCCTTTTCATCTGGAGTAATCCCGTGATTAATCGCCAGTGGGGTACCAGCAGGCTTCGCATCAGACATACTGAACCGGCTCAGAATGTCACCAACGTATTTGGTTTGATGAATAAAAATCCCTGCCTCAGACTGATCCACCTGTAAACCCAAGAAAAACTTCATCTCTCCCATCGAACTCATTTCAAATTTTTCTTTCATCACATTCTCAAATTCCTTGCACAGATCATCATTTGTAGATCCAAAAATTATATCATCCACATACACTTGTACCAAGAGTAAATCACTGTCCTTCTCACGGATGAATAAAGTGCAGTCAATGACACCTCTTCTGAACCCGTTGTTCAGAAGGTGAGTGGAAAGTGTCTCGTACCACGCTCTCGGAGCCTGATGCAATCCATACAACGCTTTGTCTAGCTTGTAGACTTTATCACGATGCAATGGATCTTCAAATCCGGGAGGTTGATTGACATACACTGTTTCACTGATAACTCCGTGAAGGAACGCGCTCTTTACATCCATTTGATAAACCTTGAACTTTTAGAAGGATGCATAAGCCAGAAAGATACGAATGGCTTCTAAACGAGCGACCGGAGCAAACACCTCATTATAATCCAATCCCTCTATCTGTCTGAATCCTTGAACCACCAGACGAGCCTTGTTTCTCACAATTATCCCGTGATCATCCTTTTTGCAACGAAGAACCCATCTATTGCCAATGACTTTTGCACCTTTGGGTTTATCAACTAGTTGCCAGACCCCTAACTTCTTGAACTGCAAAAGTTCCTCTTGCATGGCGTCTACCCATGATTCTTCTTTGAGGGCTTCAGTGACGGTACATGGTTCTACTTGAGAGATAAAGCAGGAATGAGCACAAAAGCTTACATCTGCAAAATCAAGAATGTCTGCAAGACCACCTGAAGAAATCTGACTTCTAGTCTTTACGCCATCTAAAGGACTCCCAATAATATTGTCTTGAGGATGAATACGATTGATTCTTCCAACAGGATGAGCAGGAACCTCAACCTCAGGATCTAAGTTATTCAAATTCAAATCCTCAAGATCAGGTACAAGATTTTCAACAACTGGTTCAGGAGCAGCTGGAGGATTGTCGTCTGTGTCTGAGCTGTCATCATTTATCTGTGTAGAGGGACCAGATGCAGATGTAGGTTGAAAAGTAGCATCGGGGGCATTTTGTACATCATACAACATCTGAACAGCTACATCTTCATCTGAGTACATGGGGGGCATATTGAATGAGTCAAAAAGACTGGAATAGTCAAACATCCAATCTGGCCCTTTTCCAGGTGGGGGCATTGTATACTTTTGAACATCCACATGGTACCACTCCTCCACATTATGAGTTGCAATGTTGTAAACTCGTTTATTTGGAGTGCTGTACCCAAGAAAGTACCCTTCTTCCACCTTTTCATTGAACTTGCCCTGCTCATGTTTCTTAAGCATAGTGCATGGAGCACCAAATGGTTCTAGATACTTAAGATTTGGCTTTCGGTTATGGAGCAGTTCAAAGCAAGTCTTCCCATGTCTCTTCACAATTAGGACCCGGTTCAATGTGTAACAAGCATTGGCAACAGCTTCATTCCAGAATTGAACCGGTAGAGAAGAATCAGCAAGCATAGTTCTAGCAGCCTCAATCAATGTCCTATTCTTGCGTTCAGCAACGCCATTCATCTGTGGAACATATGGAGCACTAAACTGTTGCACGATGCCTCTTGCATTACAAAAATTCTCCATGTTGTGTTTTGAACTCCGTTCCATTATCAGTTCGAAACTGACGAATCTTGAGCTTATAAAGAGATTCAAGTTTGGTAACCAGAACTTGAATGCAATCAAACGTTTCTGATTTCTCTTTCAAAAAGAAGACCCAAGAGTATCTGGAATATTCATCAGTAATAACAAGGCAGTATTGATCTCCAGCTATACTCTTCCGATTCACTGGACCAAACAAATCCATGTGGAGAAGCTCAAGAGGAACATTGATTGAATGATACTTTTTCAGCTTATGAGACTGCTTAGACTGCTTTCCTTTCTTGCATGAAACACAGATATCAGACAGCTTAAAATTTTTCAAGCTAACTCCCTCAACCAAACTGTTGTGTACCAGATGATTCATCTTGCGTAAACTCAAATGGCCCATCCTCTTATGCCAAAGGATTGAATCTTTCTCAGTTGCCTTTGTCATAAAACATGAAGCTGTGGAGGATGTAGTTGAAGCTGTGGCCATATTGAGAACATACAAGTCTTGTTTTCTTGGAGCAGACATTAAAATCCAATCTTCAGGTATCTGCACACCTTGCTTGAGAATATAACACTTTGAGTCATCAAATAGAACCTTGTACTCTTTGTCACAAATCTGAGAGACTGACAGGAGGTTGTTTTCCAACTGTTTGACATATCTGACATTATCGAACGAAACCTGTCCATTTGTCAAGATTCCCTCTCCTGTAATAAAACCACCCTTGTCTCCAGCAAAAGCTACATAGCCACCTCGAACTGCGTTCACATTGGTGAGCAAAGAAATATCACCAGTCATGTGTCTGGAAGCCCCACTATCAACGATCCAATTGCTGTTTACTCCAGCTTTTGGGGCAACCTACACAATAAAGAGACTATCAGTTTACATTGGGAACCCAAGCCTTTACGGTCTTGGGTTGACCCATTGAGTCTCGGATCCAAACATCGATCCATTTTCCCTTAGGAATAGGTTTATCTGAAATTTGTGGAACAGACACCTCAGATGATTTAACTTTCCAAATTGCATTTTTATCAAAAGAGGTTTTCAGATAAATGGATGATGATTTTGATTGGTTAATTTTAACCCCATTTGGAACAACCAAAGTTTCCAACTTTCCCTTTCCCTTGTCTGAACTCTTAAATTGAGTTTGAGGTGTTGATTTTGGCTGAAAAGACTTAGGCACAGATTTTACCGGTTTTGGTAAAGCAGATTTTAAGTTTTTGAAAGGGACAACCTTAGGTCTGATCAGTTGAGGGCAAAACCTCACAATATGTCCTGATTCACCACACTCAAAACAGACTTTATCACCTTTTTTATGAAAATGTTTTAAATCAGAAAATGATTTTTTAGTTGATTTAAAAACATTTGATTTCTGACAATCTTGCTCAAAACCCAAACCCTTCCTTCCTTTGTTACCAAACTGAGCTGATTTGGTAGCACAATTAGCTTCAGACCCCTGTGAAGCTTTAACAAAGCATAATTCTTTGTAAATCTTTGATTTGGAGATTGGGTCACCTTTCATGACACTAGAAGTTTGATTCCGAGGAGTGCTCTGCTTTGATGAATACTCTGATTCATCCTCGGAATCAGAAACCCAATCTTCCACAATTCCATCCACCCTTGAATCCTTAGTCTGAGATGAACTCTGATTTTCACTCAGACTAATTGGATCAACTACTAACGGAGTAGTAACTTGAAAATCCTTCACATCTTTGTCATTTGGAGTATTGACAAAGGCATTTAGGATTGGTGGAGGACACTTTTGATAGTTAACCTGTTCCTTCCCCTGATCAGTACCCCTACTGATCATATGCTCAATGATATAAGAAGAGCTCTCATAGCTCTTGAGCTTCTGACCTAAAGTCTCATAATCACATTCAACTAATGCTAATTTCTTCTTGATCTCATTTATGGTATTGAGATAAGAAGTTATAGCATCTTGCTTGTTCAGAACAGCGATCTCGGCCTCATGCAGTTGTCGATTTAAAAGATCAATTTTATTTTGAAAATCCTTTTCATTAGATTTTAAAACTTTGTTTGCTTCAATGCACAGGTCGAGATCGGTCATCAGATCACTGTTATGCTTCTGATAAGCAAGAACCTTACTCCTAAGATCAACACAATTGAAACAATCAGATTGAGAAGATGAACAATCAGTGTATACCTGCTCAGAAGAATCAGTAGAAGCAGAAGAGTTTGCCATCAAGGCAAATTGAGTTGAAGAGTCATCAGCTTCTCCATCAGATTCTTGAGTGTCAGAATCCGTCAAATTTTCTGATTCTGAACTTGATGTCTTGTCATCAATCACCAACAAATCTTCCTGACTGCTTTCTTCATCAATATCATCAGAATTCTGAATCTCTGCCACACATGCTTTCTCTTGATCTTCCTTGTCAGCATTAAATCTGAAGTCCCAGTTTACCCCTTCATCTTGTTGAACCATCAAAGCTTTACTACCAGAAGATGAAGATCCAGCTGGTGAAGGAGAATCAATAGGAACTAATCGCCTTTCAGAATTAGCAGTTGCTGACTTCTGATGCTGAAATGGGTTCTTGTTTCCAGCTTTCTTCGGCTGCTTGCACTGTCTGGCAAAGTGACCCTTCTCACCACAGTTGTAGCATGTAACAGAAGCCATATCAAATCCAAACTTTGACTCCTTGTTTAGATTGATGTCTTTCCCGGTCCTCTTCACAAACTCCTTAGCTCTTCTAACTACACTAGCTAATGCCCACATGATGTCAATTCTTTCCATATCATCAGGATCAATTTGAGAGTAGTCATCATTGGTCAAATATGGATTGCCGATCTGACCAGCAACCAATCCATCATATGAACTAACCAATGTTGACAGAAGACCCATGTGCTCTTTAGCAATCTCAACTGTGACTTTATCAAAGTTCTCTGTCTTCAGACTTGCAGTAGGCTGATGATGCTCTTGTTGTGAGCTCGATGAAGAAGATGGGCTAAAGTGCATCTGAGCTGCAGATGGGGCTTCAGAAGCTTTAGACACAAAGGCAGTTTTCAGAGGAGCATGAGTTGTAGACTTATCAACTGTGGGGGTGGAGTAGTATAGAGAAGGATCTTGAACTTGCACAACTCTTTTGGCCTTCCACTTGTTCTCTATCTCCTGTTCCTTCAACTTCTGAATAAAATCATTGATGTCCATATGAGCCATCATCTGATTTTGCTTAAGGACCATCAAAAAGGACTCCCACTTTGGAGGTAGTGCATCTGCCAAGCACTGAATCTTCTCTTGAGTTGTAGTTTTACCTCGTGGTTGAACAACTCACTCAACAGGTGATAGAACCTTGCAATCAACTCATCAAGGGACTCATTACCCACATACATAAAGCTGTTGAACTCCTTCCTCAAAGCTTTAGACTTAATGCTCTTCAATGCATCATTCCCTTCATATCTTTGTTGCAAAGCATCCCAGAGGTATTTTGAAGATGTAAACTGTCTGAATTGATGAAAGATATCCGTAGCAATGGACTGTGACAAGATAGCATAAGCTTTCTTCTCATAGTCATACAGTTTCCTTTGAGGCTCGGTCATCCGTGTAACCAGCATAGGAGTTCCATCCTCATTTAAAGGCCTCAAATATCCTCCCTCTATCATCATCCATAGATTTGTATCCACTCCATTGATGTGAATCTCAAATCTATACTTCCAGTGAGGATAGTCATCCAAAGTCAACAACTTAGGAGCTTTGTTTGAGTTCCCGGTTTCATTCTCTGTCAACAAGAGAGTCTGAATGCGATGGTTTTGGTTAGCCATGAGTGCTAGATCCTCCATTTGATCAGAAGGAATAAGATTCAATACTTAGAAAAATTTCAGAGGTGACTGGCGAATGACTGCTATTCTGGCGAATGTCGGGGACCGAATGAGTAGAAACTGGCGAATGACAAGCCTAGCGAATGTGTAAGTCGAATGACCTATTCGGCGAATGGCAAAACGAATGTAGTCTTTCGCCGAATGAGTATTGAGAATGAGGCTTATTCGGCGAATGTGAATGGCGAAGGAGCTATTCGCCGAATGAGAACTATTCGGCGAATGAGGGGCTATTCGGCAAATCTTATTCGGCCGCCAGAGTCATTCGGCGATCTGGGGTTTTTGACAACGAAAATCGTGATATCTTGCGATTTTGACCAGATCTAACCACCAAATTTTGCACAGAACTTCAAGACATGATAATAAACCAATTGGGAAGGAATTAGATCAAACAAACCACAAAAACACTTGATATTTCAATGAAATAGTGACTTGGGAAGCAAGAAAAATAGGGTTTTTGGAAGTTACGAAAATCAGGGTTTTGGGAATCTCAGATCTGTTGATTTTGAGTGGAAATCGAGTAGAATCAAGAGCCAAAGCTCTGATACCACTTTGTTGGACCGATCGGGAGCTCGGAAACAATCCGAATCCAATAGAAAACTACTCGATAACCTCTGGGATAGTGCGGAATCCTATTCCAGGGTTTTCCAATCGAAACCAACAGGAACCGTGGTGATCCGAGGCTGTAGAAACAACTTGGAAGCAACAATCGAACACCACGGGTTGAGAATCGAACTTGGATGATCAAGAACCGCTCAAATCTTCAAGGGTTTTGACACTGGAGTGCTAGGGAAGAAGGAGGGCTCAGGAAAGTTAGGTTTGAAATGATTTGAACATCTATATATAGGCTGTAGTCATTCGGCCGAATGAGTGGCCGAAGCAGCTCATTCGGCGAATGACTAAGCTCGAATGAGCAGTCATTCGAATGAGTCATTCGGCGAATGACTCATTCTGAACTCAGACATTCGCTATAACCTTCATTCGCCGAATGACTTCATTCTAGAGTCATTCGGCCGAATGAGTAAACTTCATACTCAAACAGTTTATAATCAAATCAAACAACTAGATAAACATTAATAGACAATAATCAATAGAAATAAACATTATGAAATAGATATAAAGACAACTTCCATTAATACTTTGAACATTTACATGATAAGAGTTACAAAACTGAACTAGGGACAATAAACATGCATCAACAATGATCCTTGGTAATCCTTAACTAACACAGCACTTACAGTAGTCCCGTGATACTGCCAAGTATAGTGATAGTGATTCATCATCTTCTGGTTTCATGAGCAATGGCGGTGAGGATAAATATTGTTCCAAATCCTGTAATGCCTTCTCATGTTCTTCATCCCATTGAAACTTCTTATTCTTTTTAAGGGTATCGTAGAATCCTTTGAATTTTTCAGAAGATCTAGAGATGAATCTGTTAACTGCAGCTATCCTTCCTGTTAACCTTTGTACTTCTTTTATGTTTGTTGGGGATTTTAAATTCAGGATAGCTTGGATTTGTTCTGGGCTGGCCTGTATTCCTCTCTTGGGGACCATATATCCCAAGAACTTTCCTGATCTTACTCCAAAATGTCACTTAGAAGGGTTGAGTTTCATATTGTATCGATCCAGGATATCGAATGATTCCTGAAGATCATGAAGATGATCCTTGGTAATCTTTGATTTGACTACCATATCAACTATATATACTTCCATAGTGTCCCCCAACTTATCCTTAAACATCATGTTGACAAGCCTTTGATAAGTAGCTCCAACATGCGGACATAATGGTTAGCAACATATAAAGTAATTACTAACCCATCGTGATGAGGATCCATGATGTTTTCCCGATCTTGTTCTTCGAAGGATATCACTGTTTTCGTGGTTAAGGTTGATGTCTTTACGGGTCTTTCTTCATTCTCCATCTTAGCCTCTTTAGCATGTCTCCTGGCTGCAGAATAAGAGGTACCACATATGTCAGATCCACCAGAGATAAAGTTTATTACCTTGGTATCCTTAGGTGGGGATGCAGCTCTTTTTGGGAATCCATTGGGATCCAGCCACCTTTCTTTTCTTTTACCAAGCAGCTCCTTGAGGTGGCCTTTGCTTAGCAGGTAACTAATCTCTTTCCTCAAGGCAATACAGTCTTCAGTCACATGTCCAAAATCTTTATGGAACGCACACCACTTGGACTTGTCTTTCACATCAAACTTTTTATCCTTAGGAGGCCATCTGGCCTTTTCTCCTAAATCATGTGTGGCACACATTAATTCAGGGATATCTACAAAAAAACAATAATCAGATATCCAAGGATATTCTTCATCATCGTCCACAAAATTGATCTTATGGTTGTCGGATTTGTAGTAAGGCTTGGGTTTGAATGACTTGGTAGTGGGCAATTCCAGCTTTCTTTTGCCCTGGTCATTAGGAGGTGTCGTAATAATCCTCTTCTGGATTTTTTTATCATCCTCCAATCTGATGAACCTTAAAGCACGGTTCCGGACTTCATCCATATTCCTGCAAGGATTCATAACTAAGTCATCAGAAAAGGGTGAGTTTCTTTATAATCCCATCTTGAATGCTTGAACAGCTGTAGTGATATCAAGGTTAGGGATATCTAAGGACTCTCTGCCAAACTTGTTAACATAACTCCTTAGGGATTCATCTGGTCCTTGTGTTATCCTGTAAAGATCACTAGTTAGTCTTTCGAGTGTTCTGCTACATGAAAAATTGAAAATTGATTATTGAACAAGTTAATCAAATGAGCAAATGATGTAATTGAATAAAGAGGAACATTAAGTAGCCATTTCAAGGTTGCTCCTGTTAATGTTGAACCGAATCCTTTGCATAAGCAAGCTTCCTTTAGATGTGAAGGAATATGATTTGTCTCCATTTTTTCTCTAAACTGGGCTACGTGCTCTTCCAGATCCATAGTTCCATCATATAGCTTCATGGTAGGAGCTTGAAATCTCTTCGGGATCTCGGCGTCGCATATAGGTGGAGCAAATCTGGATATCCTGTGAGTGATCGTCGGAACTTCAGGAATAGGCTTGAATACTCCTGGTACGCTTGATATCATATCCCAAAGTTTCTGAATTTCTTGTCACACCCCCTACGCCTCGTGCGGAATCCACGGCGCGGTGACGATCAATGGTTGAATCATGCACAAGTATTGAATAAGAACAACCACAATGCATTACTAAATTTCATAGATATTAGACCATTGTTTAGTTACAGACAATCTATCTATCTTCCCAAAAGAATGACAACTACAGACCCAAAAATATTGTTTACAAAATAAGAATCAGACAAGACAATTAAACAATCAGGATTAAATGTGTTTCTAATCCATCCTAGCTTGTTTCTTCATCTTGTTCTATCTTAAAATGGTCTCCTTAGTTGTCCATTAGAATGTCTTAGACCTGATTACCTGAAACACGTGAAAAGTAACTGTCAACTACAAAAGTAGTTGGTGAGAACAATAGGTTTATCATTTGTAAATATGAATCTGCATTGTAAGGCATATGTATAAAGCAATGCATGAAAATACATGGACGGTTGCAACCCAAACTATCATCAAGTAAGAATAACGTGTGCAAACAGTCAACAGACTGTTTACTAGAAAACCAACATATAATGAAGTCCCAAACTTCGTTTGGAGTCATAATATTTGTCAGCAAATGCATTCAACACGAGCTGGACTAACGAGTTTACTCGGAAGAAAACTCCGTGTTGACGTAACCCGGTCCATATGACTTATGCTGGTAAACTAAATTAGCAGCAATTTCATATTACGGTAATGTAACCAATTCTGCAGTTAGCTTTTAAAACAAATTTAAAAGCTAACTCCAGCTTTGGTATGTCCAAATGTGTCCGCTTTCCCTTGTTTTGATCACCCAGTACTAACGCTATATGAATAAGAATATGTTTCTTGATGTATGTATAAGTTTGTTCACAACGATGAACACCATGTTTTTGAATACTATGACTTGAAACCGTTAGTTGAACGCCTTATTTGATTACCATGAATTGAAAACCTTGCTTGAATACCATGAATGAAAATCCTTTGATTGAATACCAACATGAAAACTATTGATTTGATACCTTGTTTTGAAATCCCTGATTGAATACTGAGAATATGGCCCTTGTATAATAACAAGGTTTATTAAGACATTATTTTATTGAAAAAGCACAATTTATAGTAAAAGAGTTTATAAAACTTAGTCTTTAAAAGTATTTAACTTGTATAAAACCATTTATGAAAAACATATATAAAACAGTTTAGTGAACCTTTTATAAAACCTTTTAGTAGAAATTGTTTAACAGTTGCTAACACCATTAAAACAGTTGATAAATCATTTGAAAATAGTTGAGAAATCCCTTGGATTTATAAAGTGAACCTGTAACAGTTGAACAATAGCATAAACTCTGTAATTGAAATATGATTCGCATAAAGAGTGTTTGATCATGTGTTCCACCCCAAAAAAGTTGTAAAACAGTAAAAGAGGGGCTAATGTTCTCACCTGACAGCAGTAGACTCTGAACCAGAACGAGTAGCAAGTAGCAAACAAGACTTCTAACTGGTTCCTGTATCATTGTAATCATACATAGATTGTAAGCCTTTTGATATTGTACTCTTTGATTGATTTGATTGACTTGTGTCATCATGATCTTGATTATCTTTTGTATAACTTGATTTGAACCAAATTTGAATCCTTATGAAAATAATTCTTGAGTGTTAGATTTACGATTGTATAGACTTTGATTTATTTATTGACTCATGATTTGTGAAGAATGTGTTATGGCCAATCACTTGTACTCAATAGTTGTTATTGGGCCGAAGGATGTGTGATAGGCCAAACTCAATAGACTATTGGGCCGGACAGTGACTATGGGCCCAAAAGAATATGTGTGGGCCGAATACTATCATGTGGGCCGAAAGGATTTGTTATTGGGCCCAACAAGTGGTGATTTAACCCAATAACCATCACCTTCATAATAACCACATGATTTCTAATTCAATCCCCATACATTTCATATTTAACCATTAAACTTATGAGTTAAATTGTTTATAAACCCATTGGGCCGAATTCATAGCTTCGAATCGAATGGTTTGAGTGTGGGCCGGGCCAACAGAAAATCAAATGGGCTGCATAGGACTAGTGGTCGAGAATCCTATTGGGCTTGATCGAATCATGTGGGCCGATCAAAAGGGCATTAGGCCGATAAAACCAAAGTGGGCTGCATGTATTCGAATTGGGCCAGTGGATTTGTTGGTGGGCCGATACAAGGAATGGTTGCATATTGTCGACCGGACTAACAAGAGCGGCAGCCACAAACCATAATTCCGGCCACCCAGGGCAGCGAACCTTTTGGGTTCGCAGGTGTAGGTTCGCAAGAGGGTTCGGCCCAACTAGATATTCACGTAGGTTCGTCCATGCAACCTGAAGGTTCGTTCATGTGAATGGGTTCGGCTGTGAGGGAAGGGTTCGGCTAGATGCCATGCAGGTTCGTCGCATGTATGGTTTGGTGGTCCTAGGTTGTGTGGCTTCCTAGCATTCCTACTGGTTGTCCTCAATCCAAGGAGTCTTCGACTAGTGTTCTAGGGTTGAATGGGTCTCGGTTTTGCAGTGAGTGAACAAATAAAGATAGAAAACCCTAACTTTCAGAATTTTCGTAGCCTCATACCTTGATTTCAGCTAGTGAAAACTTCAGATCCGTGGTACTCCCTTGTAGAAGACATCGAGGGATACGCGTGGACACCAAGAACACCCAAATCCGTCCACAAACAGGTGAGATACGAAGCTCGAAAGGTTGGAAATGGTGGTTTCTTTTCTAGTGAGAGAAACGAACGGGAAGAGAAATTTAGAGAGAGAGAGAGAGATATGAGAAAAATGAAATGGGAAGCTTCCTTTACCCTTTAAATAGCTCGAGGGTATCCGGGTTCGTTTCGGTTGTTCGGTTCGCGGTTTCGTTGTGTTTCCGGCCCGTAACGCGTGAATTACGCGTTTTAAAAATAAAAAGAGTTGATTATTTTCATTATTATGATGAGTTTCAAAATTGTAAAATGTAAAATAAAATATTTTACTTATTTTTACTTGTTCGTTCGAAATCCGACCGTTAAACGACTACAATTACGTGTATACCCGAAATCGCGTACGTTTTTCGGTCGTATTATTTATTTATTGTCGTTTAGTCGTAATTATAAGTTCAACATCCGTATCTTCATGGATCGTCACCCATAATGACACTCAGTCTCGCTTACACGTTACGATTTGTTTAATTGATTTGTTTGTCATACTATCCGTCTGAACACTACGCACTAACACTATCCCATTACACCGAACGCAGTATATGTATAGGGCATACCCAGAGTCCAGCTAACTGCCTTATCTACGCCAGCCCACAACTGTTTCGATATAATACAATAATGTTCTTGCCTAGTGTAATCGACAGTAAATAAATAATACATACTTGTTCCTAATTAAATAAGATCCTAGAACACACAAACACAAACATGAACACTTGAATCCCATTGAAAATACTGAATCAAATACACATTGTACTAACACTGTTTATGACTGATATGACTAAATGCACAGATGTTACATTTCTTTAGCCACTTGTGGAGATATTCTTGTTTCCTATGAGGAACCAAAGTTAGTAGTGTCAACTGGGGAATAATTGTAAGTGTTACCAGTAAAGGGTGTAGGAAGTGATGTCCTAGGGATAAGGAGATTATCCCGAGATATCCCCAAGTCTTGGGATCCCGACGAAGTTTCGATATTGGTTTGCATAGGGATAAAGTCTCCGGAATGATTCCCGGGCATCCCTGATGTTCCAAAATCAAGGATCCTTGGAGCTATTGGTGTAGTGACTTCAACTTGCTTGTTCTTCTCAGCTTTTAAGCTTTCCATTTCCCTAAGAAGTCTTTGAGTCATCCGTTGTTGATCTATCATTTGCTGCTGCACCTGTTGAAACATACTCAAAATATCATTGTTTGAAACAAGTACATGGGCAGTAGTAGTCGTCCTTGTCGAAGGAACAATTTTAGCCAAACAAGTAGTTTTCTTTCCAGGATTCTCGGGTTTCTTGGAGAAGACAGGAATTTGCGAAGATACATTAGTAGTAGCAACTAAAACAGTAGGTAATGCAGATGTTGATCTCGGTTGTGAAGCCATTTTTCACTATATTTCTTTAGAAACACCTTTAAACAAGGTTTTTGCTGTAAAAACACAAGTTTGCCCCATGGTGGGCGCAAAATTGTTTGGGGAAAAATTAACAAGTATAATTTTTAACAAAATCGAATTAGAAAAGTGGGGTATTGTGTTTTGTAAGCAAATATCTTAAGTATATCAAATCTGTTATCAGAATATCCCTGAGGATCCCTCGGGATATTTCAGTATACTCAACAGAAAAATAGCAAGACACACGAGATTTATACGAGGAAAAGCCCTTAATCCCTTATGATTGCCGGGATAAAAACCTCGGGAGGTGACAATTGTCACTCAGCCTAGTTTTATTATCAATAAGTAAGTAAAATACAACGAAAGAGCACAAGTTGATCGATGCTAAGAGCATTTGAGCTTCTGTGTGTATCAGTGTGTTTTCACGTGTCCTATATCGATCAATTGCCTCGGTTTATATATTATGAAAACACAAACAAACGGTCAACAACGTTTATAAGGTAGTTACAAATATCTCGGCACTTTCCAAACATGGGAGACTTGTTCAAAATAATGGCGTCAATCTCTCTTAGATGCCGCGTCCCAAATTAAATCAGTTAAAGCCCTCTCTGTGATTTATGCTGAGCTGTATAACAACCTGTATTGTCCTGAAATCTCGCAAGCTAGATTAGGAATAAACAGAGATAATGGTTAGTCAAATATATATACCGAAATATCTACAAATATCCCTAAATATCCATGATCCTGAAATATCTCGGATAGAAAATTTAGCACACAACACTAATAAAATCAACAAAAATGCATATACATAAAATAAAATGTAATCTTGATTTTACAATCTTGTTGATCTCGATGTGATTTATGTTTGTTTTATGTTGTATGCTTGTAACATATTCTTTCTTTTTCATCGTCTTATTTGTTTGTTTTTTCATAAAAATGTTATTTCATTTTTTAAAATTTAATTCTCTAAATGCTAGTATGTGTGAATTAAAGTGCAACTAACTCATTCAATTAAAAAAAATGAATTCAAAATTTATATTTTTATGTTTTGAAATAGTTAGAACAAACGAACTAGAATATCAATTCCTCACGTCACCTCACCTGGTATTCCCATCATCACGACACCTATCAGTTTAGGATATCACCAATGCCACCAACCATTGGGATAAAGAATAGCCATTGGAATATCAATTCTTGTAAAAAAAAAAACATCCATAATATTTGATCATTTAATGAGTTTGAATATCGATCACTAGAACAAAAACTACTCAACTTTAGCCTCTTCATGATCCTATTGATCTACCATCTTAAAACTTCAAACTTTGTGGTGTACGATATCTTTTAAATTATCCGGTAGTTCATGAGCGTACTAAACGTAAAGATTTTTAGCGTGTCTAGTGTTTTCAAGTAACCATCAATTGTTGATGCATCCATCAAACTACTTGTTGAAAGACTTAAAACGAAAAAAAAATACAAATCATCAAGTCTAGTAAAATCCTTCATATTGTTTATTTAGTGACTTATATCAACATGTTATGTTGGTAATGTTGACTACTATGGTAGAATTTTGGACATATTTGAACTTGATTGTTGGTCAAAGTTTAAAGTTGTATTATTTCATTGTGAGTGGTACTAAGTTGAGAAAGATGATTATGGTTTATCATGCGTTAATTTGAACAAGTTTTGCTATTCTGATGATCGTTTTGTAGTGCCTTCCCAAGGGAAGCAGGTGTTCTATGTACCAGACCCTATAGAAGATGGTTTGCATTATGTTGTCAACATGGTTCCAAGAGATATCTACGACTTCGTAGAAGAAAATTATGAAGTTGATGGTGACTCCTTTTGGTGTGAGCCTAATGAAGATAGATTAGATCATATTGCGCAAGATAGAGTGCATGACATTCAATTGTCAAGAAAAGATATCCCTTCTATTATAGTTGACGCAAGTATAGATTTAGCTGCCACACATGAACTTAATAGTGAGAGTTGCAACGATTCTGATCATGATGATACGTTATGGGATTGGATGAATGCCGATAAAGATGATGCTAATTGACCTAGCAGGTATGATTATATGTTTTGACCCGAACCAATTTTTGACTATGGTGTGTACCAGGTATGTGTTGTTGCTTAGGGCTATCACAATCCTTTCTGCCACACATAATTTACTTTCCAATTCAATTGAATTATATGTCCTATAATAACAAATTGAATTATATTAGAGCATCATATGTTACAATATCAGGAATAACATTCTTGTTATGCATCTCCTTGAACAATCTATATGCAGCACAATATGTATTATCTTATATCAAATGTGTTTGCCTCCTTGAGTATGTGTGTATGTCTGCAGAATACGTGTGCAGTATGTGTATGTGTGTTATGTATATGAAGATTGTGCATGCGTGTGTGTGCTGCATTTCTTAACTGGGCAAAAATTTGCTTATGTTTATGTTTTTATGTAAATAACGGGTTTCTGGAAACATTTTATACAAACCCAAACAATGTGTTTTATGTACAAGTGTCTAGACCTACAGGGTAAATGGTCAACTCTTGTTTTCAATTGATTAACTGTTTTGACAGTCGAACATAACTACCAAATCGTCAATATTTTGTTATGCAGCGTGTGTATGTGTGATGTGTATATGTAATCTGCAGTTTGTATGCATATATGGTGAGTTTTTTTTCTCTAATTTATTTTTATTGTTCTATGCAGGCTACGTTGACATTTTTGAGCAGAACCAACTTTTTTATAGCCAGGTATGTGTATGTTATTTTGCGTGCAGTATGTGTCTGTATTCCAGTATGTGTGTGTATGTAGTGTGCTTGATTAGTGTAAAAATAATTAACAATTAAAATTATGGATCAATGGTCACGCTACTTTTGGTGTATAAAACTTGTTATGAGCCAATGGTTCTATTAAATACAATCAAAAATACCGGTTAACGTAATGGTCAACTAGTAAGCTTTGACCCAAACCAATTTTTCCAACAGGTATGTGTGTATATGTCTGCCTAATACATATTCAACCCCATTAGCATAAGCACACGAGTGAGCTGGTCATGGTATTTGTGCGGCATAAAATTTGCTGATGGGATGACAAGTCAATTTAATGCACCAAATTGGCATTTCACAAATTTAGGGGCGGGGTACTGAAGTGGCTGTTAGGGCCGACATGCGCAGGGGGCGTTCAGCCTATTCTGTGTGGCCCTGTATGTTACTGGTGTGGCCCTGTATGTGATTGGTATGGAACTGTAGGTGGCTGGTATGGCCTTGTGAGGGGCCTCGTGTGGGTCTTCTGCTTGTTACTAGGGCACTTGTTGTGTGTCTTCCAGTGCCAATATGGCCTATTGTAGAAATTGGGATTATGAACCAATGTGGGTGCAATTAAGATTTATATGCATTCAGGTTTTTGTATGTGTGCAGAAAATGTGCAAGAGATTCAATTGTCAAGAAATTATAGTTGACGCAAATACAAATTCGCATGCCGATGAAGATGATGCTAATTGACTTACCAGGTATGATTATAAGTTTGAACTCAAATCAATTTTCTAATGTTACCAGATATGATTACATAATTTGACCTAATCAAATTTCTTATTGTTACAGGTATGTGTGTTATGATGTGTAGATTGTGTGTATGTGTGCATAATCTGCAGTGTGTTTTAATTGCATGTCTATTCGCAGAGTGTGCGTGTATTTATGTAGAATACTTTTGCATTTTGTGTATATTTGTACATATTATGTATGCAGTGTGTATGTCTGATGTGTATATGCAGTGTATGTGTATATGTGCATTATGTATGTATATGTGTGCAGCTAGCTACCTGATCACCTGTATCGGTATGAAAATAATCAGTTTTTCATCTAGCTTTCAATTTTGTTTTAGAAATGAGTTACCAGGTGTATATGTGCAGTGTGTGTATGTGTGCAGAACATGTGTGCTTTGTGTGTATGTATGTATGCAGAATATGGCTGCAATGTGTGCGTATGTGATGTATATGCAATGACGAAGCTTTATAGGGGCTAGGGGCGACCACCCCTCTTTTTCCGTCCGTAGTGTTAATTTTTCGGCCAAAATGTTATTTTTAGTTAAAAATAGTGGTTTCGCCCCCTAGCTTCAAAAAATTAACATGTATTCCTGGTTTCAAAAATTTTCGCCCCCCTCTTACTCCGCCCAAGCTTGTCATTATGTATATGTGTGCAGTTTTTGGATGTATACATAATTAGAGGTAATTAATGATCTATTTGGTCATGTTTCAAATTGTGTTTTTTATGTCTAACTCTAATTTTTTATGTTTTTTTTACTATCAATTCAGGATTATGCCGCTGACAACTAAAAAAGCATGTAAGATGGGAATTGAGATACATCCGAAATAAGAATGGCTGAAAATCAACTTATTGGATTTAAAACTTATAATTTTTTCATGTTAAGAGACTGTTGGAGAGAAATTCATGTAATTTATTTGCTTCGTTTAGTTGATTTTATTTATTTTTCAATACTCAATTTGTATTTCTTAAGTAAAAAAATGCTGATTTTGATGATTAATTTAATAATATTTAATAGTAGCAGACTTTATTTATGTTAAATATCACAATACATAAAGGATCAGCATGTAGCTATACTTTTGCGCTTAAACCAAGCTAATGGGTCGACAATTGAAATTAATGCTAATTAGTCAACATGTCAAATACAACAACCTTACCCAGTAGATTCCCACTTTTCAGTAGGGTCTGGGGAGGAAGGATAGATATAAACCTTACCCCTATCCAAATTGGGATAGAGAGGCTGCTCCGAAAGAGTCCCCGGCTCAAAGTTATCGTTTGAAGTTAATCATCCCAATGATTTTAACGTTATTTTCACAAATAACTAAAATAACGTTAAAATTAGTGCACTTTTACTTTTGCCCCTTAAGGGCCCACACATATATACATTATATGCGTGCACCGCAAATGGGGCTTTCAACATGTAAAATAATGCATATAAAATGGCAGCTCATCCAATCAGTGTATTTGTGCTAAATATATGTATAGTCTGTTTTTATGCGGGATGTGTATATGTAGAACGTGGTGTATGCAATGTATGTGTATATGCAGAATGCGTGTGTATGCAGTGTCTGGTGTACGCAGAATGTGTGTGTATATGCAGTGCATGTATGCTGCAGCTCATGTATGCACTAGAAGTCACACAGGTTGTGCCACATGTACATCAAATTGCACACAACAGACCCCCACCCTGTGTAGAAGACATCCCCAGCAGTAGCCCCATAGGGCCCCTTATTGTCACACCCCCGCTAAAGTGGAATCACGAGGGCGAGACGAAATCGGATTACAAATACATTGTTTATAAAGAAACTTACTAAATTGCATTCATAATCCAAATAACATACATAAGAGATTTACAAAGATTCAAATAACATATCGATAATAGTTTTACAAAATGATATGATTCAAAATGATACGACAATATAAGATTTCTCCATATAGTCTAATTTAAATTAAACAATATCTTCAAAATCTTCTTGTTGTAATATAATCCATGTAGCTAATTTCCTGAAATACATGCTCAAGTATCAACTAAAAATAGTTGGTGAGTCCATAGGTTTATGACTCGATAAAGCATGATTACAAAAAAAGAAGTTTATAGTAACATACATCCCATAATGTTTAACAATAAAGCATGCATTTTATGATTATGAGTTTAAACGATGTCAAACGTATACTTCACTCAAAATATTATTAATGTACATCATGAATATTAAAGAAGTTTAAACGATAGTAACACGTATACTCAAGTAATCACTAAAATGCCTATTTCATTTAAAACACGTATGGATGTAAAGTTTTAGTATCTAGCATGTATTCCACCCCAAAATATTAAATAAAAAGAGGGGCTATGAAACTCACTAGTAGTAGGATGCTAGAAGTAGATATATTAGATCTTGCTCCTTGTCACGAACTTCAAACCCCTAAAATAAGGAAAGTATACATTTGTTGAGTTTTACGATGGATTTAATATTTAGTATATATATAAGAGATGCGTTACCCGATTAATAGATTGGGGTTATTGCAAAGTAATGACTTTCCTTAAGTCATAAAAGAAATGATAATACGTTACTCGAACTTGTCCTTCCAACTTAATAATGATACTAAGCCATAACACAGTTCGCTTTTAATTTGGCATTTTAATCGACTCTTTATTTTGAGTTGTACCAAATTACGAATGAAACCACGGATGGTTTAATAATAATAAAGTTAGTAATGCGTATAATCAAGGTTTTAGTTTTAGGAGTAATGATTAATTACGTGCTTTACTTTGAAGTGATATTAGTGAATAAGGGTTTAAAGTTAACAAAATATATTACTAACCTTTAAGTGATGTGATTGAATACATATAAGTATAGGTGTGCATGGGTTTTGGTCATTTAAAGGCACTACACATATATAAGTAAGGCAAATGTTGAAAGTATGTTTTGTATAATTGTTGATCTTAGGTTAAAGACCCATAATTATACAAAACCTTTGTGTTATCAACATTCAAAATAATAAGGCAAATATTGAAGGTATGTTTGGATGTTTGGTAAAGAACAAACACACAAACCTTTTTGTTATCAATATTGCAAGAATCCATAACTTGAAAGTATGTTTGTGTATGGGTTGATCATAGGTTACTTGTCATAAAACAAGTTATTAGGAAACCTCACAACACACAAACCTTTGTGCTATCAAGCATGGTAACAACTTAGAATTTGAGGATTAGAAGAAGAAAATGAAGCATAAAGATGAAGAGCATTTAGTTAGGTGTTTATTACCTTGGAAATCTTAGAAAGATCCCAAGAGAGGTGGTTTAGGGAGATAGAATTAGAAATCCAAAGAAGAATGGTTTTGGTGCAAAGGATTTAGGAAGGATGAAGCTTGGTATTTATAGTTGAAAATTGGAAGGGGTGGCCTTGGGGTGGTCTTGGATGGCCAAGGAGAGGGGAGGAGGAGAGGGGTGGTGTGACAAAAGTGTTGGAGGGGGGACAAAGATGTTGGAGTGTAGGTTAGTAGGTTATAAAGTTAAATGATTATGTTTAATTAAGATTTTGATTTAATTTTTAATTAGGGAAGAGTTCTTTCAATTTTTATAAATAAAAATGGGTAATAATATTTATAAAATAAAGATTTGGGCAATTTCTAAAATTTATAAAATTTCTAAAAATGTTTATAAATTCATAATTATTTAAGAAACATCTTATAATTATTTAAATGCTTATTTTAAATTATTAGAAACTTTTTGATTATTTTATAATTATCTAAATATTTATTTAAGTATTAAAATAGTTATAAATCTATACTCATTTTATACCTCCTTTAAATTTATTAATTTTTATTAATTGGAACACTTTTAAAATTGTTAATTATATCCACATTTTACTAAATTATTATAATTCTTAATATTTTCAAGATTTCATAATTTCAGGGTCTTCGCGTACTGTGATTATCGTTATTCCTTGATTATTTCTTTATACGCATTACTACATCTGAAAACCCATGACTGATCATGTTTTTCTTAGTTGTTTAAATACCATCGACTCAACATACATATTAACTTGGTTTTTGTTCGTTAAGGACTAAATAATTAAGATCTTAATATGGATTTTACCGGGATTTTTCACGGATGGTACACTTATCAACCACCACGACCACACTACAGTCACCCTAATAGGAAGCCCAGGCCACGCAACAGGCCACCAAGCCCTCTTGCAATTCCATCCAGGCCTAGGTGCCGCCCCCTCATCCGTATAGTCCCTACCAATCCGAATCACACCAGGCACAAACATCAAAATCCCAAAAACAAAACCTTTGGAACAAAACAAGGCAACCAAGGTTTGACCCGTTACAAGGTCAAATGTAGTTACGATAAGTCAATTTATGAACTAAAAACGAAGGTTCTCATAATGGGTCAACCATTTTGCATAGTTTCACGCATATAAACACATGTTGGGTCAAAACGTCAAATTTATGCAATAAAAATGGCAGTTCAAATGATCGGTCAACTGGTTTGTATAGTTTAAGGTATAATAATTGGTCAACACGTCAAATTACTATATATACATTTATAAAATGTAATCATTACAAGTGAACAGTAATATTAATTAAATATTTGTATTAGTAGCGGTTTGATGATCTTTTTAAAGCGGTGTTATCCTGGGTGTATCTTTAGCCGCGGTTTTCGTTATTATTTGCCGCGGTTTCATGTGGCCGATCTTTAGCCGCAAATACTTTCTTAGTTTTAGACGCGGTTGTTGCATAAAAATAGTTTTTTGTAACGATGCTTGAGAGCAAAAATTGGAATTCAACCTCTTCAAATTGTTCTAGAACCGCTGCAAAAGATCTCACAATAATGGAATTAATTCTAATCTTACAGTTTTAACAAGGATGTTTAAAATTTTATTTTTAAATTTCCCCTTATAGTTTACTCACATATTTTTAACTATATTAAAAGCCATGTACTACACGATTTTAATAAATAACATGTTCTACACAACAATTTTTTACGAAGATTGTCATAACTATTGAATATCTAAAAATTACATACTACAAAAAGAATTAAGAATTATAAAGTTATATTTTAAGATATTCTATAATTGAAATTTTCTTATGATTTATTAAGTTTTAATTAATTTTATGATAAAATGATCTATATATTTATATTTAATTGTATAATTTAATTATTTAAAATAATTTATTGTGAATGTTTAATATAAAAGATAAATAATATTTAATAGGAGAGAGATGCAGGAAAAAAATTTTTTAGAGTTAATAAAAAGATGACAAGTGTCTATACTTGGTATTCTGATGTTAGAATAAAGATGTTTACATGCTTTTAACATGTTCTTGCGATATCAGATGATAGTCATAACTATATTGGTTGAATCGCAATTACGTCACGAACGTTTATATAAATGTCCAACCCAATCTGCCACATAAATGTTGATCGCAATTATCTCGCGAACATTTATATAAGATTTCCCTGCATAGTGTCAAATGAGAGAATACCCTCACGGCCGGTTCGAATTTAGTATGCATTTTGGTCAAATATTCATTTTGTATCATTTTTATCATAATTTGTTCACAATATTTATTTAATATTAATATTTACCTATTACCTCACCACCTAGCTAATCAGATGCGAGCCCCTCCTCGGACGGATTCCTCCTTTTGCTCCTCAGCCTAATTTAAGGCTTTACATCGAAATAACAAGTAACAACACATATTTACGTTTTAAAACATGGATTCAAGACGGAATACCCGCGGCAACACGCGGTAAACCCTCTAGTTATTATACAGTTTAAAAAGCAAAACAGGTTGTGTGTCTTGGAGACACTGTTCCTTTTGGTACAAGTCTCTACTACTTTTGGATAATACTGCTCCACCCCTATTGGATTTCCTCAAAAATCACTAACATCACAACCAAGGTACCGCCACCAGCAACTTCTCAATTTTCGACTCCGATTCCCAACTTCGCACGATTTCCACTCTCCGAGCAGACCCGATCCGACCCACCTCTCTGCTCTGATGACATCTCATCCACCTCCACCGCCATCACCATCGTCGCCATTAAGAACCTCCACACCCTTTTTTGGTCTCCTCTTTCCAAGAACATCAATATCATGCCTCCAGACTCCGGTAAAATCTCAATCGCTGGTGGTAACGTATAATCGGACCGCAAAGTCCTTGTCAGTGACTAGCATTACTACTGATGAATGGTCTGGCAATGTTGATAATGGGTGATTAAGCTGTCTAGAGTTTTCGCAACATTGATTGTTACGAGTTTGCAAATGATAGATCGACATCGGGGAAGCAAGCCTTCTGATTTCACTTTGCGCCTTTTGTGAGGTATGTTTGCTATCTTCGTCCTTACTTTCAGTCCACTTATGTATCCTTTATGCCGATTTTGATTTGACCGTGATGAAATTAGGGTTTTTTTAGGTTTCTTAATGTACGCAAATTCAAAAGCCTACGTTTCTTCACTGATTGCTACTATTATCTATACTTCTATGTTTCTTTGATTCCAAAAATATATTATGCACAATTAATTCAATTCTTCATAGTTTTTCCTTAAGGCATCGTAGCTTAGTTCGTTGTTTGGTTTTCTGGTACGCGAAGGATATGCTATGATGATCAATTTTTTATCTCTTATTAGTAGAGTGATGAGGATTTAAACATCAGTTTTGACACTACTTCTTTTATAATCTCTATAGGTTTCTCTCTTTTTTACAAGATTTTGCTCGCTTTTTTTCATCTTGATTATGTGCTTTGTATCTGCTTTTTGTTTTTGGCTTTTGTTTAATGACCTACAAGTGTTTGTTAAAGTGTGTCAGTTCTTTTTGCCTCATTTTTAGCGTGTTTATTTTCTAATCGATCACAATGTTGTTGTATGTGTAATTTTATTATCTGTTTGTCTGCCTTGCCGTACATTGTATATACTAATGTTGATGATTGTATACGTTCGAAAACTTTAATATTTTTGAAATTAATCACGTAATTTAATTTAGTTTATACCCAACCTAATTCCTTAAGTTTTTTTGATGTATTTGTCTTTTTTATGTATTCAAGTAACTTACTGTTGTTTTATGCCATATTTGATCCTCATATATATTAATGATGTTCATCATAATATGTTCCAAGTTGATAGGATTAGGAAGCTTCTTGCGCACATATGCTATTGTAAATGTTAAATTGTTGAGTTCTAGAAGATGGGTTTAAATAGGTTTTAAAGATTAATGGGTGGGTGGCATTGTTTGGTATGACCGATTTAGTTCACCACAAGATAGCCTATACTACATGTTTACTCATGTTAAGGGAAACCCTTTTGAAAGAAGTCTACCTAATTTGGCCGCAACTATCATTTTGAAATAAGTTCACCTAATTTTTATGGTGTGCACCTGTAAATTTGTTATTTAACGTAATCACACCGGACCAACAAAACAAATAAATGTATACATACAGATAGAACAACTCAGATGCAAAAAACAAATCAAGAACCACCCAATTGAACAAATTTCAAACACATAATCAACACAAATGAGAAACCGCTTACCAACACTTCAACTTCAATGACATGATTGTCGAAGGATTCGGGAACTGGATAAATTAGTGATAAGTAATGATATTATGTTCCTTTTGTTATACAATTGATGGATAAATTAATTTTGATAACATTTAAAGACGAACGTGGTTGTGTGATGGTTTGATCTAATCTGATTCTTCAACGAGCCTCATTTTTTACATGAGATTTTCGTTATTGTTGATGTGTTTGTTATAATGTGTGGTTTACATTGAGATATATCGGTTCGGTATATCGGATCACCCGCAGCTCGCAGGTTCTAATTTCTAATTTATGAACTAAAAATGAAGTTTCTCAAAATGGGTAAACCATTTTGCATAGTTTCATGCATATAAACACATGTTGGGTCTAAACGTCAAATTTATGCAATAAAAATGGCAGGTCAAGCAATCGGTCAACCGGTTTGTATAGTTTAAGGTATAATAATTGATCAACACGCCAATTTTATGAAATAAAAATGAAGGTTCTCATAATGGGTCAACCATTTTTCATAGTTTCATGCATATAAACACATGTTGAGTCAAAACATCAAATTTATGCAAAAAAATGGCAGTTCAAGCGATCAGTCATCCAGTTTGTATAGTTTTACACATATAAACTCATAATTGGTCAACATGTCAAACTTATGAACTAAAAATGAAGGTTCTCATAATGGGTAAATCATTTTGAATAGTTTCACGAATATAAACATATGTTGGGTCAAAACGTCAAATTTATGCAATAAAAATGGCAGTTCAAGCGATTGGTCAACCGGTTTGTATGGTTTAAGGTATATAAACCCATCATTGGAATTAATGAACCAAAAATGAAGGTTCTCATAACAAGTCGACCATTTTGCATATTTTTATGCATATAAACACATAATTTGTCAAAACGTCAAATTTATGCAGTAATAATGCCAGCTCAAGTGATGGGTCAACCAGTTTGTATAATTTTACACATATAAACCCATAATTGGTCAACACATCATATTTATGAACTAAAAATGAAGGTTCTCATAATGGGTCAACCATTTTGCATAGTTTCATGCATATAAACACATGTTGGGTCAAAACGTCAAATTTATGCAATAATAATGGCAGTTCAAGCGATCGGTCAACCGGTTTGTATAGTTTAAGGTATATAAACCCATAATTCGAATTAATGAACTAAAAATTTCATATCAGGTCGACCATTTTGCATATTTTATGAATATAAACACACAATTGGTCAAAACGTCAAATTTATGCAATAATAATGCCAGCTCAAGTGATGGGTCAACCAGTTTGTATAGTTTTACACATATAAACCCATAATTGGTCAACACGTCAAATTTATGAACTAAAAATGAAGGTTCTCATAATGGGTCAACCATTTTTGTGACATCCAGTATCTAATCGTCCGGCAAGTCCGTACGGTATGCGTACTTTCACTATTTACTGTGTGTAAATACATTGCATGAGCAGTGTTTGTTATCAGGACTCAGAAAAACAAGAAACAGTTGTACGTATTTAAGTGAAAACTTAAATACCGTAAGTACAACAACTCACGATAAACAACAGTTGTATGTATTTAGGTGAAAACCTAAGTACAATTAATACAACGAATAAAGAGAAACAACGGTGTACAAGTAAACAACAAGAACATGTCGGTTGCGATCTGATATCCATAGATGACAGGAATAAGATGGCCGATAAATCAGTATGAAAACAATGTGAAAACAGGAAGTTTAGTTGAGTCCGTCAGTGAGGAAACATAATTCAAAACACAATTTCAGTGTTATTTTATAATAACGAACTGACAGTGTGTTTGCGTGGGTGACGATTCACACAAACATATATGTGAGTTTAACGTTCTGAAATGATGACTAAAAGGTAGAAAACAAGAATTAGAAAGTGAACCCAACGTCGTGTTCGTTCGGGTGACGATTCGAACGAATACGCGCGAAGGTGACGCGATCTGATGAAATGAAACCGATAAACAATTCGAACGAAAATAATTTAAGAAAATAAATATAAAACATTTACTAGGAATAGCCACCTTTAAAATATTAAAAACAAATTCTTTTATTTAAATCCGTAAGAACACGCGTGTAACGTTCCGAAAACGCAACGAAGACGCGAACCGAGCAGCAAAAACCAACCCGAACACCCCCGGAGTATAAATACTCTAAATGAGGCCATTTTCCTCATTTCTCTCTTCTCCCTCTCTCTAAAACCCTTGATCCGGCACCCACTCTCTCTCTCTGAAAATTTGAACTTCAATCCACCATAACTCACTCATTTCTTGATGAAATTGAGTGATTCTTGAGCCTAAACGAAGATCTTGATCCCCTCTACACGAAAGTACAACCGATCTAGAGCTAAATCCATCTGAAATCGAGGTAATGAAGCTTGAACATCACGAAAACTAGGGTTTTCACCCTTAGCCGACCATTCATCTAAAACTGGTTGCAAACCTTTCCCCCTCGAGCTCTAATCATCTCAAAATGGTTCTTGTGTACACCAACACCTCAAACCATCAAGTATCATGGCTAGGAACCCAGATGGAATCACCTAGTCAACCCAGATCCACAGCTAGTCGAATAGCTCCTTTCGGCCGAATGAGAGCCGAATAGCATCACACACATGACCGAAACACTTTGGGCCAAAGGAGCCTCATTCTTGGATGCTTCATTCGGTGTCTAAGCTTTCATTCGGCCTACCATTCGCTAGAACTACAATCAGCCATAACCATGACTCATTCGACCACCTATTCGATCGGGACCGATTCTCTTGTTCAGCCATTTCATTCGAACAAGCATCCCATTCGGCTTAGCAAATTCCATTCGGTTGAAACAACAATCGGCCCAGCTCATTGAATTCGACCCAGTAAACACTAGGCCCACTTTTCATTCGGCCCAATATGTAACATTTGTGCATATAGTCATGTAGTTGTAAACAGTGTTAGAACAGTGTCTGTTCAGTTTCAGTTCAATCAATGTGTTTCAGTATGTTCATAATGTGTGCTTGTGTGTTACAGGATCTTAGTAGTCAGAAAACAAGTATGTATTATCTATTTACAGTCGATTTCACTAAGCAAGAACAGTAACTTGTTATATCGAAACAGTGGTGGGCAGCGAGAGTGAGCCCTATACATATACTGCGTTCGGTGTAACAGGTTAGTGTTAGTGCGTAGTGTTGAGACGAATATTATGACAATTAATTAATTCAACCAAGATCGTAATCTGTAAGCGAGACTGAGTATAGTTATGGGTGACGATCCATAATAATACGAATGTTGAACTTATAATTACGATTAAACGACTTTAAATATTTTAATACGATCGGAAAACGTACGCGATTGCGGGTATACACGTAAATTGTGAATGTTTAACGATCCGTCAACACGCGAAGAGTAAAAATAATTATATTAATTATTTTATATTTTTACAATTTTGAAACTCATCATTTATTTGAGTTTAACAACTCTTTTATTTTAAAAACCGCGTAAAATACGCGTTACGTTCCGGAAACGCGAACCGAGCGACCGAAACGGACCCGGATACCACACGGGCTATAAAAGCCTTGAAGAAGACCATTTTCTTCATTAAATTCAGCCAACAACCCCTTTTCTCTCTCAAACTCGCGAACCCTCTCTCTATCTAGAAAACCGAACTTCAAACGCGCGTATCTTCTTCGTTTCTCAACGGATTTTGGTGTTCTCGGTGTCCACGCGAAGCTCTCGACATCCTCTACACGGAAGTACAAGATTTTCGCAGATCCATCCAGCCAAAAGCGAGGTATGCTCGAAAGAAGAATGCTGAAATTAGGGTTTTCGTGTTTTGTGTATGTGTTGTTGAAACCCGACCATTTACCGGTTATATTTGCTTCATTTCGGCATCTGGGTGCTCGAATGTAGTTCTGGATTACCTGAGAATTCTATACCAAGCTGAAACAGTCGTGTCCGGTAAGGGAGATGATCGGAGTTGCAGGTTCGGGAGGCTCGTTTCCAACAGCATGGAGCCGAACCTTGTTGATCTCCGGCGAGCCTTTCTGCCGAACCCTGGAAGCAGCCGAGCCTTCCTGCAACAGCTAACCCAGACGAACCCTGAAGTGCTTCACGAACCATCACGATCCCTTAGTCTAAGGCGAAGCTCCACGAACCTGCATAGTTCGTTGCATGGAAGACGAACCCTAATGGATTTCTTTAGCTTGAACGAACCCTCACGAGCCTTATGTCCTAGCCGAACCCTACTGGATTTCACGAGCCTACACGAACCAAGCATGATATCATGTTGCCCGAACCCTGCTGTGTGTATTGCCGAACCAGTCTATTAGTCGAACCCTCGAGCACGTAGCGAACCCTGCATGGTTCGTCCAATATTAGCCGAACCTTAGGTGAAGGAGTTCACGAACCATCATTGGGTTATCATGCAACGAACCTAGGCTGAACCCCAAAAAGGTTCGCTGCCTATGATGGCAGCTCATGAACCCTCGGCCCAACCCTAATCAAATTCGGCCCAAATTGCAATGGTATTCAACCCCATAGGTTAAAACAAGTCCAATGGGATTAGGTTGATCCATTATGATCCTAATTGGTCCAATTTTATCCTTGATGATATACTTGGCCCAATAACTCACTCGTTTGGTTTACAAGACCCATTTCGGCCCAACACTACATTCAATTGACCCAATATCACGTTCAATTGGGCCCTAGTTGACCTAAGTGGCCCATGGTCTTTGTTAAGCCCTCATGGTTTATGGGCTTAAGGCCCAATTGTGTTGGCCTCGACTTATGATAATTGTGAATTGATCACGAAGAGGTTAAGTGACAACTTAACATAATCGAGAGATCAATTCATAATCACAAAGACTTGAAATCAATTGAACATCTTTTCACAACAAATGGTAATCAATGGCTATCAAAATTCTTAAACAAATATCATTTATGCATAAGAATTATGCATCAAAGAACATTTCATAAGTTTCTTGGACCCATGATCAATCAAAGGACTCAAAGCATAACATACAAGTTTTCACAACAATCAAATCATGAGAACACAAGTCAATCAATGAATCAAGTTATACAATTATAAATCCTATATCTTATGTATGATTACAATGTTATAGGAAACAATTAGAAGTCCTGTTTGCTACTTGCTATCTGTTTTTGTTCAGAGTCTACTGCAGACAGGTGAGAACTTTAGCCCCTCTTTTACTGTTTTATAACTGTTTTGGGGTGGAACACGTGATCAAAATCGCTATTTAAATCTTGTTTCATTACACAAGTTATGTGTAAGTCATAAACATTTCAGGTTCATCTTACGAATCCAAGGGATTCATCAATTGTTTAAAGAAATTGTCAACTGTTTTAATTTACTTGTCAATTACTAAACTCTTTTCATTAAAAAGGTTTTATAAGGGACTTTTGAACTGTTTGAAATTATTTACTCAAATGTATTTATGAAGGATAAACACTTTTTGATAAAGGATTTTACAAACCCTTTTGTTATAAACCTTGTTATTACACAAGGTCATCACATCATGGTATTCAAAACAAGTGGTTCACATCATGGTATTCAAAACAAGTGGTTCACATCATGGTATTCAAAACAAGTGGTTCATAACATGGTATTCAAAACAAGTGGTTCATAACATGGTATTCAAAACAAGTGGTTCATAACATGGTATTCAAAACAAGTGGTTCAAAACATGGTATTCAAGTCAAGTTGTTCACATCATGGTATTCAAATCAAGAGATTCATTTCATGTTACATAAACAAAGGATTCAACTCGTGGAGTTAAATCCAGGTTTTCAATAAGACATTAACACATCCGGTTAAAGTAAGATTCAGAAAACATGGTGTCCATTGTTGTAAACAAACTTATAAACCCATCAAGTATCATATTCATTAGCGTTAGTACTGGGTGATCACAACAAGGGAAAGCGGACACATACATTGGGGCAGACCGATTGCTGCAGTTAGTTTTTAAATCTGTTTTATAAACTAACTGCAGATTTCGGTTACATATGGTTTATTCAAAACTGTTGACACATTATCTAACTCCAACGTGGTTTGGGACTTGATATTATATGTTGACTCATGTGCAAGCAGTGATTGGACTGTTTACACTCATTTTCTTACTTGATGTTAGTTTGGGTTGCAGCTCATCCGTGTGAATCTTATGATGCTTTAACTTACCTATGTCTTATATCATATAACTCATGTTTACAAATGTTTAAACCTATTGTTCTCACCAACTACGTCTGTAGTTGACAGTTACTTTTCACGTGTTTCAGGTAATCAGGTTTAAGACATTCTCAGGGACAACTAAGGAGACCATTCTAAGATAGAACAAGATGAAGAAACATGCTAGGATGGAATAGAAACTCACTAAATCCTAAATGTTTAATTGTCTTGTTTGGAGTCTTATTTTGTAAACTATATTTTGGGTCTGTAGTTGTCTTACTTTTGGTAGATAGATTGTCTGTAACTAATCAACTGTCTAAACATTATGAAATGTAGTAATCCATTGTGGTTGTTCTTATTCAATACTTGTGCATGATTCAACTGATCATACGTCACCGCGCCGTGGATTCCGCACGCGGCGCAGGGGTGTGACACAATAGCATCATACAGCCCATGACACTATTTCGGCCCAACAGCATTTATTCAGGCCCAACACCATTGTTCGAAACCAGTCCATGCTTTCTGCCCAAGTGATTTAGTTGGCCCACATATATACATTTGGCCCAATTATACAGCCCACATTCACTGCCTCGGCCCAAGTATATCATTCGGTCCATATGCCTTGGTCCGGCCCATTCAATTGGTCCACTCAAAAACAAGATTTTGGACAAACACTTAAACAACGTAACAAAATAAAATGTATAGATTGGAAATCTAATACTACAAAGGTGGTCATGATTTTGATCTAAGGAACTTGACAATCTCAAAACATCAAGTTTATACAAGGGTTACTACCTAAGTTTATTCTTGGTTTTATTTGCTAAGCCTCATATCAAAACAAATGATTAACATATGTTGACAAGGATTATAAATTTCCAAGAGTGAATTCAGGCTAAACACACAACATAAAGACATCTAGTAATAACAATTTATGACAATTGAACCAAGGGCCGAATGATCACCGAGACTTACGTGTGTTAGCCAACTTTAGGGCTAACACGTACACACACACAAATCATTCACAACTTATACTTATAAGTTACAAACATCGTGAAATCAATACAGGATCGTGAAAAACTACTACAAGTACAACAAAGAGCGCGTGCATTCTTGTTTGGACTAAGTCAACTACAACAACTACAAGGTGAGTTCATACGCCCCCTTTCTAATCTTAACTGATTTTAAACTCTCGGGGCTGAGAAACATGTTTAACTTTTATTTATTTAAAAGTTTTAGTTTAACATACTGCTTATACTTTGACTTAGATAATATTGCTTGACTTATTATTGTTTAGCATTGTATGCATGCTTGTATGATCATGATATGACAGGAACAAATAATCTTAACTGATTTTAAACTCTCGGGGCTGAGAAACATGTTTAACTTTTATTTATTTAAAAGTTTTAGTTTAACATACTGCTTATACTTTGACTTAGATAATATTGCTTGACTTATTATCGTTTAGCATTGCATGCATGCTTGTATGATCATGATATGACAGGAACAAATAAGATGAATATGATGATATAATTTCATAAATCATCAACACAATAGAATAACTTAGTTGTAAGATTCTATCTTATAGCGCTTAGTTATTCTTACAAGAACAAACATTGAGATAATCACAGGTGAACATGATGACAACAAAAAAAAACATATGAATGATATGAAGATAACATATCTTCATAATATCATTCAACACCAGAGTTAATGAAGTGTAATAAGACAAGTGCTTATAACACTTAACTTACAACTCGACACATATTACAAGATAACATGAAACAAGTATCATCCACCACCTGAGTCGAGTAAGTGTAGCAACACTAGTTCTTACCACATCTTAGTGACAACAAGGTGACTATATGGAACAACAAGGAATGATAATCATGATAAGGTAACTTCATGATAACAAGATCATTCATACAACAATTAACATAATGTAATAAGACAAGTTCTTATTTACCTTTGTTAACAACAACGAGAATATACAACAATGGGAATAAACAACATTGATGAACACAATACAATTGATTACTATTGAACTGTCTGCATTATATCTTTTCAATCATGTGCCATGTATTCAAGTTGATTATTGTAAGTCCCTTTCACAAATCGCTGACCAGTTAGTTTGACGTGACTAAACCGACAATAGCATAGTGGTACCACAGGTTTGACAAACCTCTAGCTTGTAGGGCTAGTATGTTGATCGCGTTATCATTTGGCCGGTAACGTATGACCGGTGACAGGGTGAGGAACAGTCAGGGTCTGGTAAGCGACACATGGTGATATTAATCTGCAGTGAAATTGTATTTAATCCATCGTTTCCTGTTGACTAGTAGACTGACGAATTTATTTTCTCTCATGTCGTATTACTAGTAACCGTTTCGATAAGGCCTACGGTAATACAAAGTGGTAGCGGTAAATCGGATGCATTGTAATCTGATTATGTGAGGATTGCAATGGATTCCTTTTAGGCTCTATGCACTTCAAGTTGAGAGCATATAACAATTGGTTAACTAACACTCTTATCTTTAAAAGTGATTAACAGTTAACCCCACAAGCAATGGAATAATAATAAGGATCAGATTAGAGTAATCTATTCTCCTTTACACATCGAGGGTTTATCAATACTTCGGTTTGATAACTACACCCCTCTTATTATATTATTCTACATATGATACAACGGGTGGATATCAAATGGGGTGAACAGGTGAAATGAAAATGGGTATCTATAGTTGTATTGCAAGTGATGTGAAGTTCTACTAGTTATGTGGTGGATGTTGGCTGGGGCTTGTTCTCCTACATATGCCCTATATATAAGCATAACTAATAGGATGAAATAATACTTGTGAATATAACTATGGAGAGGCCATTGTGTGAACAGGTGAATCAAACAACGTACAAGTAACATGTATGACATTGTGATTGTGTATGTGAACAATTCAAGGTTTTCAATTATCAAATTTATGAACTCACCAACCTAGTGTTGACTTTGTTTAAATGCATGTTTTTTCTCAGGTGACGAACAGGTTTAGTCACCAGACTTACAAAGACATAGCTAGTGGACTTTAAGAAGGCCTAGCTACTCTTTGGTGTTCCATACTTTTTTATGACAAAACAATGAATCATCTTTTGTATATCCTGTACAGTTACAAGATATAAACTCATTGATGCTTTTGATTAGATTTACTTAGTTAAATTATGAGGAAACAATGTAATTTAACTTTGTAATTCTATTTCATTGTCAAGTTAGCATTTATCATTTATGTATCATGTGCTATGTAAACAATCTGATCAATTCGATTATCAAACGATATCGCGCCATGAGAACTTTCCGCCCGACGGGATAGTCGATCCAGCCCACTGGCTCGGGGTGTGACAGATTGGTATCAGAGCCATGGTCATAGAGACATATAGGTCATATTACTCAACGGTTTGGCCTAGACTATAACCTAGGGACCCTCATGTAGTGAACATACAACTTAAGATTCTATTTGTATATGTCTTCTGCATCTGATCACTGCACTAACCGATTTTCTTTCAGTTATGATCAGAATGCCGCCAAGAAGACCACCAGCTTTATTGCCACTACCACCACAATATTCAGCACCACATTCATCGACACCGACTCTCTTCCACATCTACCTCCTCCACCTCCTCCTCCGCCACCAGCTACTCATGAATTGGATCCTGCTACGATAGCACTGGCCACACTGTTGACCAGTCAACTGAGGAATGTGATTCCCGAGATGATGAACCGTATTAACAGCCACAACAGCAACAACATCGCCAACTCATCTGGAGAAGGCAGCAGGAACACTCGACATCATCAGGACTATTCCTACAAGAACTTTGTAGGACACAAGCCACCAAGTTGCAGTGGCAGTGATGGTGCCGTCAGACAGATCCAGTGGATTGAGAAAATGGAGACAACCTTAGACATCAGTGGCTGTCCTGATCAGCATCGAGTGAGATATGCTGCTGGCTCGTTTAAGAAGCGAGCTCTGACATGGTGGAACGCTCAAGTACAGACCCGGGGCAGGGATGAAGCACTGTCTATGCCTAGGGATGATTTCAAGGCCATGCTGCGGGTAGAGTTTTGCCCGAGAAACGAACTGAAGAAGGTTGAGACTGAGTTACTCAATCTTGTCATGATTGGTGCTGGGCATCTGGCCTACACCACAAGATTCCATGAGTTAGCTACTTTGGCACCGGACGTGGTGCCAACACTGGAGAAAAGGATAGAGCGGTATATTGGTGGATTACCGTCTTGTATCCAAGGGCATGTGATTTCTGCCCATCCTACTAATATGGAGATGGCTGTTACTCTGTCAGCAAAATTGACGAATGTGATGGTTGCCTCCGGGGCTTTGAAGAAAGAAGCTCACTCAGCAAAGGCTGGGAGTTCAAGAAAGCCGGATAAGCGGCCGGCTAAGAAACAAAATGTGGTCAAAAACTTTGCTGCGACCACCCAGACACCGATGATCCACCAACCACCACCACTACAGATCAAGAGGCCCTACACTGGCACAACTCCACTGTGCAACAGCTGCCAGTATCATCATCTACCAACTTCCCAGTGCCGACAGTGCAACAACTGTGGAAAGCTTGGTCATTGGGCTGCACACTGCAGAAACACCGGGAATCAAAACAAGCACAACAATGCAGCTACTTTTGTTGTTGCTGATCACAGGTCTTGCTACAACCGTGGCGAGCCTGGACACTTTTCTCGGGATTGTCCCAAGAAGAATCAACAAAGGGCTCAAGTAGCACGAGGTAGAGCCTCTCAGATTCGAGCAGTTGCTGCTCGACAAGACCTGAATGTGGTCACGGTACATTTCTCCTATATGACCTTTATGCATCCATATTATTTGACACTGGTGTGGATCAGAGTTTTATCTCATCCGATTTTGCTAGCCATCTTAATCATGTTGAGGAATCATTAGACTCCCCTTATACTATTGAGATAGCTAATGACAAACAGATAACAATTGACACAGTACTTAGAAATTGCCCACTAACACTTGGCGATCACATATTCTCTATCGATTTGATACTGATGGAGCTGGGCAGTTTCGATATCATCGTCGGAATGGATTGGCTATCTCTTAACAGAGTTGAGTTCATCTGTTCCAAAACACTACTACGTATTCCGGTGGAGAACAATCAGATCTTGGAAATCCATGGAGATCAAGCAAACCGCAGTGTCAAGATAATATTGTGTATGAAGGCTCGCAAGTACTTACGAAAACAGTGTATTGCAATCCTAGCTCACGTGGTAGAGAAAGACAAGAAAGCAATCAAGATTCAAGATGTACCAGTTGTGAAAGACTATGCGGACGTGTTTCCGGATGATTTACCGGGACTGCCCCCCGAGAGATCGGTGCAGTTTCGAATTGATCTGATTCCGGGAGCGGTTCCTGTGGCGAAGTCTCCTTGTAGACTTGCACCATCAGAAATGCAGGAACTGTCCAACCAATTACAAGAGCTACTCGACAAAGGGTTCATTCGACCGAGTTTCTCACCGTGGGGAGCTCCGGTTCTTTTTTTCAAGAAGAAAGATGGATCCTTCAGAATGTGCATCGATTACAAAGAGCTCAACAAACTCACCATCAAGAATCGGTACCCGTTACCGAGGATTGATGATTTGTTTGATTAGTTACAGGGAGCTTAGTACTTCTCAAAGATAGAGCTGCGTTCAGGTTATCATTAGCTCCAAATTCAAGAAGAAGACATACCCAAGACGGCGTTTCGTACCCGATATGGTCACAACGAATTCATGGTTATGCCATTCGGACTGACGAACGCACCGGCAGTGTTCATGGATTTAATGAACAGGGTTTGCAAGCCGTATCTAGATCAATTTGTTATTGTCTTTATTGAAGATATACTGATATTCAAGAAGCAAGAACGAACATGAACAACATCTCAGGACAGTCTTGGAACTCCTGAAAGAAGAACGACTTTATGCTAAATTCTCCAAGTGTGAATTTTGGTTAAGAGAAGTTCAGTTATTCGTGTGGACATAGAAACAAGAAGAGGCATTTCAAACACTGAAACAAAGATTGTGCAATGCTCCAATTCTAACACTCCCAGAAGGCAATGATGACTTTGTAGTATATTGTGATGCTTCTCATCAGGGACTCGGATGTGTGTTAATGCAACGAGACAAAGTCATTGCTTACGCCTCACGACCTTTGAAGATACACGAGAAGAACTACACAACACACGACTTAGAACTGGGAGCTGTTGTCTTTGCTTTAAAGATTTGGAGACATTACCTGTACGGTACCAAATGCATTATCTTCACATATCACAAGAGTTTACAACACATATTTGATCAGAAGGAGCTTAACATGAGACAGAGACGTTGGGTTGAGCTTCTTAACGATTACGATTGTGTGATCAAATACCATCCGGGCAAAGCGAATGTTGTCACAGACGCTTTGAGTCGGAAGGAAAGAGTCAAACCCTTGCGCGTAAGAGCAATGGGAATGACTGTGCAAACAAGTCTTAGAGAACAAATCATACGAGCACAACAAGAAGCAATGGCAAGAGACAATCTGAAACACGAGCTCGGTGGAGCCGAGAAACATTTTGAGACAAAACAGGATGGAGTTATCTATTTTCGGGATCGAGTTTGGATTCCGGCAGTATATGAACTTCAAACACTCATACTTGACGAGGCACACAAGACACGTTACTCTGCTCTTCCTGGTGCTGATAAGATGTACCAAGATTTTAGGTCATTTTATTGGTGGCCGGGTATGAAGAAAGATTGTCACACCCCCAATTTTCGACTAACGTAATCATACCGTTTGGGAACGTGACAAACCAGGATCTCAGATCATTAGACATAGCGAAGACCTCTATATGAATTTCAAAACATATTTTGGTCTTTAAATATAACATCAGAGTTTACAAAAGTTGCGGAAGCGTTTAAAACCAATAACAATTGTAAAGTAAACATTACAAAACAAAATACTTAAATGTTCAAATTCAAATATTCAAAATGTTTAAAATGCATGAGACTCTATCTCCTAGTCCATGCCAGCTTTAACGCGCGCCTTAGCGTCCTGAGAAAACATGTAAATCAAGTCAACACAAAGGTTGGTGCATAACACAGGTTTTAAATAATCACAATGTTCAAAACAGCAGTTTGAATAACAAGTTGTAGATAACATAATCACACATGCACAGTCATGATAGCTAGTCATATAAACTATTTACATAAGTGTTCGACACCGAAGCTGACGGATTGCCATGCTATAGCATGTTTTCGCCTTGCCACTATTGTCTATCACAACAATAGTAAAATTGTGTTTGGTCAGTCAAACACCTGCGTAGATCCCATCTACCAGGTGAGGTTTGTCAAACCTAATAGATCTATTTCCAACTACCACGCTTTGCATTACAGCAAACTAAACGGTTCGAGGTGTGTAAGGACTTTCAAGTTGATATGTTGTCACATAATGTAAACAGCTAACTCATGCAAGTGATATGTATCTAAAAATAGTTTGTTGCACATGTTTTCTCCCCCAAAACAGTTTAAAATAAGAAAGGGGCCGTGTACGCACCTTTGATTTTAGCAGAATGATCACACACTAAAAGCTCGTATAAGAAATACTCCTACGAAGAATCTGTGTTTAAACAATAACCTAGTGTTATTCGAATAATCGTTTTGTGCTTGAAATCACATACGTGTCAACACACGTATGTTAGAGTGTTAAGAATGTGCATACGTAAGTACGCGTGCTTTTGAAATCGTTTAAATAAAATCCTATACGATTTTATTTAATTAAACGTAATTATACGCGATTTCGTTTTCGGATTAAAATATAAATTTTAACATCCCAATGTGTTCGTATTCCCGTTACGGTTACAACGCAACTCGAACGGGTTAAAACAGATTTGAAACGGATGAGATATGATCAAAATACCCAAAAATAATTTAAAACTCCAAAAACCAGCAGAGGCCGGGCTCGAACCCGCGACCTCTACTTCTCAATATACACGCCCAACCATCTGATCTACCCGCATTTTCATTAACAGACTTAGTTTCTAATTCCTTTAAGCCCAATCGGCCCATTTTCCATAATCTTAATCATAAACGAACCTATTAAGTTCTAATTGGATCCAAATCCGAACTCAATCAAGCCCATCATCATGGGGCTTTTGATCCACTATCCAAATCAGATTCAAAGACGGTTTTAATTTGAAAATTGATAACATTAAATCGTTTAAATCGATTATAAATCAATTCGAACCCGAGTTCATCAAATTCCAACTCGAATCAATCGAATTGATGATCTATAGGTTCTGAAATCATAGGGTTTTCCATTAACCAACATTTCCGAAGTTGTCTGGACTACCTAATTTGAATATCATACCCAATTGAATCATAACCCCCAAACCGATTTGTGTTTAAACCCTAGAACTCTAAATCTAACAATTCGTAGTTGTAATATGAAATTAACCTAGGCATAACCTCAATCGGCCTTCTCTGAAACTACATACATACTTTAATTTGATTATCAAATTCGTTTGCTACGAAATCCCCAAATCCGTTTTTACTTAGAACCCTAGAATTAAAGTTCAATCGAATCAATGTTGTTTCCTAAAATCGACATCAGTTTAACCTTAATCGCATCCTTCTGAAACAAATCATGATAATTAATTTGATTCTTGAGTTCATTTGTTAACAAATCCCCAAGCTCGTTTTTGAGATGAGCCCTAATAGTCGAACCCAATCAATTCGATACTAGACCCATGAATTATCATAGGGTTAATCTTAATCGGCCTAGTTAGAGTGTTTAGAAACGAAAACTTACTTGATTTGATGTTGTTTCGATGGAGATCGATTCTATGCTTGATGTTCGATTTGGTTCTAGATGAAATCGTCTACCCCCAGCTTGTTGTTTCAAATTGATGGATGCAAATGATTCTAAGAGAGCCGATTATAGGTTCTGTAAACTCAATTGTGATTGTTGAAATCGAATTGTGTGGTTTTGATTGTGAGGGACTACGGTTACAATGATTTGAAACGGTTTTGATCATAATTCGTTAATTGATGCTCCCATAACGTATAACAACTGTTAATCATCATAAATGTGATGATTTAAGTCGATTGATTTTAGTTATAACTTAGTCTTAATGGGAAATTCGAACTCTAGTTGATAAATCCCACGAATTTTGACTTTTAAAGTCAAACTTGAACCTTTAAATCAATTACAAGTCTTAATTTTGTAATTAGAGCATATTAAAACTGATTTCTACCAATTCCAATCCTTTAGGTATTATTTAGCTCAATTGCATAACAATTCGGTTAATAAAGTTGAGCCGAAAGTCCCGAATTGTCACTAATTGGGTCCTTTAAGTCCTTGTTGGGCTAAATTAACCCAATTGGGCTTCTCAAATATAATTGGGCCTATCCTGAACTCATTGGGCCTATCTTAGCCTTGTTGGGCCTACCTTGGGCCTGCTTTGGCCTTGTTTGGCCAACTTGGGCCTTAATGGCCCTTCCTTGTTTTCCTTGAGCCTAAATTAATCTTATTGGGCCTACTAGACTTTGTTGGGCCTTCATAGACTTCATTGGGCCTTACCGGGCCTTCCTGGGCCTTCCTTGGCCTTGTTGGGCCTTCTTTGACCTTATTGGGCCTACGAGGGTTAACGAGGTTAACTCGAAAAGTCGGATTGTCACATCATCCCCTTGTTGAAGGAATTTTCGTCCCGAAAATTAGTAAGTGTTAGGAGTAATTAGGAAACTACTTACGAGTTTAAATCGTACGTGTTAGTGTGGTTTGATCATTCTGTGTGCTTGTGTGTACTCCCACACAAAGTCTAATGCTTGCAACATCACAACTTAATTGTGATTGTTCAATGTGACTGTTTTGCGTGTACACTAGTTAGTTCACCTAACTGTGACTGTTTGTGTTTGATCATACTGTGTTGTGTAACCTCACACATAGTGAGTGTCTATAACCGTTTGTACTATGCAACCCCGCACATAGCAAAAATGTGTGTTGTGTAACCTCACACATAGTGAGTGTCTATAACCGTTTGTACTATGCAACCCCGCACATAGCAAAATGTGTGTAATCAATCACGTATGTACTACCATAACATGTAATATATGAAATGTAGCACATAAAATATATAGAATGCAATGTAGCACAAATTTTTGTAACAAAATCAATTGAATAAATAAAATGTTTGTGCTTACAGTTTGAAATTTGCAGTGTTGATGTGTGAAAGCATCACGTCATCCCCTTGTTGAAAGAAATTTCGTCCCGAAATTTAACGTGCGCTTTCAGTGTTGGTATTAGCTGTTTTGAATAGATGAGGATATTTCTTCATCATTTGGTCTTCCCGTTCCCATGTGAATTCAGGACCACGTCTTGAATTCCATCGAACTTTGACTATCGGAATCTTGCTTTGCTTCAGTTGTTTGACCTCTCGGTCCATGATTTCAGCTGGTTCTTCAATGAATCGCAACTGTTCATCTACTTGTATTTCTTCCAACGGTACAATCAATGTCTCGTCAGAAAGACATTTCTTTAAGTTCGACACATGAAAAACATCATGAACTCCACTGAGTTCTTCCGGTAGTTTGAGTTGATACGCAACCGGACCAATCCTTTTCAGGATCTCAAAAGGTCCTACGTAACGTGGACTAAGCTTCCCGCGCTTGCCGAATCGTATCACACCTTTCCAAGGTGATACTTTTAGAAGAACTCGGTCTCCTACTTGAAATTCCAACGGCTTGCGACGTTTGTCTGCATAACTCTTCTGTCGATCCCGGGCCGCTGCCATACGGTTCCGGATTTGAACTATTTTCTCTGTCGTCTCGTGCACCAGTTCAGGACCTGTTATCTGACTGTCACCAATTTCAGCCCAGCAAACTGGTGAACGACATTTGCGACCATACAAAGCTTCAAACGGTGCTGCTTGAATACTTGTATGATAACTGTTGTTGTAAGAGAATTCCACCAACGGTAAATGATTCTCCCAGCTATCACCAAAATCAATTACACAAGCTCGTAACATATCCTCGAGCGTTTGAATCGTTCGTTCACTTTGACCGTCGGTCTGTGGATGATAAGCGGTACTCATATCCAAGCGAGTCCCCAATGACTTATGAAGAGATTTCCAAAAGTTAGAAGTAAACCGAGCATCCCGATCTGATATGATAGAGATTGGCACGCCATGTCATGCTACTACTTCCTTGATGTAAATGCGAGTCAGTTTCTCCATCTTATCAGTTTCCTTGATTGCTTAGAAGTGTGCAGATTTCGTTAATCGATCGACAATTACCCATATCGTATCACAACCACTCGGTGTACGGGGTAACTTAGTAATGAAGTCCATCGAAATCTGTTCCCATTTCCACATCGGTATCTCTGGTTGTTGCAGTAAACCAGATGGCTTCTGGTATTCAACTTTGACTTTCGAACAAGTCAAACATTTGCTAACGTACTTAGCAATGTCGGCTTTCATGTGAGGCCACCAATACAATGCCTTCAAGTCATGATACATCTTGTCTGATCCTGGATGGAGTGAATACCTGGACTTGTGTGCTTCGTCCATCACAAGTTCCCTTAAACCTCCATACAAAGGTATCCAAAGTCTATCAATGAAATAACGAATTTCATCAGACTTGACATCCAATTGTGTTTCCATTCCTCGTAGAGATTCTTGTACCAAGTTTTCTGTTTTCAAGGCCTCGAGCTGAGCACTGCGTACCTTGTCAGGTAAGTTAGTATGTATTGTCATCATAAGTGCACGAACCCGTCTTGTTCCCGTTGTATCTTTTCTGCTCAAAGCGTCAGCTACCACATTAGCTTTTCCCGGGTGATACTTAATCGCACACTCATAATCGTTCAACAACTCAACCCATCGTCGTTGCCTCATATTAAGCTCCTTCTGATCAAAGATATGTTGCAAACTCTTATGATCAGTGTAAATGGTACACTTAGTTCCATACAAGTAATGCCTCCAAATCTTCAAAGCAAAAACCACTGCTCCTAACTCCAAGTCATGAGTAGTGTAATTCTTTTCGTGCGTTCTTAGTTGTCTGGAAGCATAAGCGATCACTTTATCACGTTGCATCAACACACATCCCAACCCCTGTGCAGATGCATCACAATACACCACAAAATCTTCCGTCCCTTCCGGTAAGGACAGAATCGGTGCGCTGCAAAGTTTCTGTTTCAATAACTGGAATGCAGTTTCCTGTTTATCCGTCCAGTTATACTTCGTTCCCTTGTGCGTAAGAGCTGTAAGTCGTTGAGCGATCTTTGAGAAACCTTCAATGAATCATCGGTAATAACCCGCCAAACCAAGGAATTGTCGTACCTCGGTAGGGGTCTTTGGTGCTTCCCAATTCTTAATCGCTTCAATCTTCGCTGGATCAACATGTATGCCCTTTTCGTTGACTATATGCCCCAAGAATTGTACTTCTCGCATCCAGAAATCACATTTCGAGAATTTAGCGTACACTTGTTCCTGTTTCAGTAATTCCAATAGTAATCGAAGATGTTCAGCATGCTCTTCTTCAGAATGTGAATAGATGAGAATGTCATCGATGAAAACAATGACGAACTTATCAAGATAAGGTTTACAAACACGATTCATGAGATCCATGAATACAGCTGGAGCGTTTGTCAACCCAAATGGCATGACCAAGAACTCATAATGGCCATATCGCGTCCTGAATGCTGTCTTTGGAATATCCTCCTCCTGGACTCTTAGTTGATGATAACCGGACCTGAGATCAATCTTCGAGTAGTAACTCGAACCTTGCAACTGATCGAACAGATCGTCGATTCTGGGTAACGGATACCGGTTCTTGATAGTAACTTTATTCAATTCCCGGTAATCGATACACATACGGAAAGTCCCGTCCTTCTTCTTTACAAACAAAACTGGAGCTCCCCACGGTGAAAAACTAGGTCGTATGAAACCCTTATCCAGCAACTCTTGCAATTGTGTGGATAACTCTTGCATTTCTGACGGTGCAAGTCGATAAGGCGCCCTAGCTATCGGTGCTGCATCTGGTGTAAGGTCGATTCGGAATTCCACCTGTCTGATAGGCGGTAATCCCGGCAAGTCTTCTGGAAATACCTCCGGAAATTCACAAACTACAGGTATATCTTCAAGCTTCTTCTCAGCTACCGGCTTTTCAGTTATAAGTGCTATAACTGCCGTATGACCTTTCCGCAGGCATTTGTGTGCTTTCATACAAGATATGAGACGCAGTGGCGTACTGCTCTTCTCGCCTTGTACATATAATGTCTCTCCCTGCGGAAGAGGTATGCGAACAATCTTTTCATGGCATACGATTTCAGCCTGGTTTTTGGACAACCAGTCCATGCCGATAACTACATCAAAACTGCCTAAGGCAATAGGCATAAGGTCAATCTCTAATGTTTGACCCATCAAATCAAGGATACATCTCTTAAAGATATTTTCCACTACTATTAACTTACCATCAGCTAATTCCACAGTGTAGGGACTATCTAAGGCAGTGGGACTAACATTTAGCAACTTAGCAAGTGAACTAGATACAAAACTCCGATCGGCACCAGTGTCAAATAACATAGAGGCATAGTGATTATTTAAGAGAAACGTACCCGTGACAATGTTGGGATCTTCCCGCGCTTGACGTCCTCCAATCACAAACGCCCTGCCCCTAGCACCATTGTTGTTGTTGTGGTTGTTATTGTTGTTGTTGTTGTTGGTGCCATTTCCATTACCGTTGCCATTTCCATTGCCATTGGCATTATTGTCCCTGCCTTTCTTGAGCTGTGGGCAATCTTTCTTAAAATGCCCCATTTTGCCACACTAAAAACAACCCTTCTGAGCGTTGTTCTGGTTATTGTTCTGGTTGTTGTTGTTCTGTAGCTCCCCGCGACAATCCTTAGCCGCATGTCCAATCTTGCCACACCTCTGGCACTTAGCTCTCTCACACTGATTACCCGCATGATGGTAACCACACCTGTTGCACTTGGGGTGTTTACCAATATAACCCCCCGACGATGATGATTGCTGACCACTGCTTGAACCATGATAAGACTTGTTTGAGTCTTGTTTCCGGTTTTGCTGATATGATTGTTGGTTGTTACCCTTGAAGTTGTTACCTTCCCACTTTCTCTTATGATCTCCCACCTTGGTAGCAGATGTTCGTTTAGGCAGAGTCCCCTGTAACACTGCCTGATCAGTAAGCTGATGCGCTAAACGAACAGCTTGTTGGATGGTGGTGGGATTTGCTGAAGTCACCAATCCCTGAATCTGAGGCACTAGTCCTCCAATGTACCTTTCAATCCACTTACTGGCTGGAGTAGCCATGTGTGGTAGCAGTCTGGCCAACTCGTGTGACCTGGTCGTGTACTCTTCAATGTTTGACCCCTCCATCTTGAGGTGCCAATATTCCTCTTCCAACTTCTGCATTTCACTGCGAGGACAGTACTCCTCTCGCAGTAAAGTTTTGAAGTCATTCCATGTTAAGGCATTTGCCTCACCCAATCCCAGAGTCTGAACATTCGAGTTCCACCAGGTTAATGCTGGACCCTCCAATGTTCCCGTTGCAAACTTCACTTTGCTCTCGTTGGGGCAGTTGCACATTTCAAACACCGACTCAGCCTTTTCAATCCACCGAAGGAGTCCAATGGCCCCCTCCGACCCTTTGAAATTGTGAGGTTTGCAGTCCAAGAACATCTTGAACGTGCAGACTTGTGGGTTAACCAATCCCCCAGCTGGACCATGTGGTCCTGTGTTATGTGTCTGAGCATACTGTGCAATAGCCTCTGCGACTCTGCTATTAATTAGCTCGTTGAGCTCAGCGACTGTCATATGAACGTTTCCCTCAGCCATTTGTTTCCTATTTACAAGAAATGTTAGCGCGTAATCAAAATCAAATTTGACATGTGTAGGTAAAACAACAAACACAACAGATAATATAAATCAACACAATTGTTGGAAATAAATAATAACTCTTCAATAGATAGAAATTTTCTTTGAGTACAATACTTTTGAAATGAAACATACTTTTCAAACTACTAATGTAGGAACACAACCCGTTCCTAATAAGTTTAAACAAAACAAGAAAGAAAAGAAAAGAAAATCAATCGTCCTCAACAGTGGATTCAGGATCGGACTCAACAACTGGTGCTGGTTCCTCCTCCTCATCCTCATCCTGTTCCTCATTCTCAGAGGCCACTAAATCCTCCAAGGCTTCAACCCTGCCCGCCAAAATCTCCTCTCGGTTCTCTGACTCTTCTAGACGACCAATCAAATTGATCATCTCATCTCGCATATCATGAACCAGATGGGCAAGATTATCCTGCCTCTCAATAGCATCCCATAATTCCTGAGATCTCTGTGCTATCCTATCTTCTGCTACCTCCAGATCCTCGCGCAGTTTGGCGATCTCCTCAGCGTCCGTCCTTTGCCTCTTAGGCTCAGGAGCATCTAGTACTGGTGGTGGATGTGCAGAAGGTCCCTCAGCAGGGATCTGCTGAGTGCCCTCCTCTGGCTCCTCTTCCGGATCCTCATCCGGGTCCTCATCTGGATCCTCCTCGGGATCCTCATCTAGATCCTCCTCCGGATCCTCCTCCGGATCCTCCTCTGGATCCTCGTCTGGGTCTGAGTCATCTCCCTCATATGGTGGAGGTGATGGAATAGGTGGTGGTGGTGATGACGGTGGTGCCGGAACTATCGGTTCCTCGTCCTCGGAATCATCAATGTAGATATAGGGTACCGATGATGATGCCATGCCTGTTACATAATATCATATGTAAGTGCAATGCCATGGAATGTGTAAGCAAATCAATTACATAATGTCATATGTAATTTCTAAGCAGTATGTGTAAACATGTGTGTCTAATGTCTAACAGTCATAGTCTAGGCCTACAAATGCAAACCTAGTTCGCTATAACCAATGTCTCTGATACCAATCTGTCACACCCCCAATTTTCGACTAACGGAATCATACCGTTTGGGAACGTGACAAACCAGGATCTCAGATCATTAGACATAGCGAAGACCTCTATATGAATTTCAAAACATATTTTGGTCTTTAAATATAACATCAGAGTTTACAAAAGTTGCGGAAGCGTTTAAAACCAATAACAATTGTAAAGTAAACATTACAAAACAAAATACTTAAATGTTCAAATTCAAATATTCAAAATGTTTAAAATGCATGAGACTCTATCTCCTAGTCCATGCCAGCTTTAACGCGCGCCTTAGCGTCCTGAGAAAACATGTAAATAAAGTCAACACAAAGGTTGGTGCATAACACAGGTTTTAAATAATCACAATGTTCAAAACAGCAGTTTGAATAACAAGTTGTAGATAACATAATCACACATGCACAGTCATGATAGCTAGTCATATAAACTATTTACATAAGTGTTCGACACCGAAGCTGACGGATTGCCATGCTATAGCATGTTTTCGCCTTGCCACTATTGTCTATCACAACAATAGTAAAATTGTGTTTGGTCAGTCAAACACCTGCGTAGATCCCATCTACCAGGTGAGGTTTGTCAAACCTAATAGATCTATTTCCAACTACCACGCTTTGCATTACAGCAAACTAAACGGTTCGAGGTGTGTAAGGACTTTCAAGTTGATATGTTGTCACATAATGTAAACAGCTAACTCATGCAAGTGATATATATCTAAAAATAGTTTGTTGCACATGTTTTCTCCCCCAAAACAGTTTAAAATAAGAAAGGGGCCGTGTACGCACCTTTGATTTTAGCAGAATGATCACACACTAAAAGCTCGTATAAGAAATACTCCTACGAAGAATCTGTGTTTAAACAATAACCTAGTGTTATTCGAATAATTGTTTTGTGCTTGAAATCACATACGTGTCAACACACGTATGTTAGAGTGTTAAGAATATGCATACGTAAGTACGCGTGCTTTTGAAATCGTTTAAATAAAATCCTATACGATTTTATTTAATTAAACGTAATTATACGCGATTTCGTTTTCGGATTAAAATATAAATTTTAACATCCCAATGTGTTCGTATTCCCGTTACGGTTACAACGCAACTCGAACGGGTTAAAACGGATTTGAAACGGATGAGATATGATCAAAATACCCAAAAATAATTTAAAACTCCAAAAACCAGCAGAGGCCGGGCTCGAACCCGCGACCTCTACTTCTCAATATACACGCCCAACCATCTGATCTACCCGCATTTTCATTAACAGACTTAGTTTCTAATTCCTTTAAGCCCAATCGGCCCATTTTCCATAATCTTAATCATAAACGAACCTATTAAGTTCTAATTGGATCCAAATCCGAACTCAATCAAGCCCATCATCATGGGGCTTTTGATCCACTATCCAAATCAGATTCAAAGACGGTTTTAATTTGAAAATTGATAACATTAAATCGTTTAAATCGATTATAAATCAATTCGAACCCGAGTTCATCAAATTCCAACTCGAATCAATCGAATTGATGATCTATAGGTTCTGAAATCATAGGGTTTTCCATTAACCAACATTTCCGAAGTTGTCTGGACTACCTAATTTGAATATCATACCCAATTGAATCATAACCCCCAAAACCGATTTGTGTTTAAACCCTAGAACTCTAAATCTAACAATTCGTAGTTGTAATATGAAATTAACCTAGGCATAACCTCAATCGGCCTTCTCTGAAACTACATACATACTTTAATTTGATTATCAAATTCGTTTGCTACGAAATCCCCAAATCCGTTTTTACTTAGAACCCTAGAATTAAAGTTCAATCGAATCAATGTTGTTTCCTAAAATCGACACCAGTTTAACCTTAATCGCATCCTTCTGAAACAAATCATGATAATTAATTTGATTCTTGAGTTCATTTGTTAACAAATCCCCAAGCTCGTTTTTGAGATGAGCCCTAATAGTCGAACCCAATCAATTCGATACTAGACCCATGAATTATCATAGGGTTAATCTTAATCGGCCTAGTTAGAGTGTTTAGAAACGAAAACTTACTTGATTTGATGCTGTTTCGAAGGAGATCGATTCTATGCTTGATGTTCGATTTGGTTCTAGATGAAATCGTCTACCCCTAGCTTGTTGTTTCAAATTGATGGATGCAAATGATTCTAAGAGAGCCGATTATAGGTTCTGTAAACTCAATTGTGATTGTTGAAATCGAATTGTGTGGTTTTGATTGTGAGGGACTACGGTTACAATGATTTGAAACGGTTTTGATCATAATTCGATAATTGATGCTCCCATAACGTATAACAACTGTTAATCATCATAAATGTGATGATTTAAGTCGATTGATTTCAGTTATAACTTAGTCTTAATGGGAAATTCGAACTCTAGTTGATAAATCCCACGAATTTTGACTTTTAAAGTCAAACTTGAACCTTTAAATCAATTACAAGTCTTAATTTTGTAATTAGAGCATATTAAAACTGATTTCTACCAATTCCAATCCTTTAGGTATTATTTAGCTCAATTGCATAACAATTCGGTTAATAAAGTTGAGCCGAAAGTCCCGAATTGTCACTAATTGGGTCCTTTAACTCCTTGTTGGGCTAAATTAACCCAATTGGGCTTCTCAAATATAATTGGGCCTATCCTGAACTCATTGGGCCTATCTTAGCCTTGTTGGGCCTACCTTGGGCCTACTTTGGCCTTGTTTGGCCTACTTGGGCCTTAATGGGCCTTCCTTGTTTTCCTTGAGCCTAAATTAATCTTATTGGGCCTACTAGACTTTGTTGGGCCTTCATAGACTTCATTGGGCCTTACCGGGCCTTCCTGGGCCTTCCTTGGCCTTGTTGGGCCTTCTTTGACCTTATTGGGCCTACGAGGGTTAACGAGGTTAACTCGAAAAGTCGGATTGTCACAAAGATGTTGCCACTTATGTTGGCAAATGCATCACATGTGCCAAGGTCAAAGCCGAACACCAGAAACCGTCAGGTTTGCTGGAAGAACCGGAGATACCACAATGGAAGTGGGAACAAATAGCTATTTATTTTATTACCAAGCTACCCCGTACTTCCAGCGGACACGATTCTATTTGGGTCATCATTGATCGATTGACCAAGTCCGCACACTTCTTGCCGATCAGAGAGAACTACAAGATGGAAAAGCTAGCAAGACTCTACGTTGATGAAATAGTAGTACGACAAGGAGTGCCATTGTATATTATTTCAGACCGGGACAGTCGATTTACATCGCGGTTCTGGCAGTCATTGCAACTATCTTTAGGGACAAGTGTTAACTTGAGCACCGCTTACCATCCACAAACGGATGGACAAAGCGAGCGAACGATTCAAACCCTAGAGGATATGTTGAGAACATGCATTCTAGACTTCGGTGGAAGTTGGGATAAACATTTACCACTCATTGAGTTCTCCTACAACAACAGCTACCACAACAGCATCGGATGTGCTCCGTTTGAAGCACTATATGGTAGATAATGTCAGTCTCAAATTTGTTGGACCGAAGTGAGAGACAACAGAATCACTCGGCCTGAACTTATTCAGGAAACTACTCATAGGATAGCCCAGATACAACAGTGATTACAAGCAATACGTAGCCGCCAAAAGAGTTACGCAGACAAACGGTGAAAGCCTTTGGAATTCCAAGAGGGTGACCGAGTCATGTTGAAAGTGTCCCCATGGAAAGGCGTGGTTCGTTTTGGGGAAAAAAGGCAAACTAGCACCAAGGTATGTCGGACCGTTTGAGATCACTCAACGTATAGGTCCTGTGGCATACAGACTCGAACTCCCTGATGAACTCAGCGGAGTACACGATGTATTTCACGTATCAAACCTCCAGAGATGTCTCGCTGATGAATCATTGATCATATCGTTGGAAGAGATACAAGTTGATGAACAATTACATTTCATTGAAGAACCTGTAGAGATCATGGAACGTGAAGTCAAGAGACCGAAACGAAGCCGTATCCCTATTGTAAGGGTTCGATGGAACTCCAAGCCTGGACCAGAATTTACCTGGGAACGCGAGGACAACATGAAGACAAAGTATCCCCATCTGTTTGAAGAAGTAGTGCCCGACAATGATGCTTAAATTCGGGACAAAATTTCTTTAACAAGGGGAGACTGTGACATCCAGTACCTGATCGTCCGGCAAGTCCGTACGGTATGTGTACTTTCACTATTTACTGTGTGTAAATACAATGCATGAGCAGGGTTTGTGATAACAGGACTCAGAAAAACAAGAAATAGTTGTACGTATTTAAGTGAAAACTTAAATACAGTAAGTACAAAGTATTTAGGTGAAAAACTAAGTACAATTAATACAACGAATAAGGAGAAACAACAGTGTACAAGTAAACAACAAGAACATGTCGGTTGCGATCTGATATCCATAGATGATAGGAATAAGATGGCTGATAAATCAGTATGAAAACAATGTGAAAACAGGAAGTTTAGTTGAGTCCGTCAGTGAGGAAACATAATTCAAAACACAATTTCAGTGTTATTTTATAATAACGAACTGACAGTGTGTTTGCGTGGGTGACGATTCACACAAACATATCTGTGAGTTTAACGTTCTGAAATGATGACTGAAAAGTAGAAAACAAGAATCAGAAAATGAAACCAACGTCGTGTTCGTTCGGGTGACGATTCGAACGAATACGCGCGAAGGTGACGCGATCTGATGAAATGAAACCGATAAACAATTCGAACGAAAATAATTTAAGAAAATAAATATAAAACATTTACTAGGAATAACCACCTTTAAAATATTAAAAACAAATTCTTTTATTTAAATCCGTAAGAACACGCGCGTAATGTTTCGGAAACGCAATGAAGAGGCGAACCGAGCAACAAAAACGAACCCGAACACCCCCGAAGTATAAATACTCTAAATAAGGCCATTTTCCTCATTTCTCTCTTCTCCCTCTCTGTAAAACCCTAGATCCGGCACCCACTCTCTCTCTGAGAATTTGAACTTGAATCCACCACAACTCACTCATTTCTTGATGAAATTGAGTGTAACATCAGTGCCAGAACCGTACCGGAACAGTGATCTCAACAGTGCAATGAACAGTAATCAGGTACAAACTATACGTGTTTCATTTTATGTCATGTTCATATCATATATCATTGTCAGTTCATGTTATCAAGGAACAAATTCAGAATCATTTCAAAGAAATGAAGTTCAGAACTATGGTTCAACAGTCAGATAATTATCTGGCAATACAGAACCATCATGTGATTAATTGTTAGGAATTTATTATGTATAAATGTTTGCGAGGATTTATAGAACAAAACAACACGGATGTCGATACGTGAATGCTAAATCGACGGATTATTCGTATAGGTGACGATCTGTATGAATATATCTGAAAGTTTAATGTTCCGAATGATATCTGATAATTAGAAAACAATATTGAAAAGTATAGTTATCATCGTGTTCGTACGGGTGACGATTCGAACGAATACTCGCGATGACTGTACGATTCAATTTTTAACCGTAAATTAAATATTTTCGTAAATTTAAAATAAAAAGAGGATATTTAGTTAATTTATTAGGAATCACAACCTAATTTGATTTTGTAAATCTTATTTTAGTTTAAAACCGAGTCGTTTTACTACTAAGAAACGACATTTTACGTGATACCGAACGAGACCGAACTTACCGGGTATTTTGAATCATTAAATGAGGCCATTTAATGTTGTAGTCACCACCACCAACCTCTCTCTCTCTCTCACACACAATTTCGTCTCTCTCTCTAGAATCATTCTCTCTACCTTCTCTCTACAAGATTTCATCCAATTCTCAACCATTTCGAGTGTTCTTGGTGCCAAAACGACCACTATATCACGTAGATCACGAAAGTACAAGGGATCTAAGCTTTCATCCATCGATTTTGAGGTAAATCTCTAAGTTTATTTTCGGTTTTTGGTGTGAACTTCGAATTCTATAACCCCTTGTTGTTTAACCGATATAAACATTCAGAAACCCTTAGAAAAACTCTTGTAAACTACTAGGAAGCTTTAGAACTGATTTGCAACAGGGCTGAGCTTCAGGATAGTGGTTATGAACAGGTGGTTCACGAAGGTACAAGTCGGTCGAACCTGTGAGGGGTTGGACGAACCTGATGAGGCGCCAATCTGCATATCATGAACCTCATGGGACGAACCTGGTGCTAGCCGAGCCTGTCTTTTGAACGAACCTCATGCCATCACCAAGCCACTGTATCACGAACCCTAAGCCACGAACCAGGGGCGCACCTGAGGGAACCAAACCCTGGGCTCCGAAGCTTCATGAGAGCCGAACCCTCTTAGCCGAACCCTTTCCTCGAGCGAACCTTATGTTGAGCGAACCTTATTGGAGGCCGAACCTTGGCTTTTTAACCCTAAGAACCAGCGAACCTGGGGTTGTGGACTGGGTAGTAGCCAAACCTTATGTTGAAGCCTCCATGGGCAGCGAACCTATCCTCCGACCAGTGTACCTAGGATCAAGATCGATACATGGGGTTGTTAGACTTGAGTTTGGTCAATTAACACTTGGAACTAGGTGTCACCATGCATGCATACATATCTCAAAGATGGTCACCATTTTACATAATGAAAACAAATTAAATGGTATGTGTAGGTGCATGGGTTCATTCAAAGAAACAAGGGTTTTCTTTAAACACCCTAACAACTCAACATGAGTTGTTAACACCTATTTAGTTGGCTTAAAACGCTTGGGAATTTATTACAAATCATGTGGAAACAAAAAAACGATCTAAAGGTTGAGTGTTCATTTAATTATTAACACCTAAACCTTAGAAGAATCCATAAAAATATGTAACTAACCTAGATAATTTATTTGAATTATTTAGGATTAGTTAATCAAAGTTTAGCAATGGGCCAACATGGGCCCAAGGGGCTTAACCCAAGCCCATCCTATGTAAAAATTTCACCTTTCTTAAAGAAATTATGTTTTAATAAAAGAAGATGATTTATAAACATTAATTAATTAAAATAAATGATTTTGAATTAATATTTAACTTAAAGTGAATTAAATTAAAAATATGTTAATTAAGACTTGTTATGATTAATTGTGGAATATGGGTTTTACTAAGGGGTAATAAGTTAGACTAGTTAGACGAAACCTAAGAAGCACATTAGTAACATAGGACACTTAGTTGCACACCAAGACCAAACCTTAGATACAACAACTAATATATATACTTATTGTATTCGAATTCTCTTAAAACAACTCAGGAACCGAAGAAACCTAGGCTACAACAACGAGTGCGCATTTTGTGGTAATTCATTTCAGAGCAACACAGGTGAGTTCATTGCCCTTTTTCTAAACATTTTTGTTTTCAAACGCGGGGCTGAGAAGCATGCGTAAACCTTTTTATTTAAACTGTTTTACGTAAATGCTTTTACTTATTATATGCTTTATATATGTTTGTTCACACTCTTAGACTCCTGTCTAGGAATTTGCTATGCTGAATAAATCAACAAGTTAAATAATTACTCTTAGGAGTAATACTTTAATACTAAACTCTAAACAAACCCTTAGTTCATCGAGTTCAAAATCAAGAACCAAAATTCAAAAGTGAAATCAAAAGAACATAAGCTAAAGATCAAAATCAATGGAATCTAATCCAGTGTGTGATCAGTAAACTAAGGATCCAAATCAAGAATCTGTAATCATTGTGGAAATCATGATATTCAAAAGATCAGAATCAAGAGAATCAAGTTAATGATGGGAATCATAACCGTGTGTGAATCATGGAAATAATGAAGTCATTAAGATCTAATGAAATCATTAATTGCTTAATCTAAGGTGGATGTCAGTTGTATGTAAATCAAGACCAAGTGTAACACACGGAAAGTCCCGGCATAAATAGTAGACTCTTGTAGTCAAGCTATATGGGCGATAACAGAAACTATTAAACAAATCAACATCAGGAGAATCAAAGAAGATCAAGAATGAAAGGATATCCTTAAAGTCCCTGCATGTACAGTAGACAAGTGGGTCAAGCTGATATGGGCATCATTAAAGTCCTGACACATGCAGGTAGACTCCTTGTGGGTCATGCCTGATATGGGCCACGTGTGAGAGGGTACAACTTGGACAACCACCAACAACTAAGTCTAATTGGTTGAGTCAAATAAGGCCCAATCATCATGTCTTTGTTGTATTTAACTGCTTTATTATTAATTTAATTAAACATTTAATATTATATTTCTACAAGTGCTTTCGGGGTAATCATGAATACATGATGAACTCAATAAATCAGAGGTATTTCAAATTGTGGAAATCAAATTTTAACATAGAAGTGGGTGGTAGGTAAGACGCTTAATTATCATTAACAATAATGTCCTATGTGGCTTAGTATGTGGTGGGATGGCGTCTGGGCGGGTTGTAGGCTCGACCCTTTCGTGTGCCCTATACATAAGCATACCGAGTTGGATGATACATGTGATGTTAATGAGGTTAAGGTTGTTACCGAAGAGATGGGTAAATGCTAATGTACACATGATTTTAGACTTCTAAATGAAATGTTTGAGACTAGACTGGGAATGAAACTGGATAATAGGTAAGACGCTTAATTATCATTAACAACAATGTCCTATGTGGCTTAGTATGTGGTGGAATGGCATCTGGGCGGGTTGTAGGCTCGACCCTTTCGTATGCTCTATATATAAGCATACCGAGTTGGATGATACAGGTGATGTTAATGAGATTAGGATTGTTACCTAAAAGATTTGTAATCGGCTATTCTTTTGAAATGGAATTGAATGGTAGGTAAGATTCTTAATTATCATTAACAACAATGTCATACGTGGTTTAGTATGTGGCGGGATGGCGTCTGGGCGGGTTGTAGGCTCGACCCTTTCGTATGCCCTATATATAAGCATACCGAACTGGATATTACAGGTGATGTTAATGAGGTTAAGTTTGCTACTTAGAAGGGTTCGCAAAAGCTATTTTTCAATAACTAAACTACATGAACTCACCAACCATTGTGTTGACTTTGTTTTCTTTCATGCTTTCTCAGGTGATGTACGAGATTAAGCTAAGGTTTCAGGAATGCATGCTAGGATGCCAGTTAGAGGACCTAGTAGTTTTTGGGAAGCACATATTTTGTTGACTACTTTGAATCACTTTTGATATCTTGTACGATTACAAGATAGTAGACTTATGATTCATTTGTTAGATTTACTTAGTTAAATTATCAAACGATGACAATTGAGATTTAACTTTGTAAACTCTAGTTTAATGTCAAGATGCTTTAGTTATTCTTAACATTGATGATATGTAAACAATCTGATCATCACGATTATCACTTCTGATATCGCGCCCCGGGAACCTTCCGCCCGACGGGACATACGATCCGGCCCGCCGGCTCGGAGTGTGACATTGAGTGATTCGTGAGCCTGATCTTGATCCCATCTACATGAAAGTAAAACCGATCTAGAGCCAAATCCATCTGAAATCGAGGTAATGAAGCTTGAACATCATGAAAACTAGGGTTTTCACCCATAGCTGACCATTCATCTAAAACTGGTTGCAAACCTTTCCCCCTCGAGCTCTAATCCTCTGAAAATGGTTCTTGTGTACACCAACATCTCAAACCACCAAGTATCATGGCTAGGAACCGGGATGGAATCACCTAGTCGACCCAGATCCACAGCTAGTCGAATAGCTCCTTTCGGCCGAATGGGAGCCGAATAGCATCACACACACGACCGAAACACTTTGGGCCGAAGGAGCCTCATTCGTGGATGCTTCATTCGGTGTCTAAGCTTTCATTCAGCCTACCATTCGCTGGAACTACATTCGGCCAGAAAGACTATGAAAGACTATGCGGACGTGTTTCCAGATGATTTACCGGGACTGCCACCCGAGAGCTCGGTGCAGTTTCGAATTGATCTGATTCCGGGAGCGATTCCTGTGGCGAAGTCTCCTTCTAGACTTGACCATCAGAAATGCAGGAACTGTCCAACCAATTACAAGAGCTACTCGACAAAGGGTTCATTCGACCGAGTTTCTCACCGTGGGGAGCTCCGGTTCTTTTTGTCAAAAAGAAAGATGGATCCTTCAGAATGTGCATCGATTACAGAGAGCTCAACAAACTCACCATCAAGAATCGGTACCCGTTACCGAGGATTGATGATTTGTTAGATCAGTTACAAGGAGCTCAGTACTTCTCAAAGATAGACCTGTATTCAGGTTATCACCAGCTCCGAATTCAAGAAGAAGACATACCCAAGACGTCCTTTCGTACCCGATATGGTCACTACGAATTCATGGTGATGGCATTCGGACTGACGAACGCACCGATAGTGTTCATGGATTTAATGAACAGGGTGTGCAAGCCGTATTCAGATCAATTTGTTATTGTCTTTATTGATGATATACTGATCTATTCAAGAAGCAAGAACGAACATGAACAACATCTCAGGACAGTCTTGGAACTCCTGAAAGAAGAACGACTTTATGCCAAATTCTCCAAGTGTGAAGTTTGGTTAACAGAAGTTCAGTTCTTGGGTCACGTGATTAAAAGTAATGGTATTCACGTGGATCCTGCCAAAATTGAAGCAATCAAGAACTGCGATGTGCCCACAACACCGACAGAGATCAGATCATTCTTGGGATTGGCGGGTTATTACAGGAGATTCATTTCGAATTTGTCTTAGATAGCCTTGCCTCTCACCAAACTCACACAGAAGAGTGAACCATTCGTTTGGACACATAAACAAGAAGGGGCATTTCAAACACTGAAACAAAGATTGTGCAATGCTCCAATTCTAACACTCCCAGAAGACAGTGATGACTTTGTAGTATACTGTGATGCTTCTCATCAGGGACTCGGATGTGTGTTAATGCAACGAGACAAAGTCATTGCTTACGCCTCACGAGAGTTGATGATACACGAGAAGAACTACACAACACATGACTTAGAACTTGGAGCTGTTGTCTTTGCTTTAAAGATTTTGAGACATCACCTGTATGGTACCAAAAGCACTATCACAGATCACAAGAGTTTAGAGCACATATTTGACCAGAAGGAGCTTAACATGAGATAGAGACGTTGGGTTGAGCGACGATGGGTTGAGCTTCTGAACGATTACGATTGTGTGATCAAATACCATCCGGGCAAAGCGAATGTTGTCGCAGACGCTTTGAGTCGGAAGGAAAGAGTCAAACCCTTGCGCATAAGAGTAATGGGAATGACTGTGCAAACAAGTCTTAGAGAACAAATCATACGAGCACAACAAGAAGCAATGGCAAGAGACAATCTGAAAGACGAGCTCGATTGTGGAGCTGAGAAACATTTTGAGAGAAAACAAGATGGAGTTATCTATTTTCGGGATCGAGTTTGGATTCCGGCAGTAGATGAACTTCGAACACTCATACTTGACGAGGCACACAAGACACGTTACTCTGCTCATCCTGGTGCTGATAAGATGTACCAAGATCTTAGGTCATTTTATTGGTGGCTGGGTATGAAGAAAAGATGTTGCCACTTATGTTGGCAAATGCATCACATGTGCCAAGGTCAAAGCCGAACACCAGAAACCGTCAGGTTTGCTGGAAGAACCGGAGATACCACAATGGAAGTGGGAACAAATAGCTATTTATTTTATTACCAAGCTACCCCGTACTTCCAGCGGACACGATTCTATTTGGGTCATCATTGATCGATTGACCAAGTCCGAACATTTCTTGCCGATCAGAGAGAACTACAAGATGGAAAAGCGAGCAAGACTCTACGTTGATGAAATAGTAGTACGACACAGAGTGCCATTGTCTATTATTTCTGACCGGGACAGTCGATTTACATCGCGGTTCTGGCAGTCATTGCAACTATCCTTAGGGACAAGTGTTAACTTGAGCACCGCTTACCATCCACAAACGGATGGACAAAGCGAGCGAACGATTCAAACCCTAGAGGATATGTTGAGAACATGCATTCTAGACTTCGGTGGAAGTTGGGATAAACATTTACCACTCATTTAGTTCTCCTACAACAACAGCTACCACAGCAGCATCGGATGTGCTCCGTTTGAAGCACTATTTGGTAGATAATGTCGGTCTCCAATTTGTTGGACCGAAATGGGTGACAACAGAATCACTGGGCCGAACTTATTCAGGAAACTACTGATAGGATAGCCCAGATACCACAGAGATTACAAGAAACACGTAGCCGCCAAAAGAGTTACGCAGACAAATGGCGAAAGCCTTTGGAATTCCAAGTGGGTGACCGAGTCATGTTGAAAGTGTCCCCATGGAAAGGCGTGGTTCGTTTTGGGGCAAAAGGCAAACTAGCACCAAGGTATGTCGGACAGTTTGAGATCATTCAACGTATAGGTCATGTGGCATACAGACTCGAACTCCCTGATGAACTCAGCGGAGTACACGATGTATTTCACGTATCAAACCTCAAGAGATGTCTCGCTGATGAATCATTGATCATATCGTTGGAAGAGATACAAGTTGATGAACAGTTAAATTTCATTGAAGAACCTGTAGAGATCAAGGAACGTGAAGTCAAGAGACCGAAACGAAGCCGTATCCCTATTGTAAAGGTTCGATGGAACTCCAAGCGTGGACCAAAATTTATCTGGGAACGCGAGGACAACTTGAAGACAAAGTATCCCCATCTGTTAGAAGATGTAGTGCCCGACAAAGATGCTTACACTTCGGGACGAAATTTCTTTAACAAGGGGAGACTGTGACATCCAGTACATGATCGTCCGGCAAGTCTGTACGGTATGTGTACTTTCACTATTTACTGTGTGTAAATACAATGCATGAGCAGTGTTTGTGATAACAGGACTCAGAAAAACAAGAAACAGTTGTACGTATTTAAGTGAAAACTTAAATACCGTAAGTATAACAACTCACGATAAACAACAGTTGTAAGTATTTAGGTGAAAACCTAAGTACAATTAATACAACGAATCAAGAGAAACAACAGTGTACAAGTAAACAACAAGAACATTTCGTTTGCGATCTGATATCCATAGATGACAGGAATCAGATGGCCAATAAATCAGTACGAAAACAATGTGAAAACATGAAGTTTAGTTGAGTCCGTCAGTGAGGAAACATAATTCAAAACACAATTTCAGTGTTATTTCAGAATAACGAACTGACAGTGTGTTTGCGTGGGTGAAGATTCACACAAACATAACTGTGAGTTTAACGTTCTGAAATGATGATTGAAAAGTAGAAAACAAGAATCAGAAAGTGAAACCAACGTCGTGTTCGTTCGGGTGACGATTCGAACGAATACGCGCGAAGGTGACGCGATCTGATGAAATGAAACCGATAGACAGTTCGAACGAAAATAATTTAAGAAAATAAATATAAAACATTTACTTGGAATAGCCACCTTTAAAATATTAAAAACAAATTCTTTTATTTAAATCCGTAAGAACACGCGCGTAACGTTCCGGAAACGCAATGAAGACGCGAATCGAGAAACAAAAACGAACCCGAACACCCCCGGAGTATAAATACTCTAAATGAGGCCACTTTCCTTATTTCTCGCTTCTCCCTCTCTCTAAAACCCTAGATCCGGCACCCATTCTCTCTCTGAGAATTTGAGCTTCAATCCACCATAACTCACTCATTTCTGGATGAAATTGAGTGATGCTTGAGCCTAAACGAAGATCTTGATCCCCTCTACACGAAAGTACAATCGATCTAGAGCCAAATCCATCTGAAATCGAGGTAATAAAGCTTGAACATCACGAAAACTAGGGTTTTCACCCTTAGCCGACCATTCATCTAAAACTGGTTGCAAACCTTTCCCCCTCGAGCTTTAATCATCTGAAAATGGTTCTTGTGTACACCAACACCTCAAACCATCAAGTATCATGACTAGGAACCGGGTTGGAATCACCTTGTCGACCCAGATCCACAGCTAGTCGAATAGCTCCTTTCGGCCGAATGGGAGCCGAATAGCATCACATACACGACCGAAACACTTTGGGCTGAAGGAGCCTCATTCGTGGATGCTTCATTCGGTGTCTAAGCTTTCATTCAGCCTACCATTCGCTGGAACTACATTCGGCCAGAACCATGACTCATTCGACCACCTATTCGATCGGGACCCATTCTGTTGTTCAGCCATTTCATTCGAACAAGCATCCCATTCGGCTTAAGCAAATTCCATTCGGTTGAAAGAACAATCGGCCCAACTCATTGCATTCGACCCAGTAAACACTAGGCCCACTTTTCATTCGGCCCAATAGCATCATACAGTCCATGACACTATCTCGGCCCAACAACATTTATTCAGGCCCAACACCATTGTTCGAAACCTGTCCATGCTTTCGGCCCAAGTGATTTAGTTGGCCCACATACATACATTTGGCACAATTATACAGCCCACATTCACTGCCTCGGCCCAAGTATATCATTCGGCCCATATGCCTTGGTCCGGCCCATTCAATTGGTCCACTCAAAATCAAGATTTTGGACAAACACTTAAACAACGTAACATAATAAAATGTATAGATTGGAAATCTAATACTACAAAGGTGGTCATGATTTTGATCTAAGGAACTTGACAATCTCAAAACATCAAGTTTATACAAGGGTTACTACCTAAGTTTATTCTTGGGTTTATTTGCTAAGCCTCATATCAAAACAAATGATTAACATATGTTGACAAGGATTATAAGTTTCCAAGAGTGAATTAAGGATAAACACAGAACATAAAGACATCTAGTAATAACAATTTATGACAATTGAACCAAGGACCGAATGATCACCGGGACTTACGTGTGTTAGCCAACTTTAGGGCTAACACGTACACCCACACAAATCATTCACAACATATACTTATAAGTTACAAACATCGTGAAATCAATACAGGATCGTGAAAAACTACTACAAGTACAACAAAGGGCGCGTGCATTCTTGTTTGGACTAAGTCAACTACAACTATTACAAGGTGAGTTCATACGCCCCCTTTCTAATCTTAACAGATTTTAAACTCTCGGGGCTGAGAAACATGCTTAACTTTTATTTATTTAAAAGTTTTAGTTTAACATACTGCTTATACTTTGACTTAGATAATATTGCTTGACTTATTATCGTTTAGCATTGTATGCATGCTTGTATGATCATGATATGACAGGAACAAATAAGATGAATATGATAATATAATTTCATAAATCATCAACACAATAGAATAGCTTAGTTGTAAGATCTATCTTATAGAGCTTAGTTATTCTTACAAGAACAAACATTGAGATAATCACAGGTGAACATGATGACAACAACAACAAAAAAACATATGAATGATATGAAGATAACATATCTTCATAATATCATTCAACATCAGAGTTAATGAAGTGTTATAAGACAAGTGCTTATAACACTTAACTTACACTCGACACATATTACAAGATAACATGAAACAAGTATCATCTACCACCTGAGTCGACTAAGTGTAGTAAGACTAGTTCTTTCCACATCTTAGTGACAACAGGGTGACTATATGGAACAACAAGGAATGATAATCATGATAAGGTAACTTCATGATAACAACATCATTCATACAACAATTAACATAATGTAATAAGACAAGTTCTTATTTACCTTTGTTAACAACAACGAGAATACACAACAATGGAAACAAACAACATTGATGAACACAATACAACTGATTACTATTGAACTGTCTGCACTATATCATTTCAATCATGTGCCATGTATTCAAGTTGATCATTGTAAGTCCCTTTCACGAATCGCTGACCAGTTAGTTTGACGTGACTAAATCGACGATAGCATAGTGGTACCATAGGTTTGATAAACCTCTAGCTTGTAGGGCTAGTATGTTGATCGTATTATCATTTGGCCGGTAACGTATGACCAGTGACAGGGTGACGAACAGTCAGGGTCTGGTAAACGACACATGGTGATATTAATCTGCAGTGAAATTGTAATTAATCCATCGTTTCCTGTTGACTAGTAGACTAAAGAATTTATTTTCTCTCATGTCGTATTACTAGTAACCCTTTCGATGAGGCCTACGGTAATATAAAGTGGTAGAGGTAAATTGGATGCATTGTAATCTGATTATGTGAGGATTGCAATGGATTCCTTTTAGGCTCTATGCACTTCAAGTTGAGAACATATAACAATTGGTTAACTAACACTCTTATCTTTAAAAGTGATTAACAGTTAACTCCACAAGAAATGGAATAATAATAAGGATCAGATTAGAGCAATCAGTTTTCCTTTACACATCGAGGGTTTATCAATACTTCGGTTTGATAACTACACCCCTCTTATTATATTATTCTACATATGATACAAAGGGTGGATATCAAATGGGGTGAACAAGTGAAATGAAAATGGGTATCTATAGTTTTATTGCAAGTGATGTGAAGTTTTACTAGTTATGTGGTGGAATGTTGGCTAGGGCTTGTTCCTCTACATATGCCCTATTTATAAGCATAACTAATAGGATGAAATAATACTTGTGAATATAACAATGGAGAGGCCATTGTGTGAACAGGTGAATCAAACAACGTACAAGTAACATGTATGACATTGTGATTGTGTATGCGAACAATTCAAGGTTTTCAATTATCAAATTTATGAACTCACCAACCTAGTGTTGACTTTGTTTAAATGCATGTTTTCTCAGGTGACGAACATGTTTAGTCACTAGACATACAGGGACATAGCTAGTGGACTTTAAGAAGGCCTAGCTACTCTTTGGTGTTGCATACTTTTGGATGACAAAACAATGAATCATCTTTTGTATATCTTGTACAGTTACAAGATATAAACTCACTGATTCTTTTGATTAGATTTACTTAGTTAAATTATGAGGAAACAATGTAATTTAACTTTGTAATTCTATTTCATTGTCATGTTAGCATTTCTCATTTATGTAACATGTGCTATGTAAACAATCTGATCAATTTGATTATTAAACGATATCGCGCCATGAGAACTTTCCGCCCGACGGGAAAGTCGATCCAGCGCGCCGGCTCGGGGTGTGACAATTTTGCATAGTTTCATGCGTATAAATACATGTTGGGTTTAAACGTCAAATTTATGCAATAAAAATGGAAGTTCAAGCGCTCGGTCAACTGGTTTGTATAGTTTAAGGTATAATAATTGGTCAACTCGTCAAATTTATGAACTAAAAATGAAGTTTCTCATAATGCGTCAACCATTTTGCATAGTTTCACGCATATAAACAAATGTTGGGTCAAAACGTCAAATGTATGCAATAAAAATGGCAGTTCAAGCGATCGGTCAACTGGTTTGTATAGTTAAAGGTATAATAATTGGTCAACACGTCAAATTTATGAACTAAAAATGAAGTTTCTCTTAATGGGTCAACCATTCTGCATAGTCTCACGCATATAAACACATGTTGGGTCAAAACGTCAAATTTATGCAATAAAAATGGCAGGTCAAACAATCGGTCAACCGGTTTGTATAGTTGAAGGTATAATAATTGATAAACACGTCAAATTTATGAACTAAATATGAAGGTTCTCATAATGGGTCAACCATTTTTCATAGTTTCATGCATATAAACACATGTTGAGTCAAAACGTCAAATTTATGCAAAAAAAATGGCAGTTCAAGCGATCAGTCATCCAGTTTGTATAGTTTTACACATATCAAACCATAATTGGTCAACACGTCAAATTTATGAACTAAAAATGAAGGTTCTCATAATGGGTAAACCATTTTGAATAGTTTCATGAATATAAACATATGTTGGGTCAAAATGTCAAATTTATGCAATAAAAATGGCAGTTCATGCGATCGGTCAACCGGTTTGTATGGTTTAAGGTATATAAACCCATCATTGAAATTAATGAACTAAAAATGAAGGTTATCATAACAGGTGGACCATTTTGCATATTTTTATGAATATAAACATATAATTTGTCAAAACATCAAATTTATGCAATAATAATGCCAGCTCAAGTGATGGGTCAACCAGTTTGTATAATTTCACATATAAACCCATAATTGGTCAACACGTCAAATTTATGAACTAAAAATGAAGGTTCTCATAATGGGTCAACAATTTTGCATAGTTTCATGCATATAAATACATGTTGGGTCAAAACGTCAAATTTATGCAATAAAAATGGCAGTTCAAGCGATCGGTCAACCGGTTTCTATAGTTTAAGGTATATAAACCCATAATTGGAATTAATGAAATAAAAATTTGATAACAGGTCGACCATTTTGCATATTTTTATGAATATAAACACATAATTGGTCAAAACTTCAAATTTATGCAATAATAATGCCAGCTCAAGTGATGGGTCAACCATTTTGTACACGTCAAATTTATGAACTAAAAATGAAGGTTCTCATAATGGGTCAACCATTTTGCATAGTTTCATGCATATAAATACATGTTGGGTCAAAACGTCAAATTTATGCAATAAAAATGGCAGTTCAAGCGATCGGTCAACCGGTTTGTATAGTTTTACACATACAAACCCATAATTGGTCAACACGTCAAATTTATGAACTAAAAATGAAGGTTCTTATAATGGGTTAACCATTTTGCATAGTTTCACGCATATAAACACATGTTGGGTCAAAATGTTAAATTTATGCAATAAAAATGCCAGTTCAAGTGATGGGTTCATCAAGTTTGTATAGTTTTGCACATATAAACCCATCATTGGTCAACACATCAAATTTATGAACTAAAAATGAAGGTTCTTTTAATGGGTCAACCATTTTCCATAGTTTCAAGCATATAAACACATGTTGGGTTGAAGCGTCAAATTTATGCAATAAAAATGGCAGATCAAGAGATCGGTCAACCGGCTGTATAGTTTAAGGTATATAAACCCATAATTAGAATTGGTGAACTAAAATTGAAGTTTCTTATATCAGGTCGACCATTTTATATATTTTTATGCATATAAATACATAATGGGTCAACAAGTAAAATTTATGAAATAAAAAAATTATACTTTGAGGCGTAAAGCTAGCTAATGGGTCAAAAATCAAATTAATGCAGTAAAAATGGCATTTCACATAATTGGCCAACCATTAACTTCAATTTTACGCATAAAACTTGATAATGGGTCAAAAATTCAAAGTTAGATTGACACGGGTTAACTAGCCAAGTTAATGCAATATAAAATGGGGATGGCCATGTATAAGGGTATGAAGGTTTGTGCTTTATTGAGGTTTCCTACTTTGGTCAAATGACATTATTTTGTTTCTCCAAATAATTCTCTTATATGCTGCACTTGGATGATTTGGAAGAATACTGGGTGCTGCTACAGTAGTTTGCAAGATGGGAAAAGGGTGTCTGTTTGGGAGATGGGTACTGTAGTGGCTGTTGGGGATGACATGCGCAGGGGGGAGCTGCAGCCTATATAGTGTGGACCTGTAGGTGGCTGGTGTATGCAGTTTTTGTATGTGTGCAGGAAATTTGCGGTGTGTGTGAATTATGTGTGTAGCTTGCGTACTATGAATTTTGTGTAGTGTGCAGGTTTTGTAGGTGTGTAGAATTTCAAATGGTGATATGTTTTGGTCATTTTATAAATTGTATGTGTACAATGCATAGTTATACGTGTGCAGTCTTTTTTAAAAGTGCAGAATTTGGGATATTGATCAATTTTTGGCATGGTTAAAAATGTATGTGTGCATTGTGTGTACATATCTGTACAATTATTATCCGTGTGCAGAATTTGACACAATGAAATGTTTTTGGTTATTTTCCGATAATGGATCATTTAGTAAGCATACCCTTCATAAATAAAATTTTATATTAGGTCAACAAGTCAAATTAAAACAATAAAAGTGGTTGTATATATAACGACTAAGCCAGGCATGGTACTATTGCTGCATAAAAGTTGTTAACGGGTCGACTAGTCAATTTGATGCAATAAAATTGGCAATTCACATAATCGTCAACCTGTAAGGATACTTATACGCATAAAATTTTCTATTGGGTCAACGAGTCAAATTTGATGCGATGCACAATATCATATTATATAATCGGTTAATTCACATAATGTGTCACTAAGCATACTTTTGATACATAAAACATGTTATCGGTCAACAACTTAAAGTAATCCCATAAATC